>CM076400.1:1864468-1973387 GCA_038363315.1 Mugilogobius chulae | reverse complement strand
ACCTCATTGACCTTATGACTTTATTACCTTCTTGTTTTTAATTCAAGTAAAACTATTATTCACAGGAGATTATGTGCCACAAATGTAAAGTTTATGTAAATGTTTGAACAGACACTTATTCCAGCTCTTTAGCGTATGTGTCTGTGAGTGGTTAAACTAATTCTGCTTCTCATCCTGAGTGGCAACCCTCTATAAGAACAGTCTTCCAGTCTGACCTTAGCTCTCGCCTCAGAGGCCAATCACCCCTTTCGTCTCTCTCTTTTTCTTGGCTCTTTCCTCTCCCTCTCTCTCTTCTCTCTCTTCCCGTGCTCTCTACTTGCTCTCTCTCGTCTGTTTCCGCTCGTCGTGTGGTCTGTCTCTGCCTTTCTCTCTCGTCTTCTGTTTCTCTCCTGCTCTGTTCTCTTCTTCTCTCTGGCTGTGCGTCGTGCGTGTTTCTCTCTCTCCTTCTCTTTCTTTCTGCTCCTTTCCTTCTCTCTCCTCTTCTCTTCTCTATCTCGTGTCTCTGCTCTTCTCTGCCTCTCCTCCGGTTCTCTTTCTCTGCTTCTCGTTCGGCTGTCTCTCTTCTCTTCTCTCTCTCTTCTCTCGATTACTCTCTCTTTCTTCTCTCTCTCTCTCTCTCTCTTTCTCTCCTCTCTCTTCTCTCTATCTCTCTCTCTCTCTTTCTCTTCTCTTTCTCTCTCTCTTCTTCTCTTCTCTCTTCTCTCTCTCTCTCTCTCTCTTTCTCCTTCTCTCTCTCTTTCCTCCTGCCCCTTTCGCGCCCTTGCCTCAGACCTTCCTCCTCCTGTCTCGTCTCTCTCTTCTTTCTCTCTTCTCTCTCTCTTCTCCTCTCTCTTCTTCTCTCTTCCTTGTTCTCTCTCTTCTTCTTGTTTTCTTTTCTTCTCTTCCCCCCCCTTGCCCCTCTCTCTCTTTCTCTTCTCTCTCTCTCCTCTCTCTCTTCTCCTTCTCTTCTCTTCTTTTCTCTCTTTTTCTTTTCCCTCCTGCCCTTCGCGCTTTCCTCCGCCCTCCTCCCTTTCTTCTCCTCTTCTCGAAGGTGCAGTATTATTTGATTTTTCCACTCATCCGGTAATTTTGATATTCTACAACACGATTGATAATCATCAGTTTAAGAATTCAAGTCTTGAGACAATATGAAGGCCGAAGCGGGTGTGTGACGTTGTAAATGTGCAACCCTACTCGACACCACGGGTGGTACGTGAACTCCTAGAATTACATCGATCCCAGTGGGTTTTTATTGAAACTAAGCATTCTTTGGTGACTGGTGGAAGTGGAAAACCCAAACCAAACCCAGAAAATAAATTATAAACAACCCCAGTAAGGGGCTACGGACAAAGCGTCACCACTAATGGACTTCTTCTTCCTAATAACAGGTGGGCTTGCTGCAAAACTCTCCCGTTTTCCTGTGTTTGTATCTGAGAGTCTGGGTCCATGTGCATCGTTTTCTCTCGTCTTCTCTCTGCTCTCTTCTTCTTCTCTCTCTTCTCTTCTCTGCTCTCTTCTCTCTCCTCTCGTCTTCTCTCTCTTTCTCTTCCTCTTTCTCTCTCTCTTTCCTCCTGACCTTTAGCCCGTTGCCTCAGACCTAATCCACATTTAGTCTCTCTCTTCTCTCTCTCTCTCTGTCTCTCTTCTCTCCTCTCTTCTCTTTCTCTCTCTCTTTCTCTCTTTCTCTTCTCTCTCTTCTCTCTCCTCTTTCTCTTCTCTCTCTTCTCTTCTCTCTCTCTTCTCTCTCTCTCTCGTCTCTCTCTCTCTCTCTTCTCTTCTCTCTCTTCTCTCTCTCTTTCTCCTGACCTTTAGCGCCGTTGCCTCAGACCTAATCACACATTTAGTCTCTCTCTTCTCTCTCTCTCTCTTTCTCTTCTCTCTCTTCCTCTTCTCTCTCTCTCTTCTCTCTCTCTCTCGTCTCTCTCTCTCTTCTCTCTCTTCTCTCTCTCTCTTCTCTCTCTCTTTCCTCCTGACCTTTAGCGCCGTTACCTCAGACCTAATCATACATTAGAGTCGATAAGAAAAGCTCTTCCAGATTAAAATGATGCAACGTCCCGGCAACAGCGCGGTGGCGGCGGCGGACACAAACTTTTACAGGAACACAGAGAAGACTTAATGAAGACTTAACGGCTGTGTGCGTTCGTTTCACGCCGCGTCGCTTCGTTCGGCTCAGGAGGAAGTTTGAGTGACAGGTTTTTTGGAGGTTTGTCTGGTCAAGGTTTTAGTCTCCGAGTTGGGAATTTGCAGGAATGTTTTTGGAGCTGAACGAAAACCTTTAAAGGCAGAATACTAAGAAAAGATACAGAGAAAAAACGAGAAAATAATTGTCTAGATGGAATTCACAAACTGAAGTTGGTTCATTGTTGCAATAACGATCTTCAAGATAGAAATATAAAACAATAAGAATCTCTGAACAGAATTTTGAATATTTAAATGTAGATATCTAGGTTTTTGTTTGGACCAATAAAGTCACATTTACATTTGAAGAGGGGGGGGGGGGGGGCAGAGAGACAGAGTCAGAGAGAGAGCGGACAAAAAAGGGAGAAAAAGAAGAGAAGAGAATCAGAGAGAGAGAGAGGAGAATCAGAGTGAGAGCGGAAGACAGTAGTGATGGGCAAAGGAAGCTTCAGTGTCGACTCGAACCAATGCCAAGTGAACCAGACATTTTCATTTCTAAAGTAAGAGCCGGACCTTCCTCTGTGAAAGGCCCCGCCTTCTGAACGCAGATAGTTTTTTGAGTTTATGTCAGTCCAGTCATCGTGCCTGTTGGCTTCACCCTCTGGTTTGTGCTGCACATAAACCCTGTTTGACCAATCGTACAAGCTTAAACGTGATGGACCATCCCCTCTTAAGACACAGCCTCTTTCCCTGTGCTGAGCTTAGGACTGACCAAAGCAGAAACATGTGTCTGATCATTCTCAGCACAGAGCGCCAAATCAAAGGCTCTGAGAACAGTTTGGACAAATACATGTTCTGTATCTTATAAGCTCTCAGACAATCTTAATTTTGCGTCAATAGGACAAGTTTCCTCCCACCTCCAAAAACATGTATGTTTAGGTTAATTGGCATCACTGTAAATTTCCCTTAGTGAGTGAATGAGAGAGTGAATGTTTGTCTGTCTAACCCTGCGGCAAGTTGGCCACTGTCCAGGTGTTTCCCCGCCTAAGGCCCAAAGTCACTGGGATAGGCTCCAGTCACCCGCGACCCCTAACGAGATTAAGCGGTAGAAAATGAATGAATGAAAAAAGGACAAGTATTGGCTGAACGAACACTATGAAATTAAACGTCTGCAGATTGCGATAATTACTGCGGCGAAATTTCTGCACATTTGTGTTGAATTATTTCAAAAGCCACATAAAACATGGGCTGTTTGTACCGAAAAAGTTTCAGATGTTAGTATTTCTGTCCAAAAAGTCCAGCGCATGATGCAGGTTATCAGCTGTTCCAGCGTCAGTGTGAAGAGGGAACAGAGGCGGAGCTCACAGAGGAGGAGGGACAGGGCTGGGGCCCCATTGGAAACACTGACACCAAGTAAACTTGAGGAGAGGTTCAATGATATTAAAGATAAAATTATGCATACAATTAAAGATTTGTTAGAGAAAATGCATCTGTTTTATTCAAAAGTTTTCGGGGCAGGATCTTACATTACTACACTTATTTTTGTCTGTCACTTTGTTATAAACTATAATGAAAAAAGTAAATTTAAACTCTGCTTTGGCTTGACTGATTATGGTTCGTAGAAAAGATTGGAGGGCCCAGAAAAGGTTAGATCCGGCTCTGAACATCCAGACACAAATAAACAACATGAAGGCTAAAGATCCGTTTGAGCTTGTCTCAAATTCAAAACTCCAACAGACGCTCAGCGTGTTGAACCATCGCAAGACTCTACATACACGCCAGAAGTTTTTAAATTCATAAACGAGGTCTAAACTTATTTTTTCATTGAGTCTTTAATAATTGTTAAAACCAGGTCCAACATAAACCAGTCCAGGTCAATGAAGTGTCCCAGATCCAGACTCTACTGGATCACGAGGCTATTCTTTTTGCTGAACCACTTTAAGAACCACTTCAACCAAACAGCTTCATTACGTCAGATGTCTCACTCCCTGAAAACAACACAAGCTCCGATACTTCACTCCCCTCCCACCAGGAAAAGCTCCAAGTGTGTGCCGAAGCCTTGTTCATTTCGCCCATCACTAGTAGAAAGGGAGTGAGAAAAAGAGGGGAAGGAGAGAGATAGAGAGAATCAGAGAGAGATAAAAAGGGAGAAAGAGAGAGAGAGATAGAGGGAGAAAGAGAGGAGAATTAAGAGAGAGACTGAGAGTTGAAGAGAGAAAGCAGGGAAGAGAAAGAGAGAGTCAGAGAGAGAAGAAAGAGACAGAAGGAGCAAGAGAGAAGAAAAAGAGAAAGAGCGAGAATAATAGACAGACTCTAATACATGAGTGTAATTGACAAAAAACTTTGAAGCAGAAATTGTACTTGAATTTTGTAAGTTTGTCTGACGGTTTCCATCAAAGTGTATGAAAGCAAATGATTCCTTATAGGCCGGTTTATATGTCCATCATCTCAAGATGCATGAAAAGAAACGCAAATATTGGACATTTGGAAAGTTTCTGAAGCTCGATACATGGACTAAATGAGCCGTAAGACGAGAGAACATTATAAACACGGCTAAAAGAGAGAAAAGGTGTATTTTGTGTAACGCGCGACCTTTAAATTTCCAAAACGGCTCATAATTTATCTTATTTGAAGCCGGCGACCTCACACGACCCCGAGTCTAATACACGCGACGAGAACGGCTAATGGCCAGACGCACACGCAGGATACACACGCGCAGGATGCACACGCGCAGGATACACACGCGCAGGATACACACGCGCAGGATACACACGCGCAGGATACACACGCGCAGGATACACACGCGCAGGATACACACGCGCAGGATACACACGCGCAGGATACACACACGCGGCGAGAACGGCTAATGGCCAACGCACCTGTTCTAATGGAGAGAGAAATAATGTGGAAACGGCGGAGCGAGGTTGACCGCGAGGCAGACGACGACCGCGCAGAGTCACGCAGACGCACACAGAATACACGCACACACCGCGCGCAGGATACACTCGCGCGCATACGCAGAAGGACGCACAAATGAAAGACACACACAGACTTAATGGAGAGCACTGGAGGCTGTGAAACCATCGCATTTCTACACAAGACTTTAACTGAGCTATTAATACTGAGTAATAGAGGTCAGGACTGGACAGGAGAGAAAGAGAGAGGGGAGAGGAGGGAGAGAGGAGGAGAGGGAGGGGGAAGAAGAGGGAAGGAGAGAGAGGAGGGGGGGGGAGAAGAGGAGAAAGGAGGAAAAGGAGAAAGAGGAAAAGGAGGAGGGGAAAGGAAGAGAGAGAGGGGGAAGAGAAGAGAGAGGGAGGAGAAGGAGAGGAGGGAGGGGGGGAGAGGGGAGGGAAAGAGAGAAGAAAAGGAAGGAGAGAGGAGAAAGAAAGGAGAGGAGAGAGGGGAGAGGGGAGGAAGAGAAAAAAGAGAAAAAAAGAAAAAAAAAAAAAAGAGAGGAAAAGAGAGAGAAAAAAAAAAAAAAAAAAAAAAAAAAAAAGAGAGAAAAGAAGGGAGAGAGGAGAGGAAAAGAAGAGGAGAAGGAGAGAGAAAGGAGAGAAGGAGAGAGAAAGAGAGAAAAGAGAAGGGAGAGAAAAGAGAGGGGAGAGAGGAGGAGGGAGCGAGAAGGAAGGAGAGAGAAAGTGAGAGAGAAATGAAAAGGAGAGGAGAAAGGGGGGAAGGAGATGAAGGGGAGGGAGAGAAAAGAGAGAGGGAGAGGGAGAAAGAGAGAAGGGGAAAGGGAGAAAGGAAGGACAACGGAGGGAAAGAGAGAAGGCAGACGAGAGGGAGGAAGGAAGAGAGAGGGAGAAAGAAAATAAGGAGAAGAGACGGGGAGGAGAGAACGAACTAGAAAGAGATAGAGAAAGAGGGGAGAAAGGAGAAAAGGCAGACAGAGAAGAAAAGAGAGAAGGCAGAAAAGGGAAGAGGAGAGAAGGAAAGGAAGGGACGGGGAGAGAGAAAGAGCGAGAGAAGAGATGAAAAAACGAAGTTAAAAAGAAATGGGAAGTGGAAGAGAGTGAGAGATGAAAGAGGAGAGAGAGAAAAGAAAAAAGAGTCATGGAGAAAGGAAGGAAGAGTTAGGAGAGAGCAAGAAGAGAGAGAAAAAGAAAGGAAAGAGAGTTAAAGGCGACAGAGAGGAAGAAAGAAAAGGGAAGCAAGAGTGATATAAAAGGCAAAAAGGTGAGAGAAAAAGAAGGAAGAAAAGGAGAAATGAGAGAAGGAAAGAAGGAAAAGAGAGAAAAAAGTGAATATTTCTTTTCAAATGTGACTTTATATTTCCAAAGCAGTGGCTGGTGTGAGAGTCCATAAGTATTGATTAAAATATTGATTTAATTACTGCTTTAAACGGTCAGACCTGTTATTATTCCTGAGCTGACTTCTCTCGGAGGAAACAGGACTCTCTCCTGCGTGTCACAGAAACATTAATAGATTTTTTTTTTCCTCTTCCATGTCTGTGGCGTCGCGTTGGGAAATTAAGAGTTTGAAAATTAAGCCTGATGCCCCGAAGGCCTTTTCTATTCTTACTTAACAGGGCTGGAGCAGTGAGCGCAGATTCACGCTCACACAGGACCTGCAGGAGCAGTTTTCAGGTTTTGACACAAAAGGCGGATCCTTTAACTGAGAAGCCTGGTTTTATGGCTGTCGTCGATACACTAAAAACTAAAATGTCACATAGTCTGGTTCTGTATTGTAATGTGGTCAATCAGAAGTATGTGGTTTATAAAGCTTTAGAGTTTTCAAATGACTCAATAATGTGTTAGTTTTTGCTTTCCCATATAAGTATTTACTTTTTCAAATCAACAGAGACAGCATGCCAAGCTCTCCCTGTAGATCAGCACTTCTCAAATAGTGGGGCGCCCCCCTTGGGGGGGCGTGAGCGATGCCAGGGGGGCGCGTAACAGTCCACTAGATCAATAAGCTCCAGCCCTATCGGTCCTCCTATCTGTCCTGAATCAGCGCGTTTCATAAAATCTGTCCCGTTCACGTGCCTTGTCTGCCCTGCTTTGATCGTGGTGCCGGTGTCGGTACATTTCAGCGTTTGCGTCTCCGCTTGTGTTGTGAGCAGCGGTCCAGGCTTCTCGTGCACCGCGCCAGACACACGCAGGTGGAAAGAACGGCCCCGGCACCGCATGCTCGCTCAACCGGGACAGAGCAGCGTCAACAAGCCCGAGGTCGCGTGTCCGCAGTAAAACGCCTGATCTACACATCATTTCACCAACTTTACTCCACACAAACGGTACCGCTCTGATCATTTGTGGAATAAACAGCGCCCAGCGCCGCTCAAAGCCTTTTCTATTCAGCCTGTGAAGCTGACTACACTGTAAAAATAACACTGCAAAAATATTAATTAAAAATAATATAAATAAAATTGCAAAGTGTAAATGTACAAAATAAAGTTAATATTGTTGAACTTTGTTTCAAGTTGATATTGATTTTTTTCTTTTGTTAATGTTTAAAAGGATACACTTTTAGATATACTTATACACTTTTAATAGATACAATTTTTAGTCACCTCGGTGAGTAGGGGGGCGCGAAACATTTTCTCTTTCCCAGGGGGGCGCGGCAAAAATAATTGAGAAGCACTGCTGTAGATGTGTTTTAATTGTGTTCAGTATTGTAACTTTTATAGATTTTGATTTGATTCTATAAACATCCGGTCCAATATCGCTGTATCAGACGATTGTAGTGAAGAAGAAGCTGAATCTAAAGTAAAAGCTCTCAATTTTCCGTCACTCTCACCTGGACATGAGTTTTGGGTAAAAACCGGAAGGACATGATCACAGATACAAGCGATCCAAATGAGTTTCCTCTTAGGGTGACTGGGCGCTCTCTTAGAGGCTGAGAAGCTCAGCGTAGAGTTGCTGCTCCTCCACGTTCAGAGAAAACAGCTGAAGCGGCTTTGCAACGTATTTTCATGACTTGTGTAAAAATAAAACGCCATGACAAATTGTCATGTCGACGCTTCTGCCTTTTTTGGTGTGCAATTACACGCCCAATTTTTCTGGAGTGGTATAAACATGTGATGTGGTTGAGGACAAACAGGAGGTTTTTTGGCGGTTAACGGCTAAGTTTAGGTCTGAGGCTTATTTTATTTATTCATATAAATATAAAATAATTATTCCATACCCTTTTTTAATCTTAACTACTAAACTACAGCCATGTAAGCTGTCTCACTCCAGATGGATCTGTGTTGAACTCTGATTTGTTTAGTGAAATACTTCGAGCTGATTGGGTGTGGGGCCGACCTTATTTGTGCTTAACCAATCACAGCAACAACTCATAATGGTGTATCCAATGTCCACGTGGGATAGAACAAGTGTCACACATACTGCTCTTCTTTCAAAAAGAAATTATACTTCTGCTAAAACCACATCAAAAGCAGCAGAAACACAAACATCCATGTAAGCAGCCATCTTTGTTCAGCTTGAAACAGACTCGGCGGCGGCGCGAAGGCGCTAACAACCCGCCCTGCTACAATGTGATTGGGTGTCAAAACCACTCTGCTGTGATGTGAGTGGGTTAAAACACTGCCGTTTCGAACCAATCAGGCGGCTGTAATCCCAGATGGTTTATCTCATGTTTGTGAATCACAAATATCATGAGATAAATCATCTGACTGGCCAGGTTATAACTCCGGCTGTACTGGACCAAATTCTTTACAGATGATCTTGTTTTGAACAGAAGGCTATGAAGAAAGCGAACATATCTTTCACAAGCAGAAAAAAGACAGTTATATTCATGATGTTGTGCGCAACTACCAAGTTTTCATTTGTTGTGTGATGGGAGCGATATGGATTACTTTTTGAGTAAAACAACTGAGAGATTTTTGGTCTGTGGACAGACACGTGCAGAAAGAGAGAAAAACGTGTCTGAGTTGGTAATGATCTGCTCCTCCTTTATTGCCTCATAGTTTCAGTTCATCGTTTTAAATGAAAATGAGCATTACTGCTGGTTTGTACACAATGTAAGTGTTCAAATGAAGGATAACATGCGTATATTGGCAGTTTCTTTTCTTCCATGAGACACATTAATAAAAAAAGCCTGAAACTGGCCCTGATCAGTGCCACCGACTTATAAATTTTAAATTGTCTGCTTCGCTCTACAAAGTCACCTTCTGAAAAGAACGCCAGCTATAGAGTAAGAAGATAAAATAATAGTAAAGTAATGGAGCCATGGATGAAGTGGATTACATAAAATCATAAAGATCAGCTTGGACAGTTCAGAACATATGAACCACAGCCTGAGTTTAAATATTTCTCTCTAATCGAAGCCGTGACGCGTGCCGAGTGTTTTGAAGTGCGTCCGATAGAGCCGTCTCCTCCTGACAGTGAAATACAGCAGCCTTTGTACTTGTGACTGCCGCGGATCTGAGCCTGTCGCCCTGGTTACCGGCACCTGTCAATCACGTCACCCCCAAAAGCCCGCGCGTCCACACTCCATCAATCACCTGGATCTGAGCGTGAAGGAGGAATACCAAACAGGACCTGCAGCGAGAAGTCTGGGAATGTAAAGAGAAAGAGACGAAGCAGACGAATGAGAAGTCTGAGAATGTAAAGAGAAAGAGACGAAGAAGTCTGAGAATGTAAAGAGAAAGAGACGGAACGCAAACGAATGAGAAGTCTGAGAATGTAAAGAGAAAGAGTCGAAGAAGGCTGAGAATGTAAAGAGAAAGAGACGGAACGCAAACGAGAAGTCTGAGAATGTAAAGAGACGAAGCACACCAACGAGAAGTCTGAGAATGTAAAGAGAAAGAGACGAAGCACAAGAACGAGAAGTCTGAGAATGTAAAGAGAAAGAGACGAAGCAGACGAATGAGAAGTCTGAGAATGTAAAGAGAAAGAGACGAAGCACGCCAACGAGAAGTCTGAGAATGTAAAGAGACGAAGCACACCAACGAGAAGTCTGAGAATGTAAAAGAGACGAAGCACACCAACGAGAAGTCTGAGAATGTAAAGAGAAAGAGACGGAACGCGCCAACGAGAAGTCTGAGAATGTAAAGAGAAAGAGACGAAGCACAAGAACGAGAAGTCTGAGAATGTAAAGAGAAAGAGACGGAGCACAGCCAACGAGAAGTCTGAGAATGTAAAGAGAAAGAGACGAAGCAGACGAATGAGAAGTCTGAGAATGTAAAGAGAAAGAGACGAAGCAGACGAATGGAGAAGTGAGAATGAAAGAAAAGAGACGAAGAGAAGTCTGAGAATGTAAAGAGAAAGAGAAGAGACGAAGAGAATCTGAGAATGTAAAGAGAAAGAGACGAAGCAGACGAATGAGAAGTCTGAGAATGTAAAGAGAAAGAGACGAAGCACGCCAACGAGAAGTCTGAGAATGTAAAGAGAAAGAGACGAAGCAGACGAATGAGAAGTCTGAGAATGTAAAGAGAAAGAGACGGAACACCAAAGAGAAGTCTGAGAATGTAAAGAGAAAGAGACGAAGAAGTCTGAGAATGTAAAGAGAAAGAGACGAAGTACGCCAACGAGAATGTAAAGAGAAAGAGACGAAGCACGCCAACGAGAAGTCTGGGAATGTAAAGAGAAAGAGACGGAACGCACCAAGAGAAGTCTGAGAATGTAAAGAGAAAGAGACGAAGCAGACGAATGAGAAGTCTGAGAATGTAAAGAGAAAGAGACGAAGCAGACGAATGAGAAGTCTGAGAATGTAAAGAGAAAGAGACGGAACGCACCAACGAGAAGTCTGAGAATGTAAAGAGAAAGAGACGAAGCACCAACGAGAAGTCTGAGAATGTAAAGAGAAAGAGACGGAACGCACCAACGAGAAGTCTGAGAATGTAAAGAGAAAGAGACGGAACCACGAATGAGAAGTCTGAGAATGTAAAAGAAAGAGACAAAGCACGCCAACGAGAAGTCTGAGAATGTAAAGAGAAAGAGAGACCGAGAGAAGTCTGAGAATGTGAAGAGAAAGAGACGGAACGCAACGAGAAGTCTGAGAATGTAAAGAGACAAAGCACACCAACGAGAAGTCTGAGAATGTAAAGAGAAAGAGACAAAGCAGCCAACGAGAAGTCTGAGAATGTAAAGAGAAAGAGACGACCAAGAAGAAGTCTGAGAATGTAAAAGAAAGAGACGCAGACCAATGAGAAGTCTGAGAATGTAAAGAGAAAGAGACAACACGCCAACGAGAAGTCTGAGAATGTAAAGAGAAAGAGACGGAAACTATCAGCTGGAGTCTGGAGAGGTTTTTCAGAAAGTTTAAGAGTTTAAGACTGAATTCATATTGTAGAAATTATGATATAACAAGTCCAGATGATGGGCAGAACCTAGTTTGTCCAATTTGTTCTTCAGCTTTTAAATTTTTCAGCTCCAGTCCTGTTCTGGAGTCTGGAGCAGCTCCACAAAAACTCTGTGCAACTCTAATCATGACATGTTGCACATCAAATGAGACCTACAAGTGTCTACTTTCATTTAAAACAAGAGTTGTTTTTTCTACATTAATCCATTCTCTTTTATAAGCATTTACAATTTCAGCGTTTGGCGAGAAACTAACGTCCTTTTTCTATAAAACTTCATGTAAGGGCTGGGCGATAAATCAAATTAATTCAAAATTTTAAAAATCGACAATGTGAAAAATAGCTAAATTGTAAAATCGAGGTCAGTGCGCTGTGACCCAGTCCTGAGTGGACACCTTCAGCGGCTTTGCAGTGTTGTTCTTCCAGACTCTTGACAAAGAAAAGACAAATCGAACTGCAAGTATAGCGTCTTGGAGGAGGTTCATTTAGCTTAATCAGTAAAAGTTTGTTGTTCTGACACTTTCAGCGCTCAAACTCAAGGAAATTTTTAGAAAAGTCCCACGGACAATCTAGTATCTTTTGATTTGCTTTTACTGTTACGAGAGTCGCCTGCATTTGCTTTTTTTGAGGTTTTCTCTGATAAAGTTAAAGTTTGACAGTCCACTTACATGTCTCCTCGGTCTCCTCTGCCCAAAGCAGCTTGCCTGGGATCCAGAACCCAGGCTTCAGCTCCTGCTCAGAGTGGGTGTGTTTCAGATCAAATCTACATCGTATCGTCCGATCAGATTAGTTTATTTGTGTGACGCAGATAAAACAAAGAAGCTGATTGGTCGTCTGTCATTTAGACCAAACTCTAACTTCACTCATCTCACATTAAAATTGTTTTTTGCTTCGCTCATTGATTCAGCAGAAATCCACATGTTTTTCAGTTCCACCTGATATTTTTTCATGTATTTTTTTTTCTGGGCAGCCATATTGGTTTTTAGACGGCGGAAGATGCATGTCTCTGATTGGGTAATTAATCTGTCAATCACGGCTACAGAAATCCAAAAGAGGGACAATTTTTTGGCCCTATCGCCCTACTTCATGTTAGTGTTGTTTTCCTCTGTTCTACTTTTTGAGCCGAGAGTTCACCATCTCAGATCTAACATAAATATAAGCTTTTCCATGAGCTAATAATGCATTTATAACTCTTACAAAACAAATTGAGTTGAATTTATAATTGTTATGGACTTGACACAAGAATGTACAACACTCAGGCTTTTAAATGGCAGGTTTAACTTCACACAGCAGACATGAATCACACATTTAACACTGTCTTAGTACAAGTGGTGTTACTCGTCCTGCTGATTGTAGAAATGCCAGAGCGGAGCATGTGTTTAGTGAAAATGTCCCGGGAGGATTTCGTGTCTCTCTCTCAGATTAAACATTCTAATGTGATGCAGCGTTTGGCCCTGGCGCCAAACGCAGATGACAAAACCCACAATGGACGTGATTAATTCCCATTATTCATATGTTTACGCGGCTAACGGCAGAGAAGCGCTAATATCTCGACGCTTGACAGGTCTGGAGTGTGATCGGACGAGCGTTCGGCGGCGGTGACTCAGACGGACACAAATATTCAGAGACAAAAGGGTTAGCTGACGGTTTGGGTTTGATAATCATGTAGAGATGACACAGGATGGACAAAAACACACACACACAAAGGGTCAGAGGCAGTGGTTACACTAGACTTAATTCCAATCCGTCACCGTGACAAACAAGGTCCCAAAAAATCTGCCATGAGGGATTTTTAACCTGGGATTCATTAGTGTGAGACTGCACCGAGACATAAGATGCTTTACAAAAATTTACTGAACTCTGTATAAATAGTTTGCATAAAAACCAGTCCTTCATTCTCTGATGTGAGCCGATGTGAGTGTGTCTGACAATCACCAAAGCAAGAAACTGCAGGAGCGACTTTCCGATAAGTTTATGAATCTGAATAAACATCAGTGTTTGTCTGTCGAGCGATCCTGGTCAAAAGTACAAATCCTCTTGAAATCAGTCTGATAAAACTTTGTCCATGCTGTTGTTTTTGTCGATTGAAGCCTTATCTGTAGCTAAAGTGTGGTCCGTGAAACTGCAGCCTCCTGTTACAGATTCATAGGTCAAGTATTTGCGCAGGCGATAGCACTGTGCGCTCTGCAAGCATCAGTAGCGGCTCCCTGAAGAAACAGCCAAGCGCATGAATGAGATTGAAAGCAGCATTTGTTCCTCGCTGTTTCCTCAGTTTGAGAGAGCGGGAGAGAGCGAGAGTCCGGTCGGGATGCAGGTTAGGCATGGGACGATAATAAAATTTGCACTCACGATTATTGTGACCAAAATATCACAGTACGTAAAAGTGCACAGATTCAAATCACTGAATATTTATTAGTGGACAATATGTATGTGTTTGAACAATTACTTTTGTATTTTGGTCTAAGTACATATAATAATGATTCAAAGTGAACAAATGTTTACAATGTTGGGCAAAAATCTACTAACTTTGTCTCAGAGTCATTAATTAACTTAAACACATGAACCTTTTCTTTGATTAGCTTCTTACTGGGTTCACAGCAGTCAGATTATATATACTCTTATGACTTCAAAGTTTGTGCTTGTGTGACAGTGGCAGGTTAAAGCACAACAACAAAGCTGCTTCTCAAATGTGTCGCATGAAGCTGTTTAAGCAAAAAAGTTTGATAAACGATAACACAGCATCGTGTTACCGTTTCCTAAAAACTCAAATGTGAACAAAATTAGATGAATCCTGGATAAATATTCAGGTCACAGATTTTGAGCGCTTTAGTTCAGAGAACAGACAGGACACAGCAGGAGTGAGCAGTGATCATGAACTTAAAATCTATGATATTTCCACTGTGGCACATTTAAAGTTGAGGTCAGAAACTGTTTTAGTTGTAAATTAGTAAAGTTTGTGTTTCCTATAAAAGTCTATGCTAAATGCAGCTTTTTGTGAAAAATTAGACCACTGAGTACTGTTTGAATTGAATAATACATTTTTTTAGTTCACATCAGGAGCTGAATGCTGCGCTCTGATTGGCTGAGCTTGGGTGGTCCTCTCCAGTTTCACTTTTGTTTGTAAAAAGATGTTTATTGACCGTAATTGCAAACAAATGAATAGATGCCATTATTAAGGACTTATGAAAGGAAGTAATCAGATTAAAACCCAAATCCTGTTTGCAGTGTGAAAATCAGCGACCTCATCTATAAAGCTCTTTCAATAGAGGGTATATTTGTTTAATCAGCACACGTGATGTGTGTGCACCTGGTATAAAGAAAGCGCTGCCGCTCATTAACCAAGCAGTAGCATCAACTCGACCCAGGGGTGGCGTCAGCTAACTACAAGTTTCTGCTGCTAAATCAACATTTGTGAATAAAATTTACCCCTACGACCCATAAAAGTTACATTCAGGTGAAAAACACAGAGAAAAACTCTGTCTCAAGCTTCAAGAGACAGACGTCTGTCAGACCAGTTCAGACCTGATCTAAACAGCTGCTCTCGTCACGTTTGGTGTTTTTATCAAAGAAGTTTCTCCAGCTAAATTGATAGATAGCGTCACTTTCTGCATGAGACATGTGCAGTAGAGTGGAAAGTGACGTCGACCGATAATCCTTCTATAGTGATGATGATAATAATAGTGCATAAAAGATGAAGCTGCCAAGATTTCAACAAAAAAACATGGGAGGGGCTGTGTTTGTCTCGAGACTGTCCCAGTGGAAAGTTCTTCATTTTTATCGTCTCCGGAACGACAAGACGGACTTGAATCTTTAAAATAAATAAAATGTTCAAAACAACAACAACATGAACGGCTTCATCAATACAAAGTTGCAGACTTAAATGTGTTTTCCTGACATATAAAATCAAAATACATTTACAGAAAAAATCTTGATATTTTATTTAGTTTTGCACACTTTTGTAGACTTAAACCTTTAATAAATTAGACTGAGAATAAACAGTTTATTGGTTTATTCTTTCTTACAGTTCAACATTGTTTTGTCTCTATGAAAGCAGCTGTTTTTGAAGACTTTCCCCCCAAAAGTCCAAATGTCAGTGTTGCGTGCTGTTATGCTAATGGTGCTAATGCAGAGGACAAATGCTAATGCGGCTCAGAGCTAGCGGCGACGTTAGCTCTGTCCTTTTTACTCATGGATGAGATTAGCCGCTAGCGTTTAGCGCCACATATATTTACATAACAAACGACGGCAGATGAGGAGAGTTTGGGGGAAGTCTGGGGTAAACGTGGCGCCAGAGGAAAACCTGCTCAGACACAGGGAGAACATGCAAACTCACAGTACATCACACTGACTGAGAATTGAACCCAGGATCTAAATGTCGTGGTGTGAAAGTACTATGTGACCAAGTTGGACAAACCCAAACCTGAAGAGGAGCAGAACTTAACGTTAAATTCATTGAGAAGCAATTTTAGGGCAGGGCTTTTCAACTTCATTTTCCGGAGGGTCAGATTTTACCGAGGACTATGGCTTCTGGGCCGGATAGTTGAACAATACTTCACTGTTTTTGTCATGACGTTGCACCAAATCTTCAACGAACTAGATTTGTTTTTATAATGTGTTAGGTTTGAGCACTTTTTTCCCATTCTTATTATTTTTCTCCAATATGTTTTAGTAGTTATATTTTTTCTAGATTTGTTTTTGTCTTTTTCTATTTTTGATAGTTATCTTTTTGTAGTCATATTTTTTGTAGTTTTTGTAATATGTTATAAGTGAAGTTTAGTTTAGTTTAAGATCGTTGGCTTCGGGCGCTTCATGTTTTTGTCCGCGCCCGTGCGCCTTTAAAAGGACGAGCTGTGGTCCGCTCTCTCTCTCCTCTCTCCGCCCAGCTTGTCCGCTCCACCTGTGCGCTCTGGAGGCTGCTGCACGTTTTTTTTTTCCTTTTTGACATTTTTCTAAGTTAATCTTATTTTTGTTTGGCCTGGTGGGACCGGTGGTCACGTTTTCGTTTTTCTTTTGCTATAGGAATTAGTTGGGGTTTTGTTTTATAGGTTAGGGCTGGTGGCACCGGCTTCTACGGTCCTGTACAGTGTTGGCCCGGTGCCCCAGCCTTTTGTTCTTTTTTACCGGCCCACCAGTCCGGTTTATTTTGTTACTTTTTAGTATTTTTGGGCACGGGGGAGTTTTTTTCTTTTTCTTCTTTTTTCTAAAAATAACTAAAATATCTGAACAAAAAAAAAGCAATTAAAGAACAGAAGAAAGAAAATTCAAATAAAACTAACTGAACTCCTATTTTGTGTCCTGTGTTCTTATAAATATGTTGTGTCACTTTATTGGGTCATAACAAATGATAGTAACTAATGCCACAGTCTTTTCTTGCTCTAAACCACTTCTAAACCAGGACTAAACACGGTCTAAAGCGTGAGTGAATAAATGCTTAAATTAAGTCTGATTTATATTTATCTGAGTCCTTAAACAAGAGTTACTATTAGAACAAGAGCAAAGTGGACTGTTGTGCTAAAAAAATATGAAAAATACACAGTTATCTCACTAGAAATGAGCCAAAAAGCAACTAGGAATGAAACAAGAAATATACACTGATCCATTGACAAATCTTGCTTTCCAACAGTAAAAATAGAATAAAATCAACATAACTACATATTGACAAATTGAGATATTTAAGTTTGTTACAGAGTAATAACCCAGAATTAAATCTGCAAACTAATAATTGGAAGAGAAGAACACAAATACAAACGATGGATACGAGAGGCTGTTGAGATCAGGAAGCGAGGCACAAAGACCATCAACAGAGACGAAGGAGCTTTTTCTTTGGCTCACACATGGGACTCACTTCTCCAGAGACTTTCACCAGACGTCTGACAAATCTGTCAAACTAAACACGTCTGGGAAGATTCTATAAGAGACACGTCACAACACCAGACTCACCTCTGACGAAGGCGGAAGTCCTGCCGCCCAAACTGTCAGGTAAATGAGCACCTAGCTTAATACGACTGTCTTATTACAAGAAAAAATAAAGATAAACTAAGAAGAAGACAGAATGAATTTTCCAAATATAAATCTGCAAACTATTTTTGTATTACTGTAAAGTGAATTTAGGGCCTGATCAGATTTTTGGAGGGCCATTTTGGCCAACCAACTACATAACATTTGTGTTTTTTGTGTCAAAATTACTGAGCCAGAACAACTGCGTTCACTCGAATAAAGACAAGAATTAAAAAAAAAGTGTTTTAAACCCACTCTTACATAGAAAATCCTTGTGACATTTCAGACACATTATAATGTCACTGGATTGAACTCTTGCTTATAATATTATCATTTCTAGTTGTTCTATGTTTTAATAATTTGGCCAGGTATATTCCTCTTTAAAGCAGATAAAGCTGGGATCACAAACATTAAAGGCAAAAGCAGCTGCTCATCTCCATCCACAAGGACAAAGCATTGAACAAGACAAGAAAGGTCCGAGGCCCGAGGTCTTTTAGTAGATTTATTCAATAACGCCAACGCGCTTCAACACAAGGTCTTCATCAGGGCAAGGTAATGTTCCTCTTTGACCAAAGTCCTTTTGCTAAGTGACGAAGCGCTGATATCACAAATACAAATACTTGGATTTAGAGCAGTGTTTCCCAACCTTTTTGAACTTTTTTAGTTGACATTTTTCTGCATTTTTCGCGCACACCATCTACTCACACAACGCCAAATCAAACTATTAGGGAAAACAACATTTTATTTTGTAAATACTGTCAAATACATTTTAAAACTGAAACTATGTCACCTTTCTAGTGATCTTGCTTTAGAAAGAAGCAGGTGACACAACAAAACCTGTCAGCTCTATGAGTTACATAGTGCACCTTTAAATTATTCTTAGTAATTAGCGATTGTTTTACTTTCATCTGGGGTGAAAAAGTTATTTCGAAGTAAAAGATTCAAATAAATCTGTTTAAATTCACTTTGTAGATTACTGACACATTTTTCAAGGCGCACCTGACACACTGGTTAAAAATCACTGATTAAAGCCGGCTCCGCACTACAGGAGTTTAGGATCTTTTGTGATTTTTGACGTGCCAAAGAAAAGAAGAGGAGACACACATAAGGACATTCACAGCGATTATTTGTCTCACAGTCGCATCGTCGTCGCAGGAAGAACAGAGACGACTCAGACTTGTGGAGTGAAGTGAGTGGAGAACAGTGCGTGTCACGTGATCAAGTGCAGAGTGTTTTCTTTCGTGTGCGCGGTTATAAAACTGAACAATGAAACATGAGTGGATTAAATCTGGTTCATAAATGTCACAGGGGAGCGGAGGGTCGTTAGAGGTAAGAAGCTGTTACACTGATGCACTGTGGGCGTCAAATAAAAAAGTTTAAACAAACTCCGTGTTGGCCATGTTCTAAAGTCGGTGCTTCTCACATCATTTAAAGTGAACCCTGGATAGAATCACGTTTACCCTAAAACACTTCTAATATCATCACTTATATAAATACAGGACAAATACCTTGGAAGTATTTGTAGTTTTATTAAAATAGTGTTTTAAAGAAATGACATGGAGGCTGCCATTTTGCTGCAGTTATGACATAAAATAGTGTTGTCAGGTAACAGGTAACTAAGCAACATGAATTCCTGGGTTAAACCTTTTCAGTTTGAGCCGTAGCAAAGCCAAATACAGAACGATAAGGTGGAATCTAATAAAACTGAAGATAATCAAGAGGAAGAGACAAGAACTGGACACTGTCAGTGGTGTTTTTGTTTCAACTGTTCACCGATCAAACCACAGGAGTAACCATGGAAACACTATTTTATGTCATCAACCAAAATGCATGGACAAAATGGCGGATCCCAGTGGCTTGAAAACAACATAAACAATGACAATTTTAGTTATATATTTGTTTGCAATTTATTTTAAGAAGCATGAGCAGTACTAGTGTTTAAGCCATATTTGTCTTCATATCCAGGTTTCACTTTAAGGAGCAGGTGTGTTGGAGATAACGTGTGTAATGATTGTAAAAAAGAATCTGCACTTTGACCACGAGCACAAAGTGTTACATTTATTTACTGATGATGAAGCAATGTCATTTCTTTATTTTATGTGCACCTGCAGCATTTGAATCTCACCATGATGCTCCTGACAAATAGTCACAGTTAGGGCTGGGCATTATCGTGATAAAAATCGAATCGTGAGCTCACTGTTGTGACAATCTGCTTTATTGGTGAAATCATCAAATCGTGATTTCCCATTTGTCTGTTTGATACATCTGTTTGTTAAGTAGTCTTATGTGTTTTGAAGCTCATGTGTTGAGTCTTTTGTGCTGCAGCTTCAAGTCAAGTTCCAGATGAATTTTATCAAATTTTCAGGTTTGATTTACAAAAATATATCTATTTATGAAAGAAACATGTATTTTTAGCATATTTTCAAAAGCTGTTATTAGTGTTAGAAATGACACAATTGATTTTTTGAATAACTTTATTTATAGGCTGAGGTCGCTTGTCTTTGGATTTGTCGCAATTTTCTCTGAAAATCTGTCCACACTGGTCAGTCTTTTTTCTGCTCTGAGTGAGTGACAGCTGGATTTAACCAATCACAGTAATTAGGAACTTTCAGAAAAAGCAGATGATGTATTTACCTTAAAGGCAATAAGAAAATAGTCTAGAAGAATTGTGATAAAATCGAAATCGTGATCTGTCTCCAGGAAAATCGTAATCATCTTTTTTTTGCCATATCGTCCAGCCCTAGTCGCAGTGACGCACAGACATAAGGAGAGAAACGACAAAAAATCTCTTACAAAATCGTTACTCTGGCCACGCCTCATGAACTTGTAGAGGGACACATCAGGCTTAAAATCAGGCCAAAACTCCTGTAATGTGCAGCCGGCTTTAGAGGAACAAACGATCTCACAAACAAAAATGACAGGCTTTGAAGGGCCCTGGTTAAAGTAGAACCATTTACCTCTGATTACATTGTGGAAGACAGATATTTTGTTGTCTCTCTTCTCTTCTCGACTGTGTGTTTTCCTCCAGCTGCGCCCGCTAAACGACAGAAGAAGAACCTGCAGAGCTCCGGCGGCGGTCACTGTCTGTGTTTTCGCTCTGATAATGTTACATCTGTCGCACTTTGAGTCGAGAAAATGTGCTGCGTCAGTTTGACCCACAATCTTCAACAATAATCATCGTCGCTCTTTCCAGGGTCTGTGAGGAGAATTCAGACACGATACGACCAAAGCAAACACACTTCTTTGACTTTGAAACATCTCACCTTTATTCAACTTTACCTCAGAGAAAACACCAGCGTGAAGAGTGCGGCTTATCTCACGGCACAAACACAGCCACAGCATCACAGACAAATGGAAGTTAACATGTTTTACTTCAAGATTGTGGCCACTGAAGCTCTGTGCAGGTCTGTGTTCGGGACATGAGCGGTCTGATCAGGCAAAATAAGCTTTGTATTGTAACATATGTCATACATTTTGTGAAATAATGCAGCAAAAACACCTCTAAACACAATTTACTCTGCTTCATAAAAAAACCAAAGAGCCGAGGTTTCTCAGGAGAGTAATTTGAGTTGGGAATGTGTCAGGACGAGGGAGTTGACGTATTTCGTACTGGAGACAACTGAGAGAGCAGACACAGGCTTCAAATGTCTAAAAAATACATACGTGACCATCATCACGGAGACTTACAAAGACATTTAACAAGAGAGAAATGATACTTAGTTCTGCTTTAAGAATAAATTAGAGAGCATAAGCTGATGCAAACCCATCAACCATATTTAGGAGATGGAGGAGCAAAGTTAAAAGACATTTTTGAGTTCATAAATGCTTTGTGATTTTTAAAATAGATAAAACTGTTTCACCACAGAGATCATGATAGTAATGGTAAATGGTCTCTATTTATATAGCGCTTTTCCACCTTAAAAGGCACTCAAAGCGCTTTACAGTCAGGGATCCACTCACCCAGTGTACGCAGACACTGAGGCAATGTGAGTTAAGTGTGTTGCCCAAGGACACAACGACATTCTACTCCTGTCGTCCCACTGTGGCTCCTGGTGTTCCAGTGTCTCCCATCCAAGTACTAACCAGGCCCTTTCTTGCTTAGCTTCTGAGATCTGACGGGATCAGGCTTTGACAAACAGGTTTGTAATAAAATCATGTTTATACCAGCAGTGTCAACCCTAAATGGTTCACATTACATTATGTTACATTATTTAATATTGTACGCCAGCGGTGCCCAACCCGTCGATCACAATACACAAGCACGAACTACAAACACAATCTACGAGCGCTAGTTTATAAGCAACAGGAGGAGGAGACAGGTAGCACCATAGAATCCTACCTGCTCACGCTGAGTTGTCCAGTTTATTGTTGACTCAAGCCCCTCCCCTCAGTGTTACCATGGTAATCACCAATCACTCATAATTAGGCTACAGCAGTTTGAAGTGAGGTGATGATAGCTTGAACTTTTTAATGACTTTTTTAATTGTTGTTGTAGCCACAACAATTTATTTTCAAAACAGAGTGTTATCTTTTAAAAGGTTTATAACTTGCATTTTAATAATAGGGGTGCACGGTAGCAGAGTGGTTAGAGCTCTGGCTTCCCAATAAGGAGGTCGTGGGTTCGACTCCCGGGTCGGACCATATCAACATCTCATGATCTCTCTGGGTGGAGTTTGCATGTTCTCCCCGTGTCAGCGTGGGTTTTCTCCGGTTTCCTCCCACCTCCAAAAACATGCATGTTTAGGTTCATTGGGCATCACTGTAAATTTCCCTTAGTGAGTGAATGAGAGAGTGAATGTTGTCTGTCTAACCCTGCGGCAAGTTGGCCACTGTCCAGGGTGTTTCCCCGCCTAAGGCCCAAAGTCACTGGGATAGGCTCCAGTCACCCGCGACCCCTAACGGGATTAAGCGGTAGAAAATGAATGAATGAATTTTAATAATAATAATATTATTGAACTATTAAAGAAAGTCTAATAGGCAACTGTGTTTCAATAAAGAATAGCCTAAAAATCCGAAAATTTCTACCATTGGCTAATTAAATAAAATAATAATCTTTGGGGCTGTGCATCAAGACCTAACTTAGACCTGCCTCCACTGGGACTTGAAACACCAGGAACAACACAATTAAACAATATAAGCTCAGTCCTTTGTCCCAAATTTTCTCCCCAGACACAAAACCTCTCCAGCTGCTCCCGGACCTCGACTACAACAGCTTTAATCAGGCCGACGGCTTTTGTGTTTCCAGCCACAGAAAGGGCAGAATCTTAAATGTCAGTTGTGAATCTTTGTTTGCAATTATCCCTGACACGGCTTCCCTCGCTGCGTCCCTGAACTGCGCGGCGTACGTCTTTGTCTTGTCAATTAGACCGGGTGAGTTTAGGAGCGGGCACGAGACGGCCGCCGTGTCGAGGGCTGAACTACGAGACCATTACGTTTTATGATCTGTGGGAGGAGCGGCAGAACACTGGAGAGGCTCATTAAGGCTTGATTTTTGCACAGAACAAGCAGCGGTCTGACACGGCGGCCATTAAGGAGGCTCACTCCGACGTGGCTAACTTTAATATCAGACACTTTTCAGAGCTCGGAACAACCATAACATCTACAGTTAAATGAATCAGAAGAGGAACTTTTAAACTGCAATAAGACATGTATTTGTGCATTGCTTGTATTGTTGTTTGAGTGTTTGTCAGTGTCTGTTCACACAAACTCTGACAAAACTCATATTCAACCACTTAACGGTGCAATTTCTATATATCTTTGCAGTTGCTTTATCTCTTGTATTCTTGCATTGTTATTTTAAATGTGTAAGTTTGTCTTCCTGCTTTGTAAGTTGTCTGAATTATTTTGTGTGTGAACTGTGCTATACAAATAAACCTGCCTTGCATATACCTTCTTTACTTCTCCCACTTCCCTGTAAAGAATATATTGATGACTAAGTTAATTCATAATCTGTTCTAGACTCTTTACATGCTCTCTCTTGTCCCACTGCCTTTGTGGAGTGTATCTGTTTCAGATGCTGCTGCTCAAACCTTTGATGCCAGTAATATTAAGGACCTGGACCCCTCCTACTTCTCTCTCGTGATGAATTCAGATTCAGACAACTTATTTATCTCTCAGGGGGCAAATCATTTGAGCAGCATCAAACAATAAAATTAATAACAGAAAAACCATCCACTACAACAGGAGAGCTTGTAGTACGATACAGATGAAAATCTAAAACCTACCCGGTTCCCATTAGGGCTGCACTATATGTCGATATCGAATCGATACCACGATATTGACAACTGCGATTAGCTAATCGCAAAAGTCTCGATATTCCTCCTTTTCTTACCCATAAGCCTCCTTTTTTTTTTTATTGGACACAGCGCCTTACGAAGACTGGTTGAACACAGGAGGCAGCCACCACAGCGGACTGGCCTTTGAAACTGCACAACACTCGACTGAGAAAAAAGTCTATAAACACTGCTTCATGACCGTTATAGTGCATATTCAATAAAATCACTCATAATAAAGAGTTACGTTTTGCAGATGCTGCCTTGGACAAAGTAAACATCGATATTTCCCCAGGCAAATCCAGTCTGTTTTCTTCACAAACATAAAATCCAAGTGAATAAAAGCTGCATGACTGATATTAGACCATAATCACTGCAGTGTCACGCAGGTTTGCTCAGTCCTTGTGAGATACACAGTGTTTTGAGAGTTTTTGCGATCAATTTTTAATATTTTCCAAATCTGAGGTGGTCCTCTTCCAGAAATGTTAAAAAAAATAAGTACATTTGGTGCATTTTACAGGTTTCCAGTGGCTGTAAAAAGTGAGAGTAAATACATGGTTTGTCTGTTGAACAAAATCACCTATCCGTCTGGAAATCAATAAAAACAACAAATTAGTCACAAATCTGGCCGAAAATGCAAGTAATAATTTTTTTTTTTTTCTTAATGTTAAAGTTTTTTAAAGACATATTGAATGAACCATAAAAGCTTTTTTTTCCAAATTGACAAATCTAACAAAATTCAAATAGGTCTAATATTTTTTACACTGAAGCCTTTTTGGATTGATTTAGGTTATATGGCGGCACGGTGGCAGAGCGGTAGCGGCTCTGGGCCTCACAGCAAGAAAGGTCGCGGGGTTCGATTCCCGCTCAGGCCCGGACCTTTCTGTGTAGAGTTCCTCCCCGATGTCTGGGTGGTTTTCTCCGGGCACTCCGGTTTCCCCACCAACCAATAACATGCATGTTAGGAGAACTTTTGTGGTAGTCTGAGGTTGAGGCGCCAGGTGTTGGGTGAAATCGCCAATCCGTCATGACTTTGATCTAATATGCTTATTATTAAATGACAGTGAAACTTATCAAGCTCTGCGCTGCATGACAGAAAAAGGACAGTGGTTTGAATTCCCCACAATGCAATGCGTTTTCAAAGTAAAGATCATTGTGGGACTGGATTTGGAGAGATCAGAACGTGTAAAGAACAAAGAACAAACACGTACACAGTTAATTCTGGAGGAACAGCGTCAGAGATAATCACAAACACAGATTCACTCCTGACATTAGCTTTGTGCCCTTGAGTCTATTTGAATACACGACTGTCACTGCGGCGATGCTAACTCTGGCAGGCTAACGCGGAGACAGAGTCAGAGCTAACGCCGCCGCCGGGCTCATGCTAACGCTAACAGGAAGCACGTTTAAAAGGTTAGAACGCCAGGCTGGTTTCACTGCTCCAGACTCTCACGCAGTAATTAGTTTTCTGTGACAAAGAGCACGAGTTTGGAGCTGACGGGCTGAGGATTATTTTGGTTTGAATTAACTGTAGAAATGTGCTTCTGTTTTCTACTTTAATTAAATCATGTGGAGTTTTCAAAATGCAATTGAGACTTTTTTCTTGTGAACTCAAACTTTGGAAAGCCAGTCACAGGTCCTCATCCTCAGTCCTTCTTAAATAACTAATCTGGTGTTAGCAGTGAATCAGCCACTAGTCATTGTAGCACTCTACTATCCACACTAATTAGTCCTGACTCTGGTCCACGTTTAGTCCCGACTCTGTCCACGTTAGTCCCGCATCTGGTCCACGTTAGGCCCAACTCTGTCCACAGTCCGGACCTCTGGTTCCACGTTTAGTGACTCTGGTCCGTTTAGTTCCGACTCTGGTCCACATTTAGTCCTACGTTTACTCTGGTCCACGTTTAGTCCTGACTCTGGTCACGTTTAGTCCTGACTCTGGCTCTTTATCCGACTTGTCCCGTTTAGTCGGATCTGTCCACGTTTAGTCCCTGACTCTGGTCCACGTTTAGTCCGACTCTGGTCACGTTTAGTCCTGACTCTGGTCCCGTTTAGTCCTGACTCTGGTCCACGTTTAGTCACTGACTCTGGTCCACGTTTAGTCCTGACTCTGGTCCACGTTTAGTCCGACCTGGTCCACGTTTAGTCCTGACTCTGGTCCACGTTTAGTCCCTACTCTCTCCCGTTAGTCCGACTCTGGTCCACGTTTATCAGTCCCGACTCTGGTCCACGTTTAGTCGTGACTCTGGTCCGCGTTTAGTCCTGACTCTGGTCCGCCGATTTAGTCCTGGACTCTGGTCCACGTTTAGTCCTGACTCTGGTCCGCGTTTAGTCCCGACTCTGGTCCACGTTTAGTCCTGTGCTCCTGGTTCCATCGGTTTAGTCCTGACTCTGGTCCACGTTTAGTCCCTGACTCTTGGTCCACGTTTAGTCCTGACTCTGGTCCACGTTTAGTCCCTCGACTCTGGTCCACGTTTAGTCCCGACTCTGGTCCACGTTTAGTCCCTGACTCTGGTCCACGTTTAGTCCTGACTCTGGTCCACGTTTAGTTCTGACTCTGGTCCATGGGATTAAAGGCAGCATTTGTCCCTCGCTGCGTCCTGATTTTGAGAGAGCAGAATAGCACGAGTCCGGTCTAGATCCAGGTCTCTAAACCAGCAACTTTATGTAAAAGTGCAGCTCCATTTACAATCTGCCAAAATGACGGAGAGCCTTGGAAATTTTCCGTCAAACCAAAATACAATCCGTAAATGTAACCTTTGGCGTGACCTGTATTTCATTTTATCTCTTCACTCTTTACATTTAAGGCTCACTAACTCTCTGCAGAAAAGCAAAGCAAGTCGTTATTTTATATTATCTTTATGTGGGATGTAGTGAAAAATAATCTGAGTTTCTTTAGTTGCTTTGTCGTTAATTATTGGTTGAATGTGTCTTACTGAACTGACACATTTTTTTATGATTGCTTATTTAGATGAATGTCTTTATGGTCAGTATTGCTCTGAGTGAGTGAAAGCTGGATTGTATTTACCCCAGAAGCAAAAATAAAATATACAGAATGAATTGATAAAACTGTGTGATGTGGCTTCAATAAAATCATCCACTACCACAGCAGACTCTGTTTTCCACTCACACACACACAGACCAGAGTCAGTTCAGTGATGAAGCCGTCATCCTCGGCCGTCTCCTGCGTCTGAGAGAAACAACACTTCACCTCACACAAACTCACATCTGAACTCGCCTCATTTCACTCAAACCACGCCGCGCAGCCTGAAGGGGGCGCCGTCCTGGGCCTCACACAAACTGGAAGTGGAGCAGAGCGAGAGCATTATGCAGATGTGTGAACGCGGCTTTGGTCTCACTCAGGAGTCATAGGGAAGAGGGTTTTATTTAATTTTATTTGATCTTTACTGAAATTCAGCCCAGGGGTGAGGGAGAGGTGAGGCATTAATGGACATGTTTTTAGAGGTAGAAGAAACTGGAGTACTTGGAGGAACCCTATGCAGACACGGGGAGAAGATGCAAACTCCACATAGAAAGGTCTCACGGTTAGTTAATGTGCAGATATGTTTAAAGTTGTGAATAAAATGAGAACAAAACACAAAACAGGACGAGGAGTTAAAATGGAAGCTGAAATGGTTGTCTGAGATGTCCAAGACACACTGTTCACAGTCTTTACTTAAAGAAAAACTAAACACAGAATCAACTTTTTCACTGCCAAACTGTGTATATGGGGTCAAATGAATTATCTACTGTTTCCAGGCCTTTTTTGTGCAAACATTTTGCAGTTATGTGAGCAAAAAAACGCGACTGTGTTACCTCAATGGTAACAAACCTTGTGTCAGTGTTGTCAGTGCATTTTCAGTTCACGCTGACGTCACAATGAGTTGACGCCACAGTCAAGCTGCCCAGGTGAATATATAAACTCCTCCCTGCCGCTGTGGAGAGTTTGAAAGGAGTCATTTGGCTCAGCTTAAACGACTGGTGCAATGCACATAGCTGCGCAGGTTCACAGCTCATATCATTTATCATTTATTTTTTAATTTTCCTGTTTAGACATTACTCACATATAAGCTCATGTTCTTATGTAAGCCAAAGTAAAGGCTTCATGTATGCCTGCAAAGTCAATAAAAGAGTCTTGACGTGCAAGTAAGCAACTCTCCCTGTGCACAGCCTCAGAGCTGTGAACTTCTCCACAAGTCAGTACCGCTCCCACACTAAACTCACATCACTCATAAGCTCACTGTCCATATTTGGTGCTGTCAATCAAAGTCTGTTCACTCCCACTGGGCGTTTCTTAAAAGGCCTCCAGGCATCTCCCACTTCTGTGAGTCTGTTTGAGGTGCAGTTGTGGGCGGAGTTAGTCTCTGACCGCGGGTTTAGCCTCACTTTTCTTAAGATACATAAATCTTACATAGACTGATCTTTGTCTCTATTGTCTCTGGCCCTTGTCTCTTCTCTCTCTCTTTCTCCCTCTCCTCTCTCTCTCTCTCTCTCTCCTGTCTGTTCTCTGACTTCTGCTTCTTTCTCTATTGTCTCCTCACACTGGCCCTTGTCTCTTCCCTCTCTCTCCCTCTTTCTCTTCTCTCTCTTGTCTCTTTCTCTTCTCTCTCCTGTCTGTGTCTCTATGTCTCCTCACACTGGCCCTCGTCTCTTCTTCCTCTCCCTCCTCTCTCTCTCTCTCTCTCTCTCTCTCTCTCTCTCCTGTCTGTTCTCTCTCTCTCTCTCCTGTCTGTGTCTCTTTGTCTCCTCACACTGGCCCTTGTCTCTTCCCTCTCTTCTCCCCCCCCCCCCCCCCTCTCTCTCTCCCTCTCTCTCTCTTCTCTCTCTCTCTTCTCTCTCTCCTGTCTGTGTCTCTATTGTCTCCTCACACTGGCCCTCGTCTCTCCTTGTCTCTTTCTCTAACAAGCCTCTGCTCGGCTCCTTCTCCCTCTGAGACTCACAGACACAAACAATGCTCTTGTTTCTGCAGTTTTCAGTGGAATTACTAAAGTTTCACAAAGAAAACTTACTTTTGGTGTCGCACACATCGGTTTAGACGACTTTGAAAACAGATGAACCTACAGCACCTGACTGTGGCACAAACCTGTCTGTCTTTATGAAGGCGATTTAATTATAAAAACATGTAGGAAAAGCCATGAGGAAACAGACTACTCCCTTCACCAAAATGCAAGATTTGACATTAGATTTTACAAGTTTTGTCTAGTTTATTTTGTTCTGTTTATAAATGAATCAGCTTCAGACAGCCTGAAATAGTTTGTAGACATTAACCCTTTCACTTCCAGTCCTGTTTTCTTCCCTGCCAGGTAGGGCTGGGCGACTATAGCAAAAAATAATATCACGATTTTCTTGGAGCCAGATCACGATTTCAACTTTATCACGATTCTTCTAGACTGTCTATTTTCTTTTGCTTTTAAGGTTTATCATTGGCTAAATCCAGCTATCAAAGGCTGACCAGATATTTAGGGAGAAACAAACGACCAAGTCTTAAAAAAATGAAGATGAAAGAAAACCATACCGCAGCTTTTCAGAAAAAAATATGTTTTTAAATAATCAATTAATTAAAATGTGTCGCTGCAAATCAAGAGTTGATATTTTTGTCATATTTTAATGGTATTTTTAACACTGAAAATGACTTTTTAAGACATGGAAATACAAAAAATCCATGTTTCAGTCATTGATAAATATATTTTAGTTAATCAAACCTGAAAATGGCAAAAAATTAACTTGTAATTGGACACAAAAACTGAGAAAGTCATCCCACAACTGTCAAAATTCACAAGAAGAAAAAACTAACAGACTTGGCAACTCTGAGGCTGACTAACAGGAGAGGTTGATGGGAAAATAGTCTGTGTTTTACCAGACTAAGGCATTAAATGGAGAATGAGAAATCACGATTTGACGATTTCATCAAAAAAGCAGATTGTCACAGAGATGAGCTCACAATTCGATTTTTATCACAATATTGCCCAGCCCTACTGCCAGGCCTTTTTGCTCATTTTAAACACAATTTAAAGCTCCACAAAACACTTTATGAATCATGACGTTTTACATTAAAGTAGGGGTAGTTGATTTTCACACTGCAAACACAATTTAGGTTTTAAATCTGACGACTTCCTCCCTTAAATCCTTCAACACAAGGTTAATATCGACATGTGTTCATTTGGTTGCATTCATGACATACAAACTACTTTTTACAAACAACAAGTGAAACTGGAGAGGACCACTCAAGCTCAGCCAATCAGAGAGCAGCATTCAGCTCCTGGTTAGAACTAAAGTCCTTTATTATTCTGTTCAGACAGGACTCAGAGGTCTCATTTTTTCACAAAGTGCTTTATTTAGTTTATACCTTTTGGTGAAAAGCACAAAGTTTATTCATTTACAATAAAAAAGTTAACTAACGTCCTTTTTCTAAATAAATCTTCATGTCAGTGTTTTTTTCTACTTTTGGTGAAAGATTATGAGCCACTACAATGAACCAATATCCATCCATCCATTTTCTTCCGCTTTATCCGGGGTCGGGTCGCGGGGGCAGCAGTCTGAGCAGGAGGCCCAGACTTCCCTGTCCACACACACCTCCTCCAGCTCTTCTGGGAGGATCCCGAGGCGTTCCCAGGACAGTCGAGAGACATAGTCCCTCCAGCGTGTCCTGGTCTTCCCCTTGGCCTCCTCCCAGTGGGACATGCCCGGAACACCTCACCAGGGAGGCTTTGTCCAGGAGACATCCGGTACAGATGCCCGAGCCACCTCAGCTGGCCCCTCTCCATGTGGAGGAGCAGCGGCTCTACTCTGAGTTCCTCCCGTGTGACTGAGCTTCTCACCCTATCTCTAAGGGAGCAGCCACCCTGTGGAGGAAACTCATTTGACCGTTGTATCTGTGATCTTGTCCTTTTGATCATTACCAAAGCTCATGACCATAGGTGAGGGTTTGAACGTAGATTGACTGTAAATCAACTCAAATGCAGAGGACAAATTTCCCTACCGGGGACAATAAAGTATACCTTAACCTAACCTTAACTCAGCTCCTTCTTCACCACAACGGTCCGATACAGCGACTGCATCACTGCAGACGATGCACAGATCCTCCTCAATCTCACCTCCACCCTTCATCACTGTGAACAAGACCCTGACATACTTAAACTCCTCCACTTGAGGCAGATCATGTCTTTAGGATAAAATAGGGTTTTGCATCAGGCCTATTCAACTTAAGGCCCTTCAAGATAAGGCCCTCAATTCACTTTCAAAATATTACAAAAACATATTTTCTCTTGTTTGTAAGTTCAGTTCAAGAAATAGCAGAAAACTTCATTTCTTAATTAGTGTCCAAAAAGAAGATTTTACCAATAAAGTAAAGTGTATTTTTCTTGTGTCTTTTCCAGTTGTTTTTTTTAAACTCATTCCAGTAAGAAAGTGTTGTATTTTTCATATTTTAGACAAACAATCCACTTAACTCTTGTTTTTTTTTAGCATATTTTTGTTTAAAAACCGTTAAAATATGCTTAAACAAAGAAACTTACTTTTCACTCACACAAGACACAACCATCCGAGTGAACCTGGACATGAAGTTTTAAAGTGTTTTGAAAGTATTGTTGTGTGTGCCGTGAGTTTGTGCTTGTCCCCGGTTTGACCACTTCATTTTAAAGTCTGTGTTTAAACGAACGGCTGCTCCGGGTCTTAAAAGTGGAAATAAAAGCTCTGGGACAGTTTTGGGAATGTTGCGTCGAGATAAGAACCGCTGGAGCAACAAACAAACGTGATTTATCGGTCCAAGGACAATGGGACTTACTGTGGCTGACGCTGAGAGAAGGAGAGAGAGGAGAGAGAGAAGAGGAGAGAGAGAGAAGAGTGAGAGAGAGAGAGAGAGAAGAGAGAAGAGAAGAGATGAGAGAGAGAGAAGAGTAAGGAGGAGAGAGGGAGAGAAGGAGGGAGAGAGAGGGAGGGAGAGGGAGGAGAAGGAGACAGAGAGAGAGAGAGAAGGAGAGAGAGGAGAGAAGAGGAGAGAGAAGAAGAAGAGGAGAGAGAGAGAAGGTGAGGGAGAGACAGAGAGAAGAGTGAGGAGAGAGAGAAGAGAGAGGGAGACAGAGAGGAGAGGGGAGGAAGAGAGGAGAGAGAGAGAAGAGAGAGGAGACAGAGAGAAAGAGGAGAGGAGAGAAGAGAGAGAGAGAGGAGAGAAGAGAGGAGAGGGAGAAGGAGAGGAGAAGGAGAGAGGAGAGAGGAAGAGGAGAAGAGAGGGAGAAGAGAGAGAAAAAGAAGGAGAGAGCTGAACAGAGAGAGAGGAGAGAGAAAGGGGGGACAGAGAGAGAGAGAGAGGGGGAGAGAGAAGGAGAGAAGGGAGAAAAAGAGAGAGGGTAGAGGAGCAAAGGAGGAGAAGGTGAGAGAATGGGACCTTATTGTGGCTGACGCTGAGAGAGAAGGAGAGAGGAGAGAAGAGAGAAGGATAGAGAAGAAAGAGGAGAAGAGAGAGGGAGGGAAAGAGAAGAGAAGAGAGGGAGAAAGGGAGAGAAAGGAGAGAGAGAAGGAAAGAGAGGAGAAAGAGAAGCGAAGGAGGAGAAGGTAGAGAATGGGAATTTATTGTGGCTGACGCTGAGAGAGAAGGAGAGAGGAGAGAAGAGAAGACAGAAGGAGAGAGAAGAGAGGGGGAGAGAAGAGAAGAGAGAAAAGGAGAGAAAGGAGAGAGAGAAGGAAGAGAAGAGAAAGAGAAGCGAAGGAGGAGAAGGTGAGAGAATGGAATTTACTGACTGATGCTGAGGGAGAGAGAGAGAGAAGAGATAAAAAGAGAAAGAGAGAGAGAGAGAAGGAGAGAGGAGAGAAGGAGAGAAGAGAGAGAGAGAAAGAAAAAAAGAGATGATAGAGAGAAAGGAGAGAGAGAGGAGAGAAAAAGAAGGAAAGAGGAGAGAGAAAGAAAGTGAGGAAAGAGAAAAAAGAAGAGAGAGAGAGGGGAGCAAGAGAGTGAGAAGGAGAGAGATTAGAGTGAGAGAGGAGAGAGAGAAAAGGCGAGAGGATAGAGAGAGAAAGAAGAGAGTGAGCGAGAAGAGGGAAAGAGAAAAGAAAGAGAGGGAGAGGAGAAGAGAGAAGGAGGAGGAGAAGGTGAGAGAATGGGACTTTACTGTGTGACGCTGAGGGGAGAGAGAGAAAGGAGAGAGAGAGAAAGAGGAGAGAGAGGGAAAGAGATACAGAGAGAGGTGAAAGAGAGAGAGAGAGAGAGAGGAGAAGCGAAAGAAATGAGAGAAGAGAAAGAGGGGGAGAAAAAGCGGGAGAGAAAGAGGAGAGAGAGAGAAAAGAGAGAGAGGAGAAGAGAAAAGGAGAGAGAGAAAGAGGGGGAGAAAAGACAGAAGAAGAAGAGAGAGAGATTGAGAGGGAATAAGAGCGAAGGAGGAGGAGAAGGTGAGAGAGAGAAAGAGGAGAGAGAGGAGAGAAGAGAGAGAGAGAGAGAGAGAGAGAGTGAACTTGTGACTGACTGTAATGAGATGAGGTAATGCCTGAGAGCGAGCGACGAAGCTGCAGGAGAACAGATTAGCATGAATATGAGAGACTTCTGAGGTTAGAGACGGGACAAAGGGACAAGGCTGTGTTTTAGGATTTGTAAAGTCTGCAGAGAAAAGATGGTCCATTGTTACAGGAGTTAAAGTATCTACAGAAACAAAATGATCATATATAATTATAATGTTTATATGTTTATAATAATACCGGACTGCGTGGTGAGCCGTATGAGAGGCTCTTATAAGCAAGAAACATGAACCCCGCTGTGACTGCACCAGAGCTCTATCAGAGTCTGAGAATGTGCAGATTCCACATCTTAAGCCTCTTTCACACCAAGCTGAGTCGCTCGTCTGAACTGTGTGTTTGGTGTGAATGAGCCTGTTGTGGAGGCGGGGTTTTTGTCGCATATGCAGCTGTTTGATTGGCCCGTGGATACTGGGAGAAACAAAACACCATGCATATACAGAAATACAGTATTTAGCCGAGCATGGAATGTTGTTATATGCATGTTTGAATGGTTTGAATGTCTGTTTGGACAGAGGAAAACAAAAACAAAGAAGAGTTTAAACTGCTGTACAAAGTGAGACTGTGGCGAGAAATAGAAGTTGGGCTTAATCTGTGAGGTAACTTCGCTTTCTTGAAGCTTCAAACACAGTTTTTGTGGACCAGGGCATGACTTAAAGTGACAGGTTGAACTACTTATTTCACAAAGACGTAGTTAAGATCAATATATTTAAGGTTTTACTCAACATTTTTACAAATTCATTCCAGTTTGGACATTTTTTAGCATGAAAAATGAACTTTCTGTTCATCAATGATGACATCACGCCAGACCAGTCAGCCCCTCCTACATTCTGTTTGAATTAGGGATGTTCACCGATTAACCAGTTAACCGTAACTAATGTCTTGACCGAGTGAAACGCCTTTCACTGGTTAACTGACAATTGCTCCAGCAGATGGCGCTAACTGCCCCTGAAACAGTTCTGGAGTTTGTCAGAGAAGGAAAAAAGATCGCTAAATCTACAAAAACACTGTTTATCTCATAAGGACTGAGCAAAACCTGCGACACTGCAGTGTTTATAAACTAATATCAACAATGCATGGAATAATTAACTTGGATTTTATGTTGGTGAAGAAACAGACCTGGCCTATTCAACTTACCTGGGAAACTATCGATGTTTTTACCTGTTCAAGACAAGCTAAGGTAAGCAGCTAACGTTAGCATCAACTTTAAAACATGACTCCTTATTTGAGAGTATATTTATATACAATACATAGTGCAAAAGTACATACATGTTGTGTTTCCATCTGTCATGGGACATTACATTGACTTACATTCATTTCATGGACCCTTACCTAACCTTAACCTCAGTGGCTACTTGCCTAAACTTAACCCTCACCCTAATCCTAACCTTAACCTTATTTGAACTTAAAACCATGTTGCTGATCTCATAATGTAGGATTTACATTATGGGGACCTGCTTTTTGTCCCCATAAGGAAGGCAGGTCCCCAGAAAGTGAGTGTGTATACAACTTTTGGTCCTCACAAAGTGATGAATACACGCTCATTAAAACTGTGTTTTATAGAGGCTTCTATTCAGCCGTGTTGTGCCCCAGTTTAAGGGCCTGTCGCTGTCTCTCTGCTCTGCGTTCACTCTCGTAGCTGCTGTGTCTAATTATAACACTTCCAGTGAAAATAACAACAATAAAAAGTACCGCGTTAACGCGTTCGGTTACCAATTATTGACCGCGAAGAGCTCCAACTAACGGTTAAAGACATTTTTGAAAACGTGCATCCTAGTTTGAATGCAGAAGGGTCTGAAACCAAAGACAGAGACAATGATCCCGTCGTCCAAGTTAGGACGATCCAATCACAAACATTCAAGATGGCGGACGTAGCACATAGATCTTTTTTTTTTTTTCGGCTCTAGCTTCGGTTTTGGACAATTAGGAACTTATCAATCAAACCGGAGCAGCAAACTGTGTTGAGATCCTTCACACATGTCGATGCTCCAGTGAAAAAATCCCTGCACTACATATTTACAATAACATCCAGTTTAGCTCGTTGCTGTTTTGGTGGAATTTCCCGAATTTGACTTCACACTCGGAAAGCTCGTCCTCCAAATGTAAACCTGGCGCTCTGATCCCAGACCCTCACGTCTTTGTAAAGTGTCTGTCAAAGTGTGTAGGGACTGGCTGCTCAGGCAACCATTTAACGACGGTGACTGGGGGTTGTGTTGGTGTGAAAGACTCTTTACATTTCTGCTGCGCTGCTCCATGACCTCTGCAGTCATTCTGTAGAAGCTCAAATGAATAAGAACAATTCTACATAAGAACTACAGCATCTTAGCTCCATCTCAATCAAGCTCCACAGATCAGAACTAACCAAGCAGCAAACTACACCTGATTTGTATGTATGTATGTTTTTGTAATAACTGTATTTAAACAGTTATTCAAAGAGCGAGCAGGAGATTCACTCCACAGGTCATTCTGTTAAACTCTTGTGACAATGACAATAAATCTGATTCAGTCACTGACAGGAGAATACTTTAACACTCCAAACACTCAGCAGGCTTTAGTTCTGCTTTAGAGTCAGACACATGGACAGTCTCGGTATGAAAGGTCAGAATTGTCAGTTTCTCCTGCAGCCTCAACATCACCTCCGTCATTCGTCTGTCACAGCGGCACAAACAAGACTTTCTCATCTCGTTTTGATCTTGTGTTTATAAAATGTTGAGTTAAAACAGAGTAACTTAAAACCTTAAACTGTATAAACATTACTCCACACGTGTCTTTGGTCTTTAGAGCAGATAAACTCTGTTCACACTTCCTCTGCCTCGGGTCACATGATCACACGGTCACATGATGTTACTGGAAGTGGCCTGTCAGGTGTCGCTCCCGTCGCTCAGGGACAGAGTCGACAGGGACAGACAGGGGCGACGGGGCTGAAGCGGCGGACAAACTGTGCCTTTAAAACATTCACACTTCAGGTGCCACTTTTCACACGGATACAACACTGTGAGCTGCTCAAACGACCGAAAAACTCAACCGCACAGAGAAAAAAACACTGGCTTTCTGCAGTCAGAGCTCAAACTAAGACAGACAAACAGATAGATAGATGATAGATAGATAGATAGATAGTAGATAGATAGATAGATAGATAAATAGATAGATAGATAGATAGATAGCACAAACGACAGTCTTGTGTTTCCCACATCACAAACCGAGTTAGAGCTCCATCTACCGACTGCAAAGGAAATGAAACAGATTAAACAATCAAACTGATCTTGTCTGATCTGCTGCAGAAATGATCAAATCCAGTCTGGGTGATTTCTGGACTTAAAAATGGTGCAGAAGACATCACAGATCAGGGGATTTAGGGAGAACGTAAGATATTTCACAGACAAAACTTCAGCTGTGTTTTTGATGAGGAAACAACTTTAGAATACAGTTAAAAACTCCAAAAATGTGATTATGCATAATGTCTGTTCTTTAAGTGAATCGTCCCATCTATATACGACTTCTCTATTTAACGCTGTGAAAAAGCGTCAAATACAGACACTGTTTTCTTAGCATCTCATGCTGCGTTCAGGCGTTGATGCGCAACGGTCGTAACAGCAGTTATGCCCCAGCAAGTCTCCATATGAGCGCAAAGCTTCTGTTCACGTAGTTCGCTCACATTTTCACCACTTTTCCTTTTGAAAAGTCAGTTCAGAAGCTGCACTTTTCCTGCTGTTACAGCTGTCGCTGCGTCTACAACAGATGACAAAAGAGGACATTTTTTTATATTGAGAATTGCTTCGGGCAGCCGTTCCCAAACTCTTCGAGCCGCGGCCCCCTATTGGTCCGTTGATTGCCCGAGGCCCCTCAGTAATATTTCACACTCTATTCAAAATGAAGTAGAATGTATAAATCCCCCCTAAGATTCCAACAGCAAAATAATAATGCTGTGGACTTAAAAGAGTAAATTATCAAGTTAAAAGTATTAAAGTTAGTTTAAAACCCAGTTTTCTGTCATGCTTGTTGTGTGGACACTTTGGAGGCCCCCTGCAGAGATCCTGAGGACCCCAGGGGCCCGACCCCACTTTGGAATCACTGGCTTCGGGACTTGCCCAAACATCTGATGTCCACTGCATTTACAGCCTGATGCAAACGAACAAAATGATTTAAACTGTACACTTTCTCTAATGTCGACAACGAGGTCTGTAGCTTCAGCTGAGCTAACATACACACTGGTAGCCCTTAGGAGATGGACTTTGTGTGAAGAACTAACCAATGACATCTCAAACCTTACTGACATGTAGAGAGAGCCAGGATTAACCACTGTGTCACTATGGAAACTTCACCACTGGACGCAGCGACCTATGTCAGTCTGAGACTAGATACGTTAATGCATAACCTCTATTCTTTGAATAATCGCAAGTAAATAGAGACAAGTGGGTGGGATAGGTGGTAGGTGAAAACAGGACTTTTCTGAGCATTAAGCATCATCAGCAAAACAATACAACATTATTAAAAGATGCAGGAATCTATCCAAACACAACTTTGAGTAAACAAGAGACAATGAACATGGCTACAAACTCATAAAAGTGGATTTTATAGAATACTTCTCCCTTTTTGGTCAGAACTGCAGAATCTTTTATGTTTTTACACATGTAGAGTCGTGTCTCTCCAGCGCGGCCTCCTGTTCCTCTTGTTCTTGTAAAGTCGGCTTGTTTTGTTGCTCCCACAGACATTTCCAAAGCAGCTCGTGCATATTTCAGAGGCACATTTCAGAGGCTCTTCAGTAAAATGTGCTGTGGATCAGTCTAAATTTAACACTGCAGCGGCTTGTTTGAGTCTGAGGGACATCGAACGACAGGAGTTACACACTCTACCATCATTTATCTATGAAGACAACAGGACAAACACAACTCATGTGACTCCAGGACAAGACACTGCAGGTAAAGAGGGAAACAAACTAAAAACTATCTTATCTGATATGCTGCAGCTTCAGAAATGCTCCAAACGAATCTGGATGAGTTAAAACAGAGCAGAAATTCGCAGAGATGGACCTATGACATCACAAAACTGAAACATGTGTTTTCTGAGACTCAGAGAGGAAACAGTATCTCACAGACACAAAACCAGCTGAGTTTGTGATGAGGAAGTCATGTTAGAACTGTAAATTAAAAATAACATTTTGAAAAGGTAAGAAAAGGTGTGGCGCCTCAGAAGGTTATGATGACGATGATGTGGAAGTGAAAAATAATGTGAAAATGTCATTATTTCAATTAATAATTTATTGGAAAGACTTCAACTGGAGAAGTTCCAGTATCTTACCCTGCCACACTGAGTGTGAGTTTGGTGCAAGGCCAGACTCTCGCAAGACTTACCCCGGACTCACACTGCATCCAGTCCAACTCTGGTGCAGCCACCGGAGCGGTCTTGCTACGGTGAGTGACTCACATTAGCTCTGGAGGTCTGCAGTTCTTCTGCAGCTACAGGCTCTGCTGCCGACCTCGGGAGACCCCGAACTCACCGAGGTTCACGCTCAACTTGGAGACACCTGACTGGACTGTAGCCGTGTGAGCCACTCTTGGACTTTTCAAGTTAAGTAAATGCTCTGGTGGCTGCACCGGAGTTGGACAGGATGCAGTGTGAGCCCGGGGTTAGAAAGCCACTGCGCCCATGTACACAGACCTTGTACACAGAGAGTCGCACGAGTCATAGTAAGAGAATTCTTAGAGGAATCTATGTGAATTTGCGCGGCTTTGGGCAAACACGGACCGCGGTGGCCTAGAGTTGGTGTACAAGGCACTCACGTGTCTCGCATCGAACTCGCCTCGCAGACGGTGTACAGGAGGCATCCGGGTTTTGTTCACAGTGAGGGAAGGATAGAGTGTGAGATTGGTTGAGCGTCAGCAGTCATGAGGTTGCTGTATCGGACTGTCTTAAGGCAAAGCTCTCCATTTACCTTCCTTCTACATTCCAACCTCTCACCTATGAGCTTGGAGCGTGGAGAGGAGCCAGCTGAGATGGTTCTGTTCCTCTGACTCCTGCATGAAGAATCCACGTTGACATGTTCCGGACATGTCCCCGGAACATCTCGGGGAGACCCAGGACACACTGGAGGGAGTATGTCACTTGACTAACCGGAAAGGGCAGCCTGCTCTGATAGCAGAAAACGTACTGATGACACACAGAGAGCGAGAGTAAGATTTACGCTCTCTCTCACCTGTAGGCCTCTTTCTCTATTTCACCCCCCTATCTTTACCTGTCCTCCCCTTTTTCTCTCCCTCAGTTTTTCCTCTCTCTCCTCCAAACTCACTCTCTCTCCTTGCTCTTTGTTACACCTTTCTCTCTCCTCTCCCCGTCTTGCTCTGCCCCCCCTCTCTCTCTTTCCTCTCTCTCTCTCACGCCCTCTCCCTCTCTAGTTCCCCTATCCCTCTTCTTTTTCTTCACCCCTCTCTCTTTCTCCTCCCCCTCTCTCTTTCCCTCCTTCTTTCCCCTCCTCTCTCTCTTTATCTCTCTCCCTCCTCTCTATCCCCCTCCCTTCCTCCATCTCTCTCTCTCCTCCTCTCTCCCCTCTCTCTCTTCCTTCCCCCTCTCCCCCCTCTCCTCTCTCTCTCTCCCCTCCATTCTCTCTTCTATCTCTCCTTCCCTCTCTCTTTCTCCCCCTCTCCTCCCCCTCCTCCTCTCCCCCCCCCTTCTCTCTCTCTCTCTCCTCTCCCTCTCTCTCTCTCCCTCCCCCCCCTCTCTTTCTCTCTTCCTCTCTCTCTCTCTCTCTCTCTCCCTCCCTCCCCCTCCTCTCTCTCTCTCCCTCCCTCTCCCTCTCCCTCTCTCTCTCTCTCTCTCTGAGTCACAGGACAGGGGGGTTTTAGCTCCGTCTTTTGTCCTTCCAAACACTGAATTGATTTATTTATCTTCAGCTTTGGGCTTGTTTCGCTGTAGCTCATAAAAGATGCATGGTTCCTGTTTTAGCCTCTGCTCTCCGGGCTAACGCTGCCCTGCTTTAAACCAAACCAAGCCAAACCAAACCGCACAAACAACACTGATTTAGACAGAAAAAAAAAAAGCAGTTTAGGATTATCACATCACACTGTGGAAATGTCAATCTTCCAGCTTTCTGAATGCGTTTTTGATACAAGTATTCAGATATTTCCCAACATAAAGTACATTTTCTCACCGCTGTAACTAGTGTTGAGGAGTGTGGGAGGGCATCTGACGTATAAAGCTTCGACAGGATCAGATCTGAATCCCAGACAACACTCCACGCAGACGGACTTTAGATGCACAGTCACATCTCCCTGATCCTTCCGCTCCAAACACAGAATTATGTTTTAGCGTCGCACAAACCGGACGAGGAAATGAGAGGTGTAAGCATGAGGTCAGAGGTCATGTTTTCTATACATAAACACAGACATGTTTGTATAGAAATGAAACTGCAGTATTATCAGAGCTATATATTACTTACAGCAGCTGTCTGAGGAATAATGTGGCCTTGGATTTTGAACAGTGAAGTATAAAACACAGTGATTCTATTTAAGATCTGATTTTCACATTTTCTCCAGTTTGTATGTTTATAATTGTCTTTTGTCCAGTATACTGTATATGTAGCGGCCATTCCACAACTGTTACCTAGCAAACACATTGTAAATCTGGCCAGAGTCTACGTAAATGACACTGACGATTTGCAGGAGTGTTTTTAATGTACTGCTCAGTGCGAATGCAGCGTAGCAGAGCCTGTATGAGAGGAGAAACTGAATGGAGATATAGACACACAAAAACGTGTCAATGCATGGTAACATACACATTTCAGTAGAGACGGCACCGAGACCCGGTTTCATAACAGCTCTGATGCTGCACCTTAGAGGTCCACTGGATGGATAAGCTCCAGCCCTATCGGTCCACGTTTCATAAACTCTGTCCTGTTCACGCATCTTGTTGGTCCTGATTTGATCGTGCGCCGCAGGGTATCGATATAGTATTTCCGCGTTTGTGTCTCTCTGCTTGTGTTTGTGTGCAACAGTCTGAGCTTTAAGCGCACCGCTTATTCATGAAAAGATATACACAGGTCGTGTATCTGTGGTATAACGCAAAATCTGCCACATCATTTCACAAACTATGATCACTTGTGGAATAAACACAGAGCAGCTTTCCAACAAATTGTAGCCTGAAGCTGACTACAGTGTAAAAACAACAAAAAATATTTATAATAAATAAATAATACAAAGTAGAAGTTTAGAAGTAGCTTTGTTTAGAAAAAAAAAAAAAACATATTCATTTGCAGAAAAATAAGCTATTTATTGCATTTTGTTGTTGGTTGTCTGAGTAACTGGTAGCGATAAGAGAACCTCTAAAACAGAGGTTCCCAAAGGGTCGAAGCAAAATCGGGGGATTGCGAGAGTATTTAATCAGTTTTTTGGGGAAATTGGGGTTAAATAAAGCAATACACAGTCAAAATAAACACAAATTAAGCCTAATTTAAATGGTTTTGTAACTTGTACTGAATACAAAAGTATATAATTTTTTGCTGTGGGGGTCGCGAGTTGGTTGTACGATTATTTTGGGGGTTCTGGGCTAAAAAGTTTGGGAACCACTGCTCTAAAAGACCAGATCGATAAGCAGCATCGATAAGAGTAGAAGTAGCAATAAGTCTTAACGGCATCCATCCCTATCGTTCAGTGAGACTGGGTTGGTTGTTTCCACATGAAAGCCATTATACTGAGAGAGCAAACTGACTTCATAACAGAAAATGAACAAAAACAGACAAAACAAAAAAGACAGAAAGAAAAAAGAAAGAGTCTTAGTTACCAGTTCATTCATGTTCCCAGTTTCATCAGAGAGAAGAGTTTCCAGTTTGTGTTAATGAACCAAACTACATCCATGACCTCGAGCCACATACAGACCTTATACAGACCTTATACGGGCCACATACGGGCCACATATGAGCCACATGCAGGCCACGTGAGAGCCGCAGGGAGCTTGTTTTATTTGTATTTTTCTGATGAAACAAACGTGTGGACTTGCAGCACAGCAGGCTCCCACAGCAGGACAGAAAGAAGCAGCGAGTCATTAAGGACAAAAGGGAGGTAAATACTGGAGATAACGGATAAATCATGTTCTGTAGAAGCAGAAAGAGCTAAAACACTGTTATTGGTCAAGGAAAAAGTAAAGTAAAGGCTCCTAAAACATATTTAGTCTCATGGAAAAGTCACAGATACAGACGGCAACTGCAGGAACGCTCACTAACAAGAAGAAAACAAAAATATAATCTAGTCATTCCTAACAGTCTTCTAATGAGAACTGGTCAAAACACAAGAGCAAAGGTAGACTTTAAGCAGGGCCGACCCCCCCACCAGCACTTTACTTTTATTACATATCTAATTCTGTATATAGGCCTGTATTATCTTAGTGTTTAAAGCAAGGTAATGTTTGAATTTATGAAGAAAACAGACACAATTTCCTATAATCAAGAGTATTTTTGACAAATTAATGCATCTTTTACAATTGTTAATTTATGCAAAATTTTGTACTATAATTATGTAGTACGTATCCTCACCAAGATTTAAATTGTTTGGAGTCTAAAGTGTGGCCCAGACCTCTGCTCCACTGTTCCCTTTGCAGAGCTGAACACATCAGTTTCATCCTTGTGCAGGATTTTGTGAACAAAAATACTAAAACCTGAAAATTTTAACAAAAAGGCTCATGTTTTATGAGGTTTCTATCGCCGCGATTAAATCTGCAGTTATAAGTTCATCCGCTGTTTGTGGTCATAATTGACATGAAAGAAAAACTGGCAAATAGCTTACGAGTGGCAAAACTTTTTTTTTACTTTTTAGGGCTGCAATTGGTGCCCTCACCACCAGATGTCGCCGTAGGCCACCTCCTAGTTCACCTATGCCCAGGGCCGGCCCTGACTTTAGGATAAATATTGTGCCAAATACAGACCAGACGAGACTGGAAATGAAAAGATTGATCCAACAGCCAAATGTGTACAAAGGGATTATTTGCTTATAAACAAGAGTGATGCACGCACACCCAATATGCAGAAAGAGCTGCCGCTGATTGACACAAACTGTAGCAACAAGTCAAGCCAGGCTGATGTCATACAAGAGTTTATCAAAAGTAATTCTGCTATTCAACATTTGTGAATGATCACACAAGTTTCGCCAGCCAACTAGATGGACAGTGTCTCTTTCTGCAGGAGACATGCGCAGTAGACTGATAATCTCTCTATATATCCAACAACGCTAACAGAAGCTGTGAGCTAATGCTATCATGATTATCATTCCCCAATCAGAGTCAGAGCTGAATTTGAGTCCAAATTTGATGATGCCGAGAAGCTTCTGCACAAGCGCATGAACGTAGTCTTTGACTACGGCAACACGAGAACAAACACAGAATCTGCTACGATTAAAATTTACTTCAAAACATGCTTATATTAAGATAAACTTAAGCTAAATGTTTGTGAAAACACAATATTTTAGTTAATAAACCTAATCAAATACCTCAGAGCAAAAAAAACATGGAGCTCACTCACATTAGTGTTACACTGAATGTTTTCTATGATTGTAGAAAGTAAAAAATAAACATTGTAAAATTCTTAAAAATGTTTTTAGTTGTAAATTAATAAAGTAGGTTTTCTCCATTAAAAAGTATACTGTAAATGCAGCACAATTAAATCAGACCGTTGTGTGCTGTCAGAATGAATAAAGAACAGCCAAATGCAGCGCTCTGATTGGCTGAGCTTGGGTGGTTTATTACATTTTTACTTTGCTGTCTGTAAAAAGATGTTCTTAAGCTGTAAAAGCATCTAAAAATGAATAAACTTGGAATTTAGCCATGTGCTAAAAGATTTGCAAGAGCGTCAAGCATTTAGACAGATTGAAATACTTCTACTTCTTGTTTTGCCGTGTAAAAATCACCTAGCCACCTTTAACAGACTTGATTTATCTCATATGAGGCGATCTAAGGTTACAACTCATTTATTTATCTACATATGTCTGAGTTTCTAACTAAATACACAAGAAAAAAACACAATATGTCTCCTTTAAAGCTCCTCAGCGCTCCTCCAGAGCAGAACACAAACAGACGTGTGCAGATGCTTCTCTTTAGACCAGCTGCTCTCATCCAAAGTCCAAACGCACCGGAGTGAAAACACAATACAACTTTAATACGACGGCTTTGAAAAGAGAGCGGCTCCGAGTGTGAGGAACGGCCCGGGTAATGATGAATGATGAATCGCTCAAACGTCTGTCAAAAGTAATGGATGTAGCCGGGTCTGTGGAGCGGCGCGTCGGAGAGAGACGTGTGGAGTTCACTGTCAGGAGCGAAGTCGGAGAGAGACATGTGGAGTTCACTGTCAGGAGCATCGCTGTTTGGCCAAAGAGACGAGCGAGAGTCAGCGGAGCGTGATGAAGTCAGCTGGACTAAACACTGGACTAGAACAAGACCAGACGAAGAGAAAGAGAATACAGTTCTGTGAACTCAACTAATCTGCGGCTATGGTTTTGCTGAACAATTGACCTTTCGCCGAGCCCCGCCCCCTAGTTACTGTTGCTAGTCGTCAAATGTGATAGCGTGCAATAGACTTCAATGACAGAAAGAAGTACAACTGTTACGTAGTGACTTTTTAAAAGCAATTTTTCCGCGACATCCTCTAGATCGAGCAAAAGGGTTCACTATGCAGCGGGGGATTTATTCAAAACATTAAATACGCAACGGAGGGACATAACTCCTATAGAGCTAATGCTACTGGTCTCAAGCTAATCAGAGAAACCCATGATCTTTAACGTTACCTCAATACAACAAGCACAGCCTTGTCCTGCTCTTTCACTGCCGGGTAAGTTCACTTTCATATGTCAAGGTCTATTTTTCTCTATTGCAAGATATGTTCATTTACGAGGCTATGTTAGCGAGTTAAACCTACCAGTGTTGGCTAAAGCTAAGAGGCTCGCTAAACGTAGCAGCTTAGAGCGTAACTCTGCAGTTATCCTCGTCGTGGTAACTTGATCTAGTTTGTTTTTGCCTCTAGATCTAACAACACAGCAAGTCATAGCTATAGTTAAACATTAGTTTTACCTTAAGCAGACATTTGTTCGATATATTTCGCTGGTAGAGGAGCTGTCCTGAGCCGCCCGTACTGTTTAATCCATTGTAGGCTCTGCTCCAGTTGTTTTCGTTTTGGAAATAGAAAGAACACAACTCCTCCGGTCAATATTTCGGGTATCTGTGTCAGGTTTACATAAACCGTAGGTGCATCTGCTTGGAGCACAAGATTTGACGGACACTATTTACATAGCAACAGTTGCTACAATGTTTGATTGGACAATAGCCGTTTTGGGCGGGGCTCAGCGAAAGGTCAATGGCTGGGCGGGATTTAGAAGACATCTGAATAAGATAGTTTTCCAGAACATTTCCATAGAAAAATAATGATGGAATAACGAACATTAAGGCTGCGTCACAATAAAATAAAACTAAAACTAAACCAGACTCGGCTCAGTTGTGGACCAAAGTTGCAATGCTGTTCCTTTCTCTAAGTTGACCTAGTTTTGTTGATAATACACTTAACCAGTGCTTAATTTGTAAATCAAACGTTGCAGAAACAAAATGTGGGTTTTGGACTGAGCTCCAGACAAGGAACAAACACAATAAGTGAACATAGAGGTTTAAAAATGCTAAAATACAACTCAACTGTCCATCTTACTCTGTTTTAAATTATATACAATTAATTTGTAGGGATGGCGATATATCGGTATTGATATCGGTATCGGCCGATATCCACGATATTTTGCGATATCGGTATCGGCCCGATATCGGACCGACGGCCGATATTTGGCGCCGATATTTTTAGGGGAGGTTCTCCAGTCTCTCTGTGGGCCTATACCAGCCTCAGTTTGACCTAAAAGCTTCATATTTGCAATTTTGAACAGACTAAAGAATACAAAGTATACATAAACAAACAATTAAGCTAAAATTAGTCATTATATTACATAATAAATCCACAAAATATTTTTTTATCTCAGATTATTATATTTGTTTGTAAGTTTTTGATCTTGTGAGTTGTGCTGTGGATTTTAAAGCAGAACCAAGCAACTTCAGCGGTAGAGCGCCCCCTACAGTTCTCTTCTGTAAATACCAGCATCAGACCTACAACAGAACTTTTTTCCTTATGTAATTTTTTTATCAATTTATAATTATTTCAAATGAGGCAAAGAAAAGTACATTAAAAATATCTCACACTGTCAAATGTAAAAATAAAAGAGCCAGTGTTTCTCGTTTCCCAGAAGAGCTGTCAAATTATATGTGCAGGTTTTCCAGCAGGAGGCAGCAGAGAGCAGATGTTGGCTTAAAATGTGAAGAAAATACATTTGTAACCATCACACAAACTAACAAAGACATTTAACAAAGCAAAATGTCCCTTAGATCTGTTTAAAATATACCTATCGGTATCGGCAGTTATCGGTTATCGGCCAGAGCAGAGGGCCAATTATCGGTTATCGGTATCGACCCCAAATTTCATATCGGCCATCCCTATTAATTTGGTCAGTGTTACGAATGTTTTTTACATGTCACACCGAGATTTCATCTGCCACTGAATCCGATTTACACATACGCACTCGTCCTGCACCTCAGCGCTCTGCCGCACATCAGTATCTGACTCTCCACATGTCAGTCACCACAACAACGCAGCTCAAACAGTCTTTACAGACACAGGTCTCGTACTTCAAACGTGACGCCAAAATACACTTAAAGTAGTTGCACTTCTAAATAGGCCCCCAAATATCAGCAGCTGATATATCAACCTTTATTTATAAAGCCTTTACAACACTCAAGTGACCAAAGTGCTTTCCAAATACAAAAACAAAACAAAAGCATAACAACAACACATCTAAGACAGCAAATTATCTCACGACATTACAGGGTTAAAAGCCAGTCTGAATAAATGTGTTTTAAGTCTGGATTTAAAAGGTCCAGATCTGTGACTAAGCTCATGTCAGGAGGAAGTGTGTTCCAGAGTCTGGGACCAGCCACAGAGAAAGCTCCATCAGCCCAGTGTTTGAGCCTGGCTCGGGAACTTCCAGCAAAAGTTGATTCGTCGACCTTAACGACCTTAACGACCGGCTTGAATTTCAAACCGAGAGAAGCTCGGTCAAGTAAGAGGGCATAAGGCCATTAAGAGCTTTAACAAACAAAAATTAAAGTTTTAAAATCAATTCTAAAAGAAACTGGAAGCCAGTGAAGATTAAAAAGAACCGGGGTGAACCGTGTATCGGTCTATCTCTACTTGTTTGATGTTTGTGCATTTCTCCAAACTGGATTTGGCAAAAGCCTTATTCTGTACTGTGATTGGCTAAAACACCACTAAGGTTTGCACTTCGTCCAATCAGATCAAAGTACTCGGCTAAACTGCTTTTGACGAGAACAGTGTGTGTACAACTTGTACAAAGTTCAGTGATGCACATTTCCATCTGGTGTGAGTCTGGTACATGTTTCCCAGGTTTTTTTGTAACATGTGTGACCGGTGTATTTCTATCTGCGTTGTGTGTGCTGGTTTATGATTGTTGGTGCAGGAGTGAACTCCAGGACACAGCCGAACGCTTGGAGGCAGTCTACATTTAATCTGGGTTACAATAAAAGTGAATAGTCTTAACGTGCTGCTAACAGTTGGCCTGAACTTTCCCACCGCGAGGGAAGTTCTGGTCCCCCAATTTACACTAGTGCACTGCAGGAACACACAAAGAAGAAACTTAGACAAACCACGACAGCATGGCAACTGGACGCCAGGTATGTAGAACAAACAGCAACAGAAACACAATTTTGTGTAAGTAGAATATTATATATAATGAACCGGTTATACATGACCTGACCTAACTCACCTCTGACCTGTCTGAAGATACAATGCCTCTTCTCTTATGTTGCAAAACACATGCATAATTGCAGCTCAATTTATAACAATGAAGTTCATACTCACTGTAAATCCCACCCAAACATCCTACTGAAGTACAGTGCACCAAAAAAATACTAGATGACAATTACTTCAATAATCAATTAGTTGTGAACAGAACATCAAAGTGCAGCATCAGATTGTGGGTTTGTGCTGACAACTTGTGATAACTGAATAATATGCAATATCTGTGCTTTGGCAGTTACCATAATTTGTATGAAAACAACAATATTCTGGCAGTATATCCAACCAGCTTTACTGTAGGTTTCTTAATGACATGCTTGATGACGTAGGCGATGTGTTTAATGACGTAGGCGATGTGTTTGATGATAAAAGCGATGTGTTTGATGGCGTAGGCGATGTGTTTGATGACGTAGGCGATGTGTTTGATGATAAAGGCGATGTGTTTGATGACATAGGCGATGTATTTGATGACGTAGGCGATGTGTTTGATGATGTAGGCGATGTGTTTGATGACGTAGGCGATGCGTTTGATGACGTAGGCGATGTGTTTGATGACGTAGGCGATGTGTTTGATGACGTAGGCGATGTGTTTGATGATGTAGGCGATGTGTTTGATGACGTAGGCGATGGCGTTTGATGACGTAGGCGATGTGTTTGATGACGTAGGCGATGTGTTTGATGACGTAGGCAATGTGTTCGATGACGTAGGCGATGTGTTTGGTGACATAGGCGATGTGTTTGATGACGTAGGCGATGTGTTTAATGATAAAGGCGATGTGTTTGATGACGTAGGCGATGTGTTTGATGACATAGGCGATGTGTTGGATGACATAGGCGATGTGTTTGATGACGTAGGCAATGTGTTTGATGATTTAGGCGATGTGTTTGGTGCAGTCTTCGCTCCTACCTGTGACTTTGAGCTGCGTGGTCCTCCTCACCAGTCTGGAGCCGTACTGCAGCTCACAAGTGTAGTTCCCTCCGTCTCCCTCCTCCACCGCCGGGATCCAGATGTGGGTGTTGTTCATGTCGATGGAGCTCCTGAACTCCACACGCTCACACTCCTGGATAAATAAAACAGACATAAGGTCAGACAAAGCTCTATGTCTGGAGTATTTTCTTCTCAAATAAGCGACAAACTAAAGACCTGTCTGAAGTCGGATTTATCTGTGTAGAATTCAGTGTATATAAGACACTTTTACCTTGTACCAGGTCAAGTTGGGCTGTTTGTAGGAGACTGTTACTGCTTACATGTGTATATAAGACACGTTTACCTTGTACCAGGCCATGTTGGGCTGTTTGTAGGAGACTGTTACTGCTTACATGTGTATATAAGACACATTTACCTTGTACCAGGCCATGTTGGGCTGTTTGTAGGAGACAGTTACTGCTTACATGTGTATATAAGACCCGTTTACCTTGTACCAGGCCATGTTGGGCTGTTTGTAGGAGACTGTTACTGCTTACATGTGTATATAAGACACGTTTACCTTGTACCAGGCCATGTTCTTCTGCTTGTAGGAGACGGTTACTGCTTACATGTGAATATAAGACACATTTACCTTGTACCAGGCCATGTTGGGCTGTTTGTAGGAGACAGTTACTGCTTACATGTGTATATAAGACACATTTACCTTGTACCTGGCCATGTTGGGCTGTTTGTAGGAGACTTTTACTGCTTACATGTGTATATAAGACACGTTTACCTTGTACCTGGCCATGTTGGGCTGCTTACATGTGTATATAAGACACTTTTACCTTGTACCAGGCCATGTTGGGCTGTTTGTAGGAGACTGTTACTGCTTACATGTGTATATAAGACATGTTTACCTTGTACCAGGCCATGTTGATCTGTTTGTAGGAGACTGTTACTGCTTACATGTGTATATAAGACACATTTACCTTGTACCAGGCCATGTTGGGCTGCTTGTACGGAGCCAGGTAGTCCTCGATGTCCGGGCAGGTGATCATCTTGCTGTGACTGACTTCGGCTTTCTCCAGATGTCGGATCTTTGAGCTGAAGCACTTTCCCTCGTCGCTCTCCTCTACCGTCATGTGCATGGACACCTTCATGCAGTACGTCGAGTTTCTGAGTAAAAAACATTTACACAAAAACTATTAGAAAAGAATCAAAGACAGGACTGTAAAGAACATTTCGCATTTGTTTGATCAAATAAATGAAAACTCAAAGGAAAGATATATGGCATCTCTGCTCACAATTACAAAAATGGTCTAATTTTAGGTTGAAATAAGAGTTGTAAAAATGCTCCATACAACCACTACTATTGGACTAAACATTTGTGAAATCCAGATGTTTGTCCTGGTTTATCGTTGGTAATATCTTTTTAACGCCTCCACGTTGGTCTTTTGTGTTCACACATTATCACTCCGTCTGTTTCAACACAAATAAAATGTGTTTGCGTGAGACTGGAGCGGCTCTGATCTCCGTCTGCTCTGCGTCTGTGAAATCCATAGTTTGTACGTTTGAACTGCCGCAGCTTTACTGTGACGCGGACATGTGTTTGCGGTGGGAAAGTTCAGTTTGTTCATCTGCGTTTGCTGCCGAAACACTGAAACAAGACACAAGATTTTGAGCTGGATTGAAATAAAATGACGACTCGCCATCTGGACAGTGTTTTCATTCTGTTTGTCATAGTAATTGTCAATTCTAAATGTTATAAAAGTATGTATTTAAGGCTGCTTTTATGACACATTTTGATTGAAACCAGTATTTGTTTGTCTGGTTTGATTGGGTGATAATAAAGTAAGATTGTGATGGGTAGATTTTGCTTTAAAAGAGGATAAAAGAGGACAGAATGGGATAGAAGTGTGTCTGCGTGGATATCTGATCCTGATCTTTGCTCCGTCAGCTTCACTAAAGCCACAGAGTTTTCTCCTCCACTGCGTGCACGACATTTACTCTACCCTCTCTCTCTCCTCTCTCTCTCTCTCTTTCGCCTCTTCTTCTCTCTCCCTCTTCTCTTTCAAGCTCCCTCTTCTTTATTCCTCTCTCTTCTCTCCTACCTCTCCCCTCTCATTCTCTCTCTTTCCTTCTCTGTCTTCCCTCTCCCTCTTCTCTCTCTTTCATGCCAGTTCCCCCTCTTCCCTCTCTCCATTATGCCCTTCTCTCTCCCCCTTTCTCTTTCATGGTCTGCCCCCTCCTCTCTCTCTTTTTCTCTCATTCATGCTCTACCTCCCTTCTCTCCCTCTCTTCTCCCTCTGTCTCTTTTTTTGGCCCCCTCTTCTCTTTCAAGCCCCCTCTTCTTTATTCCTCTCTCTTCTCTCCTCCATCTTCACTCCTCTCCCCCTTTCTCTTTCATTCTTTCTATCTATCCTTCTCTGCCCCCCCTCTCTCTCTCCCTTCCACTTTCTCGCTCCATCCCGTCCTCTCCCCCTCTTTTCTCTCTCCTTCTCTCTCTCTTTCATGCTCTGCCCCCCTCCTCTCTCTCCCACTCTTATCCTTCTCTCCCTCTCGCTCTTTCATGCTCTGCTCTCTCTCTCCTCTTTCCTCTCTCTCTCCCTCACTCTCTCTCTCTTTCATGCTCTGCTCTCCCTCCCTCCCTCTCTCTCACTAAATCACAAATGACCTCCCCTCTCTCTCTCTCTTCTCTCTTGCTCCCTCCCTCTCTCTTTCATGCTCTCCCTCTTCCCCTCCTCTTCTCTCTTCCCCTCTCTCCTCTCTCCCCTCCCTCTCCTCCTCCCCTCTTCTCTCCTCTCTCTCCTCCTCCTCCTCTCCCTCTCTCCTCTCTCTCCTTCTCTCTCCCTCTCTCTCCCCCCCCTCTCCCCCTCTCTCTCTCCCCCTCTCTCTCTCCCTCTTTCCTCCTCCTCCCTCTCTTCTCTCCTCTCCTCTCCCCCCTCCCTCTCTCCCTCCTCTCCCCCTCTCCTCCCTCCTCCTCTCCCTCTCCTCTCTCCTCTCCCCCTCTCTTCTCTTCCTCTCTCTCTCTCCCCTCTCTCTCTCCTCTCCCCTCTCTCCCCTCTCCTCCCTCTCCCTCCCCTCTCTCTCTTCTCTCTCTCTCTCTTTCATGCTCTGTCACTTCTCACACACAGCTTGTTTAGTCTGGCTCTTTTCTTCGGTTGGAGAAACGATGAGACTGAAGTTTACTCTGGATTCAAACCAAACACAAATCTGCAGCTTTGAACAACAATAAAGACTTTCATTCACTCACTATAACCGACACACAACGAATAAAGACAGAACATTATTAGTTTTAGAAGCTGTACAAATAATAAGTCAAAGTCAGATCCCAGGGTTTCAAACATTTGCAACATTACAGCTGCAGTTTTGATTTTACAAAAGGTTCTGTTAGTTCAATCAGCGATTAAAAAATTGAAGAGATTAATGAATTATGATATGCAATTAATTAATCTAATTAATCTATTTTTAATCTAACCTAAAAAAAAAAACTGAGAAAAACACTCAACTTAAAGGGGCACTATGTAAGAAAAACAAACAAACAAAGTGATTTCCACTTTTGAACACCAGGGGGAGCCTCTCACATGCATTTTGCCTATTTAGCATGCTGCCATCTAGCGTCAATGATCCACATTCCGGCCCGTAATAAAACATTTCAAATACGTATAAATGTATCACAGTTGATGTGGATTGGTTAACAGTGCTCTCTTAAGTATTCATGTTGTAAAGAATAAATATGATTTAAATGTTTGTGGACTATATGTGATCATTAAAATTCCTCTCAATCTTACACAGTACAGCCCCTTTAAGTGTTTTTGTTTTGTTTTTATCCAATTTAATTAATTACATTATTGTTGCAGATGGAAATAATAATATATTGTAAAAAATGAAGACTTTAGGAAGTGTTTTGTTGCTCTAGTTGTCAAGTTGAACAACCCTTATGTCACTTTACAACTCGCAGACGGAAACAATGAAGTTAAATATTTCAAAATAGATTAATGTGATTAAAAAATTAACTCGATTAATATGTCTGTAATTAATTAATCTCAATTAATGCACAAGTTTGACAGCCCTATGACAAATACAAACATACAAAAAACTATATCATATTTAGTCTTATTGACATATTCCCCATTTGGACTGGTGAGGCTTCATCTGTTCCCCCGACGGTCTTTTTACACCTGGACCAGGAGAAGATCTTTGTTGTACTTCAGATAACTTAAACGTGTGGCTGATGTTAAACTTATTATTAGGGATGCACCGATCCAGCTTTTTCAGTTCCGATACCGATCTCGATGCTTTAGAATTAAGCATCTGCCGATACCGATATCGACCGATACTTGTGTAACGACTGAAATAGCTCTTTTTTCCTTTTCAAAACATAAGACTTTTGATCATAAGTGTTATTTATACTGCAAGACAAAACTGACCAACTTATGAAGAAGAGAGAGAGAGAGAAGAAAGAGAGAGGAGAGAAGAGAAGAAAGAGAGAAGAGAAGAAATAGAGAGAGAAAGAGAGGAGAGAGAAAGAAAGAGCGAGCACGAGGAGAGAGAGAAAGAAGACAGAGAAATAGAGAAGAAAGAGAAGAGAGGAAGAGCAAGAGGAGAAAGAGAGAGGAGAGAGAGAAGAGAAGAAAGAGATAGAAAGGGAAAGAGCGCGAGGAGAGAGAGAAAGAAAGAAGAGAAGACAGAGTAGTAGAGAGAATTAGAGAGAAGAAAGAGAAGAGAGAGGAGAGTGAGAAGAGAAAGAAAAGAGAAGAAAGAGAGTGAGAGGAGAGAGAAAGAGAGAGAGAGAAAAGAAAGAGAGAGGAGAGAAGAGAAGAAAGAGAGGAGAGGGAAAGAGAGAAGAGAAGAAATAGAGAGAGAAAGAGGAGAGAGAAAGAAAGAGCAGAGAAGACAGAGTAGTAGAGAAGAGAGAGAATTAGAGAGAAGAAAGAAGAGAGGAGAGTGAGAAGAGAAAGAAAAGAGAAGAAAGAGAGAGAAAGAATAAAATGTCAAACATTATGAGACATTCTGGATCAACATCAGACATAAATCAGACTCATTATGTCCAATTAAACACAACTAGGATATCGGCTGAACCGATATCATGAAGCCGATACTCGATCCAGCACAATTTCCTGGATCGGCACCGATATTCGATCCCAGTATCGGATCGGTGCATCTCTACTTATTATATTTTGTATATATTACACTGTAAAAAGTCCTAAGCCCAGTTAGTCAAAGTACCTTAAATCTTTACGTTGACATAACTTGATAATAAGAGTAAAAGATTTTCAACTTCGACTTTTAAGTTAGAAGAGAGAGAGAGAAGTGGAGAAAGGAATGAGAGAGAGAGAGGAAGGGATGAGAGAGACAAAGAAAGAGGAGCTAAAGTAAAAGAGAAAGAAGAGGTTCAGAGAGAGAGAAAGGAGAGAAGGAGAGAGAGAGGAGAAGAGAGAAAGTGAGAGAGAAGGGAATGAAAGAGGGAGACGGTAGAGGGACAGAGAAAGGGATGAGAGAGAGAAAGGAGAGAAGAGAGAAAGTGAGAGAGAGGAGAGAGAAGAGAGACTGAGAGAGAAAGGGATGAGACAGAGAGAGAAGAGAGAGGGAGGAAAGAGAGAGAAAGGGATAAGAGAGAGAAAGGAGGAGAGAGAGAGAGAGAAAGAAAAGGGATGAGAGTGACAGAAAGGACAGAGAGAGGAAAGAGAAGAGAGAGAGAATAAGAGAGAGAGAGAAAGAAGAGCAAGAGATGAAAGAGACGGAAAGAAATGAAGAAAGAGAGAAAGGAGAGAATGGTGAGAAAGACAGAGAGAATAACAGAACTCACATACTTGAGTTTAATCGACATAAAACTTTAAGGCAGAACTTACATTTTTAAGTTTAACTGTCTTATATTTTTAACAGTGTAGGTTTTTGTTTGTTCCTACAACCATAGAAACAGTGTAAGGCGATAACTATGCTACAGCTCTGGACCTCTGAATACAGAACTTCAAACCAATGAACACCAAAGCATAGCTGCATGTGGCGTTTCATTACTGTGAGTTAAGCCTTCGGGTCGACTCAACACATGCTGTGACTCGATCGATTGTGATGGATTGTCTAGATCAGGAGTGTCAAACTGCGGCCTGGGGGCTAAACGTGGCCCTCGAGATGATTTCTGATTAATATTGACAGCGGCCCCTGATAAAAGCACAGTGCAATTTGAACTACTGATCCCACAATACACTGCAGCTTAGCGCCGACTCAGCCTTCTCCTGCTGCAGCAGCGCCAGACTCATGTTGTTGAGATAACGCAGCTAATGGCACACAACATTGGAAGGACAGTTATTACATGAATGTGAACATAAACTGTATGTCATTAACAAGCGTAACACAGATCGACCTCTGACTTCGACCTCTGGGCAACTTCAGACCAGAACTCTTCAACATCAGGTCTCCAACCTATTAATTCTTCCCCACGACCCGTCCAAACATTAAAAAATAATGTTTTTCTTAGTGACTGGTTTGATTCTGGGTTAGTCTGGGTATCTCTTGTTTAGGTCTAGTTCAGTAATTCAATGTCTATGTATTTTTTAATACAAGCAGTAGTTTACAATGTTAATACAGACAATGTTGAGAATAATTTTGTGTAATTCCAAATAAAAAGGTGGTTTGTTTGTTTGCACTTCTGGCCCAGAGGCCACTGCCTCAGGAAAACGAAGTTGAATAGGCCTGCTTTAGACTTTATTATCCTCATATAAGGGCCTAGCTGATCTCAATTTAGGTTAATTTCCTCTCCTAAAGTTTTTCACACATGGTTAATAGCAACATGTATTTACTTTGGTTGCATTTATGGTTTAAAAACTTCTTTTTACAAACAACTAAGTGAAACTGGTGGATCACTCAAGCTCAGCCAATCAGAGAGCTGCATTAGCTCCTGACTAAAATGATCTATTGTTCAGTTCAGACGGTACACAGTAGAGCTGGGTATTGCCAAGAGCCTTCCGATAACGATACATATCCCGATACACATAATTCCTGAGATAATTTCCTGAATATGTCATGTATCAAGTGTCAAAAGCAAAGGAATTGTTTTTTCAACTACTCTTTATGTTAGACACAATGTCTTACAAAAAGATTGTTGAGCTGAATAGTTTCGGCCTTAAACCTGCTGTCCAGGTTTATCAGAGTAAATTATATATTGAAGTTTGCCGATACACCTCCTGTAACGATACGCGTATTGCCAATGAGCTTGTCACGATATATCCCCATATCGATACATTTAGTACAGCCCTAGTACACAGTGGTCTAATTTTCTCACAAAGTGCAGCATTTATCATGGACATTTTATTGGAAAAAACAGTTTACTCATTACAGTTACTCCAACTTTAACAAACAAAAAACAGTGAGTGCTTTTGTGTCTGTTTTTTAACACTGCACATTAAAAAAAATACATGGAACAATACAACACAAAGGCTGATGGACTAATGGGCTGAAAAGTAACTTCATGATTATCAATAAAAAGTTTTATTTGATGAAAACCACTAACAAAAGTGTTCACTAAATCACAAAAGTACGAGTGGGGGACGTTTTCATCCAAATACACTTTTCATCAAAACAACTTTTTCTTAATATTTTACTTATAAACTCATTGTAATTCAAGCGGCTGTTGTTTGTTGGGTCATTCGAGTGTTTTTTATTAAAGGTGTGTTCAGTCTTTTAAAACTTCTCCCACTTCTTTCCCTCCAAAACCCGGATCTCTCACATTTGTCCCGCTGAGTTATTCCACGTTCCTTCTCTTGCATGTGATTATTACGCTCGGCAAACTCCACTAATCTCCCAGAATCCCTCTCTCAGCTGAAGATTTACGAGGTTGTGTTTTTCCATTAAGGTGCGGCTGAAGTTTACCTCCGGCTTTAACCGACGTTCCCGTTTTATTCCGGGTTATGATGTTTGTTTAATCACCAGACGCAGATCCTACACAGCTCCGGAAGTCTGACAAACACAAGTCTGACGTTTAATTACTGAGTTCTTTTTTTAAATCTACAGACGGGATGTTAGTGTGAAGTTTGTATGTTCTGTTATCTCTTGTAACTTGCATATATATCCCTTTCTTTGTCTCTCTCTTCCCTCTCCCTCTCCATCTCTCTCTCTTTCTCTTATTACTCTCCCTCTCCTTCTCTCTTTATCTTTGTTTTCTCTCTGTTTCTCTCTTCTCTCGCCCCCTCTCTGTTTGCTTCTCCCCTCTCTCTTCCTCTATCTTTCCCCTCTCCCTCGCTCTCGTTCTTTCTCCCCTTTCACCCTCTTTCTCTCTCCCACACCTCTCTCTCTCATTCTCTCTCTACATCTGTTTCATTCCTCTGTCCCTCTCTCTCTTTCCTCTCTCTCTTTCCTCTCGCCTCTCAATAACTTTCTCCCCCTCTCCTCTCTCTCTCTCTTTTCTTTCTCTTCCACCCTCTTCATTTCTCCCTCTCTACCTCTTCTCCCCTCTCTCCTCTCTTCATCTGTCTGATTTTCTACCCTCTTTCCTTCTCTAACCCCTTTCTCTCTCTCTCCCTTCTCTCTTTCCCTCTCCTCTTCCCCATCTTTCTCCCCTCCTTCTTCTCTCTATTTTCTCTCATTACTCTCTCTCTTTCTCTCTATTATCTTTGCTTTCGCTCTCCTTCCTCTCCATTTCTCTCGTTGCTTCTCTTCTCTCTCTCCATCTGTCATTCTCTCTCCCCTTTCCTTCTCCCTCCCTCTCTTCTCTCTCTTCATCTATCTCTCTCATTACTCTCCCTTTCTCCCCCTCTCTTATTCTTTTCTTTCTCACTACATCCTCTGAATTTCTCTCCCCTCTCCTTCTCTCGCCAGCTCTTTCTTGTCCTCTCACCTCCCTCCCTTTCTCTCCCCTCTCTCCCTTCTCTCCCCCTCTTTTTATTCGCTCTTCTCCCTCTCCCCCCACATCTCTCTCTCTTTCTCTCACCCCTCTCTCTTTTCCCCCTTTCTCTTTCTCCTCCCTCTCTCCATCTATCTCTCTCATTACTCTCCCTCTCCTTCTCTCTTTCTTTCTCCCCTCTCTCTTTATCTTTTCTTTCTCTCTCCATCCTCTCCATTTCTCTCTCTCTCTCTGTTTCTCTCCTCTCTCTCTCGCCCCCTTTATCTTTTCTTCTCCCCTCTCTCTCCTGTTTTTCCTCTCTTTCTCCATCTTTCCCCCTTTCTCTCTCCCCAGCCTCTCTCTCTCTCTGCTCTCCCCTTCTTTATATATATTTTTTCTCTCCATTTCTCTCTCTCTCCCCGTTTATCTCTTCTCTCACCCCTCTCTCTTTTCTACTCCCTCTCTCGCCCGGTCTCTCACTCTCTTTACCTCCCTTCCCCTCTCCCCCCACTCTCCCTCTCTTTATCTTTTCTTCTCTCTCCATCTTCTCCATTTCTCTCTCTGTTTCTCTCCTCTCTCTCCTGTTTTTCCTCTTTCTCCATCTTTCCTCTTTCTCTCCCACACCCCTCTCTCTGTCTCTCTCGTTCTCCCCTCTCTCTTTATATTTCTCTCTGTTTATCTCCTCTCTCTCCCCCCTCTTTCTTTTCTTCTCCCCTTCTCTCCTTTCTCTCACCCTCTCTTTACTCTCTCTTCTTCCTCTCCCCACCTCTCTCTTCTCTTATCTTTTCTTTCTCTCTCATCCTCTCCATTTTTCTCTCTTTTCTTCTCTTCTCTCCTGTTCTTTTTCCTCTCTTCTCCCTCCCCCCACCTCTCTCTCTTTATCTTTCTTTCTCTCTCCATTTCTGTCTCTCCCTGTTTCTCCCCTCTTTCACGCCCTCTCTTTTCTTCTCCCCTCTCTCACCCGTTCTTTCTCCCTCTCTCTTTACTCTCTCTCTTCTTCTCCCCCCACCTTTCTCTCTTTCTCCCCTCTCTCTGTATATTTTCTTTCTCTTCCATCCTCTCCATCTCTCTCTCTCTCTCTCTCTCCTCTTCTCTCTCTCTTCCCCTCTCTCTCTCTTTCTCTCATAACTTTGACTCACAAGAACTTAACTTAACTTAAGTCATGCTTATACTTTTTAAAGCACATAATCCAATCATAATTAAAAGTCTTAATCTGACACCTGCCGAGGTCTGGGCGCCGGACTCTCCCCTCTCCCTGACCTCAGCCGAACTCTAAACCACATCTCCGCCTTTGCCGTGTCCTTTTTACAGTTTATTTATATTTTATCTGGCGTCTCGTCTGCGCGCCATCTGCTCGGCGCCGGCACTGAATGTTAACGAGGTAAAGTACGTAACGCGGGAGTCGATTATGCAAATGAGGCTCGCAGACGTGACGTGTGATTGGCCGAGGTGTCAGAGCTCAGACGCCGAGAGAGAGAGAAACGCAGAGAGGTTATGTGTCTGCTTCAGGTATGAACAGTTGGAACAAGGGAGCTTGGTTTGCCTGGAATGTTTTAAGTAGAGATACATTATTATTGAAAGTTATTGTGAAGAGGTTGTATAACAGTTTATGTGGTGACGTCACATTTAGGAGCAAAATACCAATTTTCTAAGGAGAAAGAAAAAAATCGTGTTGACAATCGTAATGTTTTCTGAGGTAAGCAGACAGTTATCCATATGAAAATGCAGATGTGACTAGTTTGCAAGTCCAAAAGTTAGACAAAGAAAGTTTGATTTTTTTCCTCTGTGTTTGAGGATAAGCTAGTTTCTAATAGGAAGGATGCGCATTGTGACATTCTGGCCAACTGCGAGAATTCAGCCCAAGTCACTCACATTCAACAGGCTGCCTGTGCTTATACGAAGAGGAAACCTCACAGGAATTTACCAAACGTCACTGCGCAGATCAGGCAAGTGCTGATGGACGTAATTTGATATATCAAATGATATATCATCCAAAACACGTTTTAAATCTGGGAAGTGACCACTAAACTGAGTTTAGCCCTGCCCCTTAGGGTCTACACCACATATGTCAAACTCAAGGCCCGGGGGCCTCCACCTCATTTCATTGGCCCTCAAGGTCTTATAAGGTCTACTTAAATTTTATGTTAAAGCCAGGAGTAATAGGTGTCTTAACCTAAATAAATATTTGTCTAAAACTTAAGAGAATAAGTTATTTTTCAGATAATGGCAGATGTGTATTCAGTAATTGTCCCTTCAAATAAATGTACAATATACAAATACAAGTATTTTTGTAGTACGTCAAAGATTAGTAAGGTTAATTTTAGTTACAACTGGCCCTTCGAGGACATTAAAGATGCCAATGTGGGCCCTTGTCAAAATGAGTTCGACACCCCTGGTCAACACCAAAACACCTGTTTATGAATGGTTTGGTGGGTCCTATTGACCCTATTTTGTCCGTCTACTTTTCTAGGACGTGCACTTCCTGTTCAGCTGCATTTAGCCTGTAGATTTCAGTCGATGGGTTTATTTTAACTGTCATTATATTTAATTAAAATTGCCCCACAAGACAGACAAACAAACACATTAGCTACCATAACAGAGCTAAACAGGAAGTGCATTTCCAAGCCAAGTGGCGGGACAAAATAGGGTCAATAGACTCTTTTGTTTGTCTTTTGTTCTATTAGGTATTTATGCTAATTGCCCAGGTTACCTGTGAACAACTTGGCTGACCTGGTCATTTAACACATTGTGCACTTCAGAGAGCAACAACAGAGACCATGTCTTTGAAAAAAGTCAAAAACAAGCAACTTTTTGATAAAAGTAAAGTTATAAAAGAACTAAGAGACCATTTTCCCTCTTGATGTGAGAGCAGAGTAGTTGGGTAGCAGTACAGAGCAGTTAAAGTAGTGTCTGATTAGTGGACGCCGTTCAGGTGAGGAAAGTTCAGCAGAGCCCAACTCGGGGTTGACGCCTGATGAGGCCAAAGCGTCAGACGAGGTGGAGCATCTACCATATGCAAGACGCCTGAACAAGTGAGTTTTTACACACTGGATGCAAATTCTAGGGACGCCTCAAGACGTGAGTTTACATTGACTTAACATGTAAACTGGACACATTGGACTCTTCAGCGCTGTCCGGTTTGAATGCAGCATTAGACTTTTTTAGTTGAGTTTTTTCTTGCCGAGAATGAGGGTCTAACTTAGAGGTGGGCAATCTTTTTTTCACAAGGTCCTTTTCAAATGGCAATCATTAGTGTAACAAATTGTCATTGCCAAAAGCCAATTTCTTGTGCTATAAGTTAAAATAAACTTTATAAGACCTTGTGAGTCGCAAAAAATGAAGTGAAGAGCCACATCCGGCCCCGGCCTTGTGTTTGACGTGTGTGGTCTAAGAACAGGAACTGCTCTGGGACACTTGTCCATTTACCTCTTTACTGTTAAATAATCTGCTGCTTCACTGTTTGATTTTCTAACAATTGTTTTGAAGTCTTTAGCGGCGACTGTTGTTGCAATTTTTCTCTCTATAAAAATTAATTGATTGACATTTCAGTAGCTGATTAGTTGACCTTAATTGATTAACTTATTTTATTGTTTAATGAGTCAATGTGGACCTATTTCATAAACACAAGCAGCGTGCAGTAATAAGAGAGTGACCGTTTTAATCTGCTGTGTTAATATTCGCTCCGGGCTTTTAAAGATCCAGATAAGCTGTTTCCTCTTCGTCGTAACATCCTCTTCCTCACATCGACTCAGAGTAATGACAAAACCTCACTTCTGCTGCTCCGGTATCAGCTCCAGGATCTTCCTCCGCCGCCGCCGCTGCCCTCGTCACACCAGACTAATTACAACCGCAGACTTTCATTTACTTCAGGGTTTTTAACATAACCGGAGGACGTGTTTTATCCCGGGTCTGGTCAGGGGTAAAGCAGAGTCCAGAGTCTGTTTCTGTAGCTTCAGGACGTGTTCAGGAGATTAACAGATGTGCACAAATCAGCTGCAAATGAGATGAATGTCTAATGAGGGAATATAGAGACTCAGAACGAATATATCTCAGTTTATGCTGTCAAAATACTCTTCTGACATCATTATTACAACACACGGTCAATGGAACTAAATCAATTCAAGTGTAAGTTCCACAGAGGCTGGAAATCAACAGGGAATATTCTTCTCGTAACATCTTATAATTGAAATTAGGCTAAGACAGTTGTGTATGTCAGTGGCGGGTCGTGCATTTCTTGCCTAGGCCTTCAGTGGTGATCCTTTAAATATATTCACTTGTCAATAACCAGCTGATGGCTATTAAACTATTCTATTACCAGGCACGCGATAAAGAGCAAAGCATCATTACTTCTATAGTCAGAATAAACATATTTACACACACACACACACACAATATTTACTCACCAATAGTCTGAATTACTTGTACACCAAAACGCATGATATTGTCTTACCGTGGAGCTGGTGGTAGTGGGCGCGCGGATCTTGTGCTGGACCCCGTCTGGTCCCCGGGGCTCAGGCGACGCTCCACTGGCCTTGTAGATTTTCTCATATCGGCTCCTCTCTCGCGCAGCTATGTTTCCCTCCACACTTGCTCGTTTAACTGTAAATCCACTTCGTCAAAAGTTTTGGAAAGGCCTTTGCTTGTAAGTGTCTCGCAGTACTTTGGTGCCTGGTTGCTGCTTTTGTTAGACAAGACAAATGAAGAATCCCAGAATGGCTCCAAACATCTCCGTGGCTCCGTGGCAAATATAAGCACACCTGCAATACAGTTTGCAATGTTCCGTGCGCACAAATCCCTTTCCCGCTTGTGACAAGCGCTCGGAGAGCTGCTAGGTTCGGAGTTGCCCGGTCTTTATTAACAATGTCCAGCTTTTCTTGAGAAGTCCGTCTTGAAAAAGGCTTACTAATAATTTGCAACCAAATTGATTTCGTCTCTCCCTTTAGCCACTGTGACAAAACTGCTCAAACAACAATAAGCACAGACAGCCAATCAGATGCCGTTGTTATCCATGCCGTTGTCACTCGCCTTCGAGAAGGCCTTGGCGTCGTTGACGTAAAGTCTGATTGGTTGAAGCAACCGCTTGATACACGCACATTCTACGATATGATGTCTTCAAAACTGACTGTGAAGGCCTCGGGCAGATTTCACTGACCCTGACAACAACTGATGCTGAAATGATTGGTTAAAACAATATATTGATGAAACAAACGCCCTGAAAGCTGCGAAACGATGGGAAATGCTACGAAGAAGCTGATGAATAATTATTGATAATTGATTAAGCAAGCATGCACTAAATATAATTTTATCAGTTTGTTATTTAGACATTTTTAGGCCAGCAGAGAAGGCTTTGCAGGCCCTGACGGTCCGCCACTGGTGTATGTGTGAGGGAGCTACTAGTGTGGTGCTGGTTTGTACTGTTTATGTTTATGTTTATTTATTGGATCCCCATTATCAACAGCAAGCTGTTGCTATTCTTCCTGGGGTCCATTTACTTTTAAAAATACAATTTCACAATATAAATATACAGAATACATAAATACATCATAATAAAGTTCAATTTGTAACTTCGTCTAAATGAACATCTGTTCCTCCACTACACAATCATCCTTTACATGACTGCATAATTTACAACAGTTGTCAGAATTCATAATTATACGTTACAAAATTGTAAAATGTCAGTGCAAAAGACATATATAAGACATAGTAGACAAGTATTTATTAAAACTTGCTTTAAAAGTTTGTTTGTTTTATAAGCCGATTCCATTCACACATTCCTCTATAACTGAACATTTTTTTCATGTAGTTGTTATTTACTTTGGGTAGCATAAATTTTTGGTCAGAGACGTGTCTAGTATTATGATAATGAACATTTTCACTAAACACTAGTTTTGCAAATAAGATCTGTGGAGTTTTTTGTACAAGAAATGTTTCTAAATAATGCAAGTAAGGCATATAAAAGTCTATCTTGTACAAACAACCAGTCTAGTTTTTGATGCATTAATTTTGCACCAACTGTATTTATGGTTTTTTGACAAAATTGAGAATTAAAAGTTGAAAATGACAGGAATGATGGAGACTTTTTGAGACTCCACCAGAGCAAACAAGCTGTGATGTAAGTGTGCCTGTGCCTAGAACCTGTGCAATGCAGAAAACTGTTCTTATAGGGCAGCTATTCATTGGAATAAGTTACCATTTTTTATCAAAGTAACATTTGCCCCGTTTACATGACGGCTTTAATTCCGAATAAAGATAATTTATTGAATTAAAATTAATTCCCCTTTAAAAAGACCCTGTAAACACTTAATTCCTTGTAGTGTTTTTATTATTACTGCATTATCTGATACCGGCCTTAAGAGACGGCACCAACATTATGTAGTTTAAAGATTTATCTGACCGCTGTAAGGTGAAACACAGAACAGTGGAGTACAGATAAAGCTTCATAATTTGATAAATAGAATCATAATAGAGATTGATTATTCGGGGCACCACTCACTAAAGTGAGAAAAAGTTGATTCTAATACCAAATATTTTAATTAATTAACAATTTATTGATTAATTAATGAATTAGTCTAATCTGAAGGTTGTAAGATCTTGTCACATTTCCATTGACTCCATTCTGAAAATTAATCATGCACTTTACCAAAACAAGTTGTGGTTTATGAGATTTAATGACCAGAAGATGACATACAGTGTTTACACTCACACTTGACAAAAGAACCGAGCTTTAGGAGCCATCCGGGCCGGGGCACAGTCCAGCTGTGCTACTGTGAGTGCACTCTTAGAGAAAGAGTAAGGAGCTCACAGAAGAAACTCTGAGTAGAGCTGCTGTTCCTACACAGTGAAAGAAGCTATGTGTGGTGGCTTGGACATCTGCCTCCTGGACAAAACCTCCCTGGTGAGGGCTGGAGGAAGTGTGTGTGTACAGGGAAGTCCGGGCCTCACTGCTTAGACTTCTACATCTGGCCTATTCCAGATGAAACTGAAGAAAATTAATAAACTGTAAATTATTGATCTGGATAGTTCATACTAAAAAATAAAGGCAAAAATAACCCTTAACCGAGGCCAGGTGTTGTCTGAGTGAAAAAGCAGTGTGATTATGTACGACTGAGTTTTAGATCTTTAGGGTTTTAGATCTTCCACAACAGAGAGAAGAGCGTCTGTGATCAGAGTCAGATTTCACTCAAACACAATCTGAATCTCTCTCTCTCTCTCTTTCTATTATTCCTCCGTTTCTCTGTTCTCCGTTTCTCTGGTTCAGGCTCCATTAAAGACGAGACGAGCAAACAAAAGAGCAGAAGTCTGAGAGAGAGAAAAGAGAGAAATGAAAGAGGACAGGAACTTTATCTGTGTGAGAGAGAGAGAGAGAGAGAGAGAGAGAGAGAAGAGAGAGGGTATGAGAGATGGAAAGAAAAAGAGAGACAGATTGCAAGGGATAAAAAAGAGGGCGAAGAGAGAAAAAAGAAAAGAGAGGGCGAAAGAAAGACGGGGAGAAGGATAGAGAATTAGAAAGAGAAAGAGGGGGTGGATAGAGAAATAAGAGAAAGGGAAAAAAGGGAGACAGAGAAACTGAGAAGAGAGAGAAGGGGAGAGAAAAATATGAACAGGGAGAATTAGAGAGATGGAAAGAAGAGAGAGAAAAACAGTAAGGGAGAAAAAGAGAGAGAGAGAAAAAGGAGGAGAGGAAGATTAAGAGAAAAAAAGAGAATAGAGAGAGACAGAGTAAGAGAAAAGATAGAGAGGGGAGAAGGAAAGAGGGAAGACCGGGAGGGGAGAGAAAGAGTGAGTCAAAAAGATATAAAGAAGAGGGAGAAAGACAAAGTTAGGGAGAAAAAGAGGGAGAGAGGGAGAAAGGAAAGAGAGAGGGAGAGTAAGAGAAAAAGAGAGAGTAGGGAAGAAAAATGGAGAGAGATAATTGAAGTGATGGAAAGAAGAGAGAAAAGAAGAAAGAAAGAAAGAAAGAAGTGGAGTGGAGAGAGAGACAGAGTAAATGAGAAAAAGCGAGAAGGAGAAAAGAGGGGGCAGATAGAGAAAAATGAAAAGGGAAAGAAAAGTTGGAGACAGAGAAAGTAAAAGAGGAAGAGAAGAAAGAGAGAAAAAAAGAGAGAGGAGAAGGAAAAGAAGTACAGGGAGTGGAGCGAAGGAGACTGTAAAAAAATGTATTTTTTTAATTGTCTACTAAACATATTGAAGGATTATCTCAGCAAAGGAGTGCTCACTAACTCACATTTGCACTTGGATATACTGTGTTTAGGGAAATGTTTTATTAGGAAGATAGATTTTTAAAAAACTCACGATTAGGGATGTCACATATCAAATTTAGAATCACGATTATAGCAAAAGGAAAAATCACGATTTTGCGATTATTCACGATTATCGGCATAAAGAAAAAATAAATACATTATATACATATATTTATTTTTTAATCTAAATTATTGGCATTTGATTTGCTGACAGTGACAATACACTGATTGTATCACATAAATATGATGTAGGTTGATTAAAAACAATAAATGCAATTATTTAAATAATTATCCTTTGAAAAAAAAATAATTTAATGTTTTAAACAAATTATTATTCAAGCATTAAAAAAACATTATTGTCCCTTTAATGATTGCTTTAATATTCTCATTATACTTACAAGGAGAGATTCATTACTAATAATATATTATGTGTGATATCTGTCATGTGACTCACGAAGGTGACGTCATCCACACGTTTTGTTTTCCCAGCGTCGTCATGACGTCTGCAGCGTCTCTGCTTTAGTTTTACTTTCAGATCAGAGTTTATGTCAAAAGAAGCATAAATACTGTTTATTTTTGCCGTGAGCTGTGTGATTCTCTCTGGAGCGCTTCGTTTAAAGGATTTACGTTGTTTCTTTACCTTTACTTGGACGAACAGCGAGGGACGATCGTATCGAAGATGCTGGATCATGTTGGATGTGTTAGCCTTTTAGCGGCACTTTTCAATGACACGTTTTGCATATTGGACACTCTTCAGCCGCACAAAGCCCTGATCATCTTAAAAACAACCCCTGACTTGATTCTTTGGATGGATACAACTCCTGAAGCGCTAACTTCAGCAGCCTTAGCGGTGAGTTGACGACACACACGCTGTTCTCCGCCTCACGCTGCCCGAGCACGGCAGTCACGTCACAGAAGACGTAAGACGTGTTTGCGGTTTACCGTGAGTTGTAAAAATTCCACGAATAACCTACCGTGGGGAAAATATTCACGATTATTGAAAAACCGGTTAATCTTGACATCCCTACTCACGATACTGCTGCAAAACTCATGATTGATACGTGACTGGAGCCTCTCAGACTTTTCCTCAGTGAATCTCCGGCAGAAGAAACGACAATATTCTTTATTTCACTTCAAGCTCCAATTAAACAAAAGTTGTGAAGAGAAATGAGCCGAAGTCTGACAGAAGAGCAGCTCTGAGTGGACTTAACTTCTTATACTCTCTCATATTTGCTTAATTAGACACAAAGAGATGAAAAGATGAGAAGGAGGAGGAGGTCTGGGCCAGGCTAAAAAACCACAAGATCAGTCAATTATGATGAACCAACTACAACTTCTGGAACTAAACTTTAAGACGAGAGAGACGGGGAGAGTTTTATATGAAATCAAAGAGGAGTGACTCAGATATGTGGGGTTATTAGTGATTTTTGTGTCTTTAGAAATGAGTTTCAGATTAGTTAATAAAAAATAACAGCTGCCAAGTGATCCAAGTAAAAAAAAAAAAAAAACTTGGAATTTATATTATTACTTATGGGATTTGCTGTATCTTCTTTCCTCAAAATGCTTCTTTTTCCAGTCTCTTCACAGATCCTGCCACAAATGCCCTGGGGCAGACTCACTTGAAGCAAGGCTGACAATCTGGACATTTGGCCCTTCTGGAAATACAGAGTCACTCACATCATTACAATCAATTCTCACGAAAAATGCGTTTGTAATTTGTCCTTTTTTGCGTGTCTTTTATGGCTGCAGCTAAAGATTAGGTATCACTTTATAATAATGTCCAGATGCAAATCATTTACAAATGTTAGTTAATTATTCATTCATTCATTCATTTTCTACCGCTTAATCCCGTTAGGGGTCGCGGGTGACTGGAGCCTATCCCAGTGACTTTGGGCCTTAGGCGGGGAACAGCCTGGACAGTGGCCAACTTGCCGCAGGGTTAGACAGACAAACATTCACTCTCTCATTCACTCACAGGGAATTTACAGTGATGCCCAATTAACCTAAACATGCATGTTTTGGAGGTGGGAGGAAACCGGAGAAAACCCACGTGACACGGGGAGAACATGCAAACTCCACCCAGAGAGATCGTGAGATGTTGATATGGTCCGACCCGGGAGTCGAACCCACGACCTCCTTATTGGGAAGCCAGAGCTCTAACCACTTGGCTACCGTGCACCCCTTAGTTAATTATTAAGATAACATTATCTAAACATAACTAAATTATTAGATAGTATTTACTAATAATAAACGAACATTTACTAATCATTTACTTCTGGCCTCTATTCTAAAGTGATGTGCATGTGATGGTTAGATCAGCTACACTTTGGAGGCAAACCAGTGTGGTACCAAAGACCTTCACTGCCTTCTGTGACTGTTTGTGACGTAACAACACTGTAAAGCAGAGTTCTCAAACTTTTCAGCACTGGCACCCTAAGCGTTCTTGCCTAAGCCGAGGACCCTGACCATTTTACATATTTTGTACTTTAAATAGTTTTTTTTTTACCTTTTAAAATGTGCACAGCTGATTTAGATTAAATTGAAATTCGCAATAAAAACACCACACGAAGTTTTTATTAAATTCAAATGTGATATTCTGTATTCTGATATTATTAATTAAATTATTTTTTCCTAATGGATTATGTCATTTATTATTATTAAAAAGTTATAAAGCATGTTTTAAAATCATTTAAAATCAGAAGCTCTCATGGGCCCCAGTCTAGCTCCGCCCCTGTAAACAGCGTTCTAGCTCCGCCCCTGTAAACCACGTTCTAGCTCCGCCCCTGTAACCAGCGTTCTAGCTCCGCCCCTGTAAACCAGCGTTCTAGCTCCGCCCCTGTAAAACCAGCGTTCTAGCTCCGCCCTGTAAACCAGCGTTCTAGCTCCGCCCCTGTAAACCAGCGTTCAGAAGCTTCAGTGTGACCAGACTGTCCTGTGTGATCAGAGCAGAGAAAACGCTGCTGTTCCACAAACTTTTGTCAGGACAGGACTTCTGTTTTGCAAATGTAAAAGCTCCAAAGATCACTGACGACATCCGCGTTGCGCCGTTACGCGCTGCATCGAGTTTCAATCCCGTCTGTTTTATTTCACTATTTGTTTCAGACCTTTTCTCCGCAGATATTAGGCAGATTTGAACAATTGAAGCACCATTACGAAGCTCTATAGTTTCATAGAATATCGCTGGTGTGGCAAACGCTTCTTTAAAGACAAATCTGCTGCTCATAAGCTCTGATATGACACACGCAGCCCATAGATCCATGACGCAGCCTCTCTGAAGTGAGGATGGGAGAGAGGAAAAAAGAAAAGCTGTCAGAACGTAAATGTTTAAGTGAGACAAAGAGCGCTCTGGGTGTTTGCAACTGCTGGTCTATATGAAAGCCTTTATTTGAAAAATTCTATCAGACTCAACAATTCCGCGACACCCCATTTGAGAACCTCTGCTGTAAAGGATTTATTGTAGATATTACAGTAAGTACTGGCAGCTGTATGCCAGTACTTTACTGTAATATCTACAACCTGACCACGGCAAAACGTTAACAACCAGTTTGGCTACGTTTAGGCACAAACCTTTGTCAACTGGAGTGACCCTTCTCATTGACTTTGAAATGTCCTTAAAAAAGGGAAAGCAAACACTTGAAATGTTATGCATGAATGTGTATCAAGCTTTGTGCTTCCAGTGGGTCCTGGGCCTACGCTCATGAACACAGTGTAAATGTGTGTGTCTGTGCATGCAAGCACACTCACTCTGACCTGTATTCTATCTCTCTCTCTCTCTCTTCCTCTCTCTCTCTCTCTTCTCTCTCTTTCCCCCTTCTCTCTCTCTCTCTCTCTCTCTCTCTCCCTGTCTCTCTCTCCTCTCTCTCTCTCTCTCTCTCTCCCCTCTCTCCTCTCTCTCTCTCTGTCTCCCTCTCTCTTCTCCCCCTTCCTCTCTCTCTCTCTCTCTCTCTCTCTCTCCCCCTCTCTCCTCTCTCTCTCTCATCTCTCCCACTCTCTCTCTCTACTCTCTCTCCTCTCTCTCTCTCTCTTTCTCTCTCAGTACATCTCTTTCTCCTCTTGCCCTGGCACAGTGAGGCCTCTGGCTCAGTGACACTGGCACAGTTTGGCACAGTTTGGCTCAGGTTGTTTGGAGGATCCTGCCAGACCAGAGCAGAGCAGAGCCAAAGCTTCTTCAAATGTCTGTTTCTCTCTCTTTACATTTTCATGAACTGACACACCCCTGAGAATACAGTACATTATATTATCTTCTGTCAAATCATAATGTCTGTGTCATTTATGTGGGCAGATTTACAATGTGGCTGCTAGGTAACAGGTGTGGAATGACCTCTACATATGTCATATTGACAAAAAATTATAAACTAATAAACAGACAAACTGGTGAAATCAGGGAAATGCTTAGGAAACATCATCTTCATGTGTTTACTAAGCTATTAGTTTATCTTGCACTTAACAATTTGTGTAACTTCAGAACTGAACTTAGTCACTCACTCAAAACTATTTTCATTGTGTGGTACTAGGACTGGGTATTGCCAAGAGTCCGATACAATACGTAGGTTTATCCCAATACAACAACAAGAAGGTCGCGGGTTCGATTCCCGCGCGGCCGGGACCTTTCTGTGTGCAGTTTGCATGTTCCTCCTCGTGTCTGGGTGGTTTCCTCCGGGCACTCCGGTTTCCCCCAACAACCAATAACATACAGGTTAAGCTACGGTCACAATGACCCGTACGACCTGCTACGACCTCTCTGCGAACGATTTTTTTCTCATTTCCTACGTCATTCTTGAGGCGTTGTTACGAAAAAACAGCGCTCGCAGCTCGTTCGTAAGTTCGTAGACAGGTCTATGGTCTTGTTAAAGATTTTCTACGACCAGTCTACGAACGCAGAGACTAAAGCCTGTGTACAATGTGCCTGAGCGGAGAGTCAAAGTGGAGAGAGACGCGCTCTGGAGACTGCGCATCTCTTGAGGCGCAGTTTAGCCTGTACGAGGGATCTGTATGAAAGCCCACGGGCCTGGAGCACGCGACGGAAACGCAGCTAGCTTTAAGGACAAGGACAGGACAAGGAGCGCACGGAGGGGACCGGACAAGGCGCACGGAGACAGGACGGAGCGCGCAGGGGGCCCGGACCCGGAGCGTGAAGGGATGAGATCGCTTGAAACACGGCCGGACCGGACCAGGAGCGCACGGAGAGGAACGGACCCGGGCGTGCAGGAATATCGCTTGAAACACGGCCAGACCGGACCAGGAGCGCGCGGGGAAAACGCAAATCGCCTGGAGATGGACACAACCACGGGGAGAACAGCTGTAACAGACGTAGACATTTGGACAACTTCTGCTCGCTGGCGGTTTGGGAAGTGCTCAAACTTTTTATATGAACACAATGATGTCAGTGGATTAGTCTTCAGCATCCGTCTTCGCTTTGGGAGTTTTGGCGTCTCCTCTGCAATACAGGTAAGAAACAAAGCGGTTTTGATGTTTTTACGGAGGTTTGACTTTGTGAGTTTGTTGTGTTTCGAGTGAGAGAGACAAACGATCAGAACAGATTTCAGACAAAGCCTACACAGAAAATATTTGTGTTTTGCTGGTGTGCAATTAGGTTATTGCTATTCCGGTACGGTTTACGAAAGGTTTAATAGCTAAAAACACCTTGATAAAGGCTTGAGTTGGACGTAGGGACATCGCGCAGCTCCCGTGCGATACAAAATAGATGTAGGATTACCGCAAAGACGCATTAAACAAGCTTTAGGGCACACGCAAGGATGCCGTACGGCTTCATTTCCCCAAGAATGTCGTGAGTTGTTGGTGAGAGCTGAAAGTCTGCCGTAAGAAGACTGTAGGAAAACAGTTTCCACTCCACGAGCCACGTACGAACTCAGATTTCGTACGACCTGTAAGATTCGTACGACCATTTTATTCGTACGGGTCATTGTGACCGTAGCTTTAGGGAACGCTTGGTGACAGGTGTTTTAGGTCAATTTCCTGCTGAGCGACCCAGGGTCAGTGGGGAGGGGTCATCTCACTGTGAAGCGCTTTGTGACTCTGTGCGTCTGTGAAATGAACTATCAAATAAAGATTACTGCCTACTTACAATACAATTCCCTCAATACAATAGGCATCAAGATACTGTATATTTTACTGACCAAAATGAGAAAATGCAAAAAAAATATAGAAGGAATGCACTACCTGACAAGTAGTTTTTTTTGGTTTATTATATCAGGTGAAAATTACCCGGCAAAAGTGAAGGTGTCACTTTTTATAGCGAAAGTGTTAGGGAAAAATGCCTCGAGGAGTGTAGAACAGTCAAGTGTTTCCAGGGTTATGTGGTTTGAATAAGTTTCTCTTTAAAGAGTTAAGAACAAAAGTAACACTTCTATAATTTCCTAGTGCTGGAGTAAACATTGACCTTGTGTGAACTAAATAAATGTGAAACAATCATGCACATACAAATGATTTTAGGAAAGAGAGAAACTGTGAGCGGGCAGTTGAAGCAAACCCAGTTCAAAGGCGTTTTTCGGAGCAGAGCCTGGATGTGAAAGTGGTGAGCGTGATCCAGGTGAAGCAGCTGTTTCTCCTCTGTCGATACCACAAAGAAAAACTATAATCCCACAGACTTTGAACCGATGCAGCGCCACAATCACCAGAAAATACAATTCACAAACACGAACGTGCAGCCAAACCGAGCGAGATCTGTGCCAGGTCCAACACAAGCCTGACCGATCCGACCTTCACGCCGCAGGACCGTCACACCGAGCAGCGGATTTACATTTAGGACTGATGTGAGATGCTCAGAATGTCACCCAAAACAGGACGAGTAAAACAGAGAAAAAATAGAGATTATTTACATACATTTCATTCAAAATACCTAGCGTCACTCTCAAGCACTAGTTTAAGCTATGCATATTTCTTTATAATGATAAGTGTTGCAGAAATTTGTTTGTACCATTGGCTATTAACTTGATTAATTCAGAGTATGCAGTCAAAACAAAAGATGAATTGAAGGCATTTAGAGTTAATTGCACTTAGGGTTTGTGCAATAAAAATGCATATCATAGGACTAGGGAATGTGCAATAAGGTAGAACTTGATTTAAATGCCTAAGAAGACTGCAGTCATTGTGTCTTTTTGTTCTATGGTCTTTTTTTTGTTCAAATTGTGGTGATGTTTGTGTAAATTATGTGTTAAAGCATGTGTCCCCTGTCCCCAAGACCCTTCTCCTATAAGAGACAATAAAGGCTTATCTTATCTCTTAACTTAGATTTACGATTTGAGAAAGGAAAACGACCGCTTCCAGTTTTATACATAAAATTAAGAGAATCGGGACATCAATTTTTAAATCTCAGACTAAATCAAAATTGGAAAACTAAACAAAACAACAATAAGAAGAAATATCCGTTATTTGATTTTGGATTTAGAATTATGCAAGCTCCAGAAAATGTGCTGAGCCAATCTACAGCCTCATAACGTGCCCGAGGCTTGGTCTTCTAACTTTCCCTGGAAAGAGTGGTGTGAATGGGGAGAAGCAGAGACAATCTACTGCTCAGAGCTCCAGAGAACCAGCCCCAGGCCAAACTGACGCTTTCCCTTGTGGGTGAAGCTTACGCAGGGAAAGTGTTCAAGTTTGACCACGGATGAGTATCGTGACAGGTTCTGGACACAGAAAGACTTCTACTTGTGTGTGAAAGTTAGAGACTGTGCCAAAAGTTGTGTCCCGCAGCAGCTTCTTTGCGCAGTCTTGGCTGTGCACCATATCTACTGATCTCCAGCGTTCGGTATGGAGCACAGTCTTCACCCCGTAGGTCACATGATGCTCATGCTTTGGTTGAGCGAAGACAGAGTGAGACTTCTCCTGGGTGGAGAGGCTCTGCATGTACGTGGGCCACAGTGCTCCATCCACAGGGGAAGTGACAGATTGTTCTTGGGCTTGTAAAACATGTCCAATGTGCCTCCCCTCCCCAGGATTACAGATTCAAATGAGCTGTAAGCTAGAATCTGTACAAGCATCTCTGCCATTGTGCTTAATGCAATTGTACACTGTCCTTGTTCTTCGGAGCGGTAGACTGGCTCTGGCTTCTTACTGAATCACAACGACCCTATTTGGGAGAAATTGGAGATCAAACCTTGGTCACTTTTTTCGTGGCTTTGAGCCGTAGATTGTCTCTGCTCCTCTCAGAATCACAGCACCTTTTCCCAGGGAAGGGAGCGACCTAGCCTCCCACATTTCACTTGCAAAACTCAAAATTCAAAATCAAATGGCCATTACAGTATTCGTTTTTATCCGTTTTCCAATTTTTGTTTCTTTCTGAAATTTTAAAAGAGACTTAATGTGATTTTTCTGCATATTGGGACGAAATATGGCAGATCAACAATAGGGGTTATGCGTTAATGTCTTCCAGGCTCAAATAGACCTAGGACGTTACATCCGGTGGAGTGGTTGCCATAGTGACACAGTTGTTTACTCCAAAAACATACTCTTTTGTCGCAGCGACGGAGGTAACAGCAGCATACGAGCAGCTTTTGGATTTTCATAAGGAAAAGTTGTAAAAGTGTGCGGAACTAGCGAAGCTCCGCCCACATATCGAGACTCGCTGTGCTCATGAGCCCGGGCAGAGGCGCAGTGGGTCGAGAAGAAGTGAACACACGTACCGCTCGCTGTTGCCAGACTTTCAGAGAACCAAAAGTGACCGCCCCCAACCCACAGCACCTCTGCTCGGGCCCATGAGCACAGTGAGTCTCGGTCTGTGCGCGGAGCTTCTGTTGACGTAGTTCATAGGTCACTTTTTACAACTTTTCCTTATGAAAACAACTTAGGACTTGCCCAAAATACTTTGTTGATGTCCATCGCATTTGGAGTAAACAACTGTGTCACTGGCAACCACGCCACCGAATGTAACGGCGTCTATCTGAGACCGGAAGAACGTTAGCGCATAACCCTATTCACATAGTTTGTTATAAACTCTACATTATAATTATCTAACACTGCTGAGTGGGGTGAACGGTAGCCAGAGTGGTTAGAGCTCTGGTTTCCCAATAAGGAGGTCGTGGGTTTGACTCCCGGGTCGGACATATTAACATCTCACGATCTCTCTGGGTGGAGTTTGCATGTTCTCCCTGTGTCACCGTGGTTTTCTCCGGTTTCCTCCCACCTCCAAAAACATGTATGTTTAGGTTAATTGGGCATCACTGCAAATTTCCCTTAGTGAGTGAATGAGAGAGTGAATGTTTGTCTGTGTAACTCTGCGGCAAGTTGGCCACTGTCCCAGGGTGTTCCCCCGCCTAAGGCCCAAAGTCACTGGATAGGCTCCAGTCACCCGCGACCCCTAACGGGATTAAGCGGTAGAAAATGAAAATGAATGAACACTTCTGAGAAAATGTAACCAGTGTCTTGACTTCCTGTTGAAAACTAAAATGTACCTNACAAGTAAGAAAAGAAAAGAACGAAGTTTAACAAAAATGTTGCTTGCAATGACAGCAATTTCTTATAGCAATGACAACAGTTTAGTTTAATGCAGGTCTATGTTGTGTTTTTTGAGGAAACAGAAACGTTTATAAATCGAAGCGTAAGGGAAGTGTAAAAAAGTAGGGCTGGGTAGCTCCGATGTATCGGTATCAGGATATATCGTGACAAGCTTTTGGCAATACGCGTATGCGTAACAAGAGGTGTAATCGGGATAACGTATCGGGATGCTTTAAAAAGGAACCCCGAGAATTTTTTAATGTTTGTTTTCGAGTTTTCCTTATATCATCAAAGATATAAATACACACAAAATAATCTGAAAAATCTACCGTTTTATTAAACTTTTACGAAATATATTTTCACGGAAGACGCCATCATGTTTACACACGCAGTGCATTATGGGTAGTATGACGTCGAATCGTGTAACTACGAGGAAAGTTATGAAAGCTTACCGCATTCTCCTTGTTTCCTCCCGAGACGAAATCACAACCCAAAGCCAACAATGTACCATTTTACAATGTGGTTGTCGACGAAAAACTACTGACGCTCCTGTTAACCAGATCAACGGCAACTGTTGCAGCTGTTGCGTCTCACGACTGACGCTCACTGCGCCAGTGCGCCACACGATTCTGCGTCATCACCTCAAGATGGCGGCGCCCGTAATATCAGGAAGTTGTTGTAAACATAACAATTTTACGTCAAACGGCGAATATTTGTTTACTTTAAGTTCTACTTTTTAGTAAGTATACCTACGCGAAGTATTTTCGATCTATTTATGTAAATATTCGGGGTTCCTTTTAACGTCATTATAAATTTTATATTCATGATCCTGTTTAACTGCTGCTTTAAGGCTGAAACTTTGAAGCTGAAAAGTGACTTATTAATAGAACACTTTTCACTTGTGTTAAAAGAAGTGTGAAAATACAATTCTAACTGCAAAACATTTTGTTATTCTACATAATCAAAGTTACATTCTTAAGCATTTGTTTTAAAGGAGGGCTATACTCAAAAACGCATGTTTTAAACATTTTTACAGGTAGTAATAAAACATTTTTATAGTTTTTATGGGCATTTTGTCCCATTTTGGTCAGCTAAAATATTTTGATATGTAATGGGATATACATGTATCGGGATACGTATTGTATCGTGACTCCTGTATTGAGATGCGTAATCGTATCGGAAAGCTCTTTGGCAATACCCAGCCCTAGTAAAAAGGAGAATAAACTTGTAGATTTCAAGATTAAACTTGGCAATGCTTTGAGAATAAAAGTTCAAAAACTTTTTTAATCGTCATAAATTGCTTAGCCAGAAAAAAAAAGCAATGATTAACAAGAATAAACTCATTAACCAAAAGAATTCAAGAAAGGCGTTTTTGTAAGAATGAAGTCACACATTGCTACAAGAAAAGCTCTTCAATTCACTGAAAAACATGACTTGTTGATTTTTCTGGCTAAATTTTTGAGATAAGCTTCAACTTAAAGTCCAAATTCTCAAATTAGTTACAAGGCCTAAACTCAAAATGTTAAAGTTTATCGTCGTAGCTCAACCTTTTTATACAGTTATTTCTTTTTATTTGATTGACGTTTAGCGATGTAGAAAGTGTGACCTGCTTGTTGTTTTTAAAATAATGATCAGATCTAAAGGGTCAAAATAGTATAACAGAAAAGCTTATGTTCTAACAAAATATGTGCCTGCAATAACTAGATCTTTCTTATACTGATGAGAAAATTTAATTTAATCCAAGGTCTATGTTCGTGTTTTTGAGGAAGCAGCAAACGTATAAGTTCATCATTGTGCTTTTTTTCTGGTAGCAACTGCAAACTTTGAAAGTGTTGACTTTAGTCTCACAGGCATGCGAGTTTATCTTGAACTGTTTACAAGTTTATTCTCCTTTTTACACTTGTCCTGTATAATATCCAGTCTTTATACTGTTATTCGCATGATGTGTATGGAGCCGCTTGTATGTGTTGTACAGACAGATATGGTGTGTTGTCCCTCATCAGCGCCCGGACTCTTGCCGATGCATGAAGCTAGGTTATGTTATATTATGTGCTAGATTTCTCGCTAGTATGTGCAATTTTGCTCTAAATATTCACATTTTAGTCACTGCTTCTACCGATGATTCCTGGAGAGACGTTGCTCTGTGCGTTATGCACTCTGCACTCGATGCCAGACAATTTTTCCAGTTAATTCGTAAAACTTCACATCTATTCTGCTTAATATGTTGCTCGCTGTATCGGTTCTCTTTGCAGTCTCTCTCTCGTCTTTTTTCCTATCCAGGTCTGTGTCCCACGCTCTACATCAAAACATGCGTACCACAGACTGCTCTCTCTCCGTTGTGTCACTGCTCTCTACTTGAGCGTCTATGTGTCTGTTCGCCCTCTGCTCGCTCCAATCGTCTCTTGATCACGTCCAAGTCCTTCTCTCGATCTCTTCTTGCGAGGTCGTGCTGCTAGCAGGCTCCTCTTGCAGCCACAATTCACCCACTAACACAGAACTATCTAACTCTCACACACAATCGTCCCAAATCTCCACACTTCTCTCTGTCCCGTCACTCATACACCTCGCTCGTAATATTCTATCACGACGCGTCCACAATCCTAGAGGCTATAAACGTTCCAAGATTTATCTTTCATTCTCCCCGCTTGCTCTGCTCCTCTGCTCTGTCTCGGCAAAAGCTATCATCAAAGCTGACTCTGCCATCCCTTCTCCTTTTTATCATTTCGTCTCCTTCCCCCGCGCCGTATATTTAAACACAATGTTCACCGTCCTCTGTCTAACCTAGCCTCGCTGGTCCTCAAGTCGGGCCCACTCTGGGGTGCTCATCTCTCCCTACAAGTCCCAGAGTTTACCTGCACCTTCCTTCTCTCTCCTATTGTCTTGCCTGCCCAGTATACTTAGTTCTCCGGTTTTTCATCATCTTAGGTCGATACACGCTAATGGGCACCAGACTCGAGGTGGTAGGCCCGTGCCTCTGATCTCTGCTGGCTCTGTCGAGACAAAAAAAAACAAATATGCAACAGAAGCAGGGATGAAAGAGGACGCGTCTTTTGCTAAACACACGAGCTCTTTGGTGTGCATTCAGAGTTGTTTGGGCTAATAGTGATACCTCGAGCTAATAGTAGAAGAAAATCATAAGCAAGGGGGACAGGCCGCTAGAAGACTAGTAGGACACATGGAGAAAACTCTTGAACTCCTACGAGACTGGGACGTAGTCTGTTTCTCCTCTCTTTAGCATTTTTCATGAACTGACGCAGCCGTCGTGGAGACAAATGTGCATCTGTGTTAATACCGATGTAAGTAGTTTTCATTGCGTGCCCTGTGCAAAACTTACTCATATATATGTCTGTGTCTGTTGTAATTTATACGTGGCAGATTTAGGCAAATGTGGGCCTGCTAGGTAACAGGTGTGGAATGACGCTCTATCATATGTATCATTGACTAAAGTAATGCTTTAAGGGACAAAATATATTTGAGTAACAAGCTTTAGTCTTGCATACACTTATAATCAAAATATATCTTGTGTTGTAACTAAACGGTCAGATAGCTGTGCATATAGTGCTACTCATCAGTCACAGAGAAGTAGCTATTTCATTGTGTGGCTCTTATACAGAAGACTCTTAATTTAGTTCATTGTTGGGAATTTTAGACTCTACGCAGGGAGTTTAGATAGTCTTGTAAGGCAGTAGATTATAAGGCTCAGTCGGATGCTTAAATACCACTCTGGAAATTACGGTAAATACGTATAGAGATGCGTTTAACAATTATTCCCTATAAGAGTACAATACAAGAAGGTCTGCTGGTTAGCGATTCCACACGTTAGTGAGTGTGATTAGTGGCTGGAGGATGAAGCAGCTGTTATTTACTTGTGCTTAGTCGAGTTTGCATGTTCGCTGTCTCCGTGTGTGTATCGGACTCCTGGGTGGTTTCGCTCGGCGGGCACTCCGGTTTCCGGGGCAACAACTAAAAAATACACATGCATGTCGGGAAGCACTTGGGTCGACAGGTGTTTTTAGTTACGTCAAGTTCCTCTGGCTGAGTCTGCGTCCCAGGGCAGTTTACTGTCACTGAGTGCGGAGGAGGGGTTCATCACTGTGAAGCGCTTTGTGACTCTGTGTCTGTGAAATTAACTATACAAATAAAGATTACTGCCTACTTACAATACAATTCCCTCAATACAATAGGCATCAAGACACTGTATATTTTACTGACCAAAATGAGAAAATGTACAAAAAAAATATAGAAGGAATGCACTACCTGACAAGTAGTTTTTTTGGTTTATTATATCAGGTGAAAATTACCCGGCAAAAGTGAAGGTGTCACTTTTTATAGCGAAAGTGTTCTTAGGTTAATGCCTCGAGGAGTGTAGAACAGTCAAGTGTTTCCAGGGTTATGTGGTTTGAATAAGTTTCTCTTTAAAGAGTTAAGAACAAAAAGTAACACTTCTATAATTTCCTAGTGCTGGAGTAAACATTGACCTTGTGTGAACTAAATAAATGTGAAACAATCATGCACATACAAATGATTTTAGGAAAGAGAGAAACTGTGAGCGGGCAGCTGAAGCAAACCCAGTTCAAAGGCGTTTTTTCGGAGCAGAGCCTGGATGTGAAAGTGTGTGAGCGTGATCCAGGTGAAGCAGCTGTTCCTCCTCTGTCGATACCACAAAGAAAAACTATAATCCCACAGACTTTGAACCGATGCAGCGCCACAATCACCAGAAAATACATTTCAAAACACGAACGTGCAGCCAAACCGAGCGAGATCTGTATCAGGTCCAACACAAGCCTGACCGATCCGACCTTCACGCCGCAGAAGTCACCGAGCAGCGGATTTACATTTAGGACTGAATGTGAGATGCCTCAAAATGTCACCCAAAACAGGACCAGTAAACCAGGGTGTGAAAGTAAGAATTACAAAAGTAAAAGTACTGTACTTAAGTAACTTTATAAGGTTTTTTATTCTGGATACTTTTACTTTTACTTCACTATTTGAGAGAGCAGGTTATCTGTACTTTTTACTTCATTAATTACACTTTGAAAAGGACTAAAAAGTAAAAGTAAGGCTTCTCTGTAGGTTTGACAGTGTCTAAAAGGTGACAACTTCCCTAATTATTAATACATTTTAGACGATTTTGACCAAAATTTTCAAACTAAAAACTGGTCTGTCTAAAGATGTTTATTCTGTTGCTTCATCTGAAAAAAAATCCGACTTAATAACTTTGGACCAAAGTGAGTCTTAAATAAAAGGAAAATAAAATAATCATGTAGAATTGGACTATAATTTGAGCTTTCAGCCATATTTTAAGGCATAAAGTAAAAGTTTTCTGCTTCTATAACTGAAAGGAAATACTTTTACTTTTACTCTAAAAGTAAATTTTCCAACAAATAATTTAATACTTTAACTTTAGATTTTTTATCTTTTACTTTAATAATTTAGCCCCTGTATCTGTACTTTTACTTAATAGGAAAATTGAGTACTTCATTTACATAGATTCCAAAACCTACGTCACTCATGCAGTTTTGAAAATTTATTGAAAATGCAGAATTTCTTTATATTGATAAGGGTTCTGTATGTTGGCGCCATTAGATTTACAATTTGGAAAAGAACATTAAAAAGGGAAAACGACCACTTCCATGTTTTATCTATCAAAATTAAGTGAAAAAATGGGACTAGTTGTTGTTTTTAAAATTGTAGCAGAATAAAAATCGGAAAACTAAACAAAACAAACAAAAAGAAGAAAAAAAATTTATTTTGGATTTAGAGTTTGCAAGCTCCAGAAAATGTGCTGAGCCAATCTACAGCCTCATAACGTGCCCGAGGCTTCTCTACAAAGGGTGGTGAGTTGGGGAGACAGCAGAGACAATGCTCAGAGCTCCAGAGAACCAGCCCCAGGCCAAACTGACGCTTTCCTTGTGGGTGAAGCACTGGCAGGGAAAGTGTTCAAGTTTGACCACAGGATGAGTATCGTGACAGGTTCTGGACACAGAAAGACTTCTACTTGTGTGTGAAAGTTAGAGACTGTGCCAAAAGTTGTGTCCCGCAGCAGCTTCTTTGCGCAGTCTTGGCTGTGCACCATATCTACTGATCTCCAGCGTTCGGTATGGAGCACAGTCTTCACCCGTAGGTCACATGATGCTCATGCTTTGGTTGAGCGAAGACAGAGTGAGACTTCTCCTGAAGTGGAGAGGCTCTGCATGTACGTGGGCCACAGTGCTCCATCCACAGGGGAAGTGACAGATTGTTCTTGGGCTTGTAAAACATGTCCAATGTGCCTCCCTCCCCAGGATTACAGATTCAAATGAGCTGTAAGCTAGAATCTGTACAAGCATCTCTGCCATTGTGCTTAATGCAATTGTACACTGTCCTTGTTCTTCGGAGCGGTAGACTGGCTCTGGCTTCTTACTGAATCACAACGACCCTATTTGGGAGAAATTGGAGATCAAACCTTGGTCACTTTTTTCGTGGCTTGAGCCGTAGATGTCTCTGCTCCTCTCAGAATCACAGCACCTTTTCCCAGGGAAGGGAGCGACCTAGCCTCCACACATTTCACTTGCAAAACTCAAAATTCAAAATCAAATGGCCATTACAGTATTCGTTTTTATCCGTTTTCCAATTTTTGTTTCTTTCTGAAATTTTAAAAGAGACTTAATGTGATTTTTCTGCATATTTGGGACGAAATATGGCAGATCAACAATAGGGGTTATGCGTTAATGTCTTCCAGGCTCAAATAGACCTAGGACGTTACATCCGGTGGAGTGGTTGCCATAGTGACACAGTTGTTTACTCCAAAAACATACTCTTTTGTCGCAGCGACGGAGGTAACAGCAGCAACGAGCAGCTTTTGGATTTTCATAAGGAAAAGTTGTAAAAGTGTGCGCGAACTAGCGAAGCTCCGCCCACATACGAGACTCGCCGTGCTCATGAGCCCGGGCAGAGGCGCAGTGGGTCGAGAAGAAGTGACACACGTACCGCTCGCTTGTTGCCAGACTTTCAGAGAACCAAAAGTGACCGCCCCAACCCACAGCCCTGCTGGGCCCATGAGCACAGTGAGCCTCGGTCTGTGCGCGGAGCTTCTGTTGACGTAGTTCATAGGTCACTTTTTACAACTTTTCCTTATGAAAACAACTTCAGGACTTGCCCAAAATACTTCGTTGATGTCCATCGCATTTGGAGTAAACAACTGTGTCACTGGCAACCACGCCACCGGATGTAACGGCGTCTATCTGAGACCGGAAGAACGTTAGCGCATAACCCCTATTCACATATTTTATTATAAACTCTACATTATAATTATCTAACACTGCTGAGTGGGGTGCACGGTAGCAGAGTGGTTAGAGCTCTAGCTTCCCAATAAGGAGGTCGTGGGTTTGACTCCCGGGTCGGACCATATTAACATCTCACGATCTCTCAGGGTGGAGTTTGCATGTTCTCCCTGTGTCACCGTGGGTTTTCTCCGGTTTCCTCCCACCTCCAAAAACATGCATGTTTAGGTTAATTGGGCATCACTGTAAATTTCCCTTAGTGAGTGAATGAGAGAGTGAATGTTTGTCTGTCTAACTCTGCGACGAGTTGGCCACTGTCCAGGGTGTTTCCCCGCCTAAGGCCCAAAGTCACTGGATAGGCTCCAGTCACCCGCGACCCCTAACGGGATTAAGCGGTAGAAAATGAAAATGAATGAACACTTCTGAGAAAATGTAACCAGTGTCTTGACTTCCTGTTGAAAACTAAAATGTACCTTTATTAAGCCACAAACATTTTAAAATAATGTTTGTTGTTGTTGGAAAGTGACTGAACATTCTGGACCCATGTTTTACTCGGAATCTGAATTTTTGAGTAATCCCAATGCACTACAGACAAGCAGGCGGGATAGGTGGTAGGTGAGAACGTTGTAATGGTTAAAGACTCAGAAAAGTAAATTTTACATAACAGGTCCCTTTGAAAACTATTATGTCCCGGAACTGGAAATAGCTGTGAATGTCTAATTTTGAATAGAAAATCAATTGGCTGCGACACAGAGACCGATGAGGTAATATTCTTTTGTCATCTTTCCAGGCGGCCATCTTGTCCTGCTGCTGGTTCAGGTGAAGAGCAAACGCAGGTCTGAGTCTCACACTCATTAGACACTTCTCAGCGGGACTTCATCTCCTCCTCCCTCTCCTTTCCTTTCTCCTTCATTCCTCTGCTCTCAACACTCGCTTCATCCTCCTTCTTTTCTGTATTCTTTCTTTCTGCTCTCTCCACTTCATTTATCTGCACTCTCTCCACCTCTCTGCTCCTCTCATCTCTCTTCTATCCTCCCTTTGTTTATTTTCCTTCTCCTTTTATCTCATTTCATCCGTATCCTTTCTCTCTCTCTCTTTCTCGCTCTCTCTCTCTCTCGCTCTCTCTCCCAAAACCCTTTTCACCCCTTCTTTTTCAGCTCCTCACTCTCTCGCATTTCTTCCCTTTCTTCTCTCTATTCTAGCTCTCTCTCTTTCTTTCTCATCATTCTATCCTCCTACTCATTTCTTCTGCTGGCTCTCTCTCTCTCTCTCTCTCTCTCTCTCTCTCTCTCTCCTTGATGTATCTTTTTTCTCTCCTTTTCCCCTCTCTTTCCTCTCACCCCCCTTCTCTCTCTTCTCTCCTACCTCTTTCTCTCTCTCTCTGTTTTTACCCTCTCTCTATCTTCATTAATTTCCTTTTCTTTTCTACTCTCTCCCTGCCTATCCTCTTTCTTCTCTCTCTCCCTTTCCTCCTCTTTCCGTTCATCTCTTCATTCATGTCTCCTTCTCCCTCTCTCTCTCCCTCTCTTACGTTCTCTTCCTCTCTTTCTCTTCCTCTCCCTCTCTTACTCACTCTCTCTCTCTCTCTCCCTCTCTCTCTCTCTCCCTCTCTTACTCTCTCTCTCTCTCTCTCTCTCTCTCTCTCTCTCTCTCTCTCTCTCTGGTTGTGTGGATCCATTTGTGTCTCAGTGAAATGTTTTCGGAGGTTCTGTCCTAATCGCAGTCGGAGTCAGGACTGACATGGGCTGCTAACTCTACCTCCAACACCCCCACCTCCTTTCACTCCTCCTTTTCCATCCTTCTCTCTCATATCTCTCCTCCTCCCATTCTTCTTCACTGTCAAAAATCACAAGGCCGATAAGTTAAATTAACTTCAATCTTTGTGTTGATGTCACTTGACGATGTGAGATTTTCAACTTAGACTTTTAAGTTATGAGAGAAAGAGAGAGATGGAGAAAGAAGAGAGAGAGAGAGAGAGAGAAAGGGGAGAAGAGAGAGGGAAGAGAGAGTAGTTAAAGAGTAGACAGAGAGAAAAAGAAAGAGAAAAAGAAAGGAGAGAGAAAGAGCTGTGAGAGTGAGTAGAATAAAAATGAAGAGAGATGTAGAAGAGAGGGAGAGAGAGAAAAGAGAAAGTAATGGGAGAGAGGAAGAAGAGAGAGAGAGCGAGGAGAGAAAGAGAAAGAAAGGGGAGAGGTAGAAAAGACAGAGAAGAGAGAGTGAGTGAGAGAGAGAGGTAGGAGAAACAGGGAGGAGAAAAGAGAGGGAAGAAAGAGGGAGGAGAAAGGGGTAGAAGTGAAAGAGAAAAAGAGGAGACACAGGAAAGAAGGAGAGAGGGACTGGAGAGACAGGCAGAGAGAGGGTGAGAGAGATTAAAGAGAGAGGAAGAGAAGAGAAGAGAGAGAAAAAAAAGAGGGGAAGAGAAAAGAGGGAGAGAGGAAGAAGAGAGAGTGAGAGAGAGGCGGGAGAAAGAGGGAGGAGAGAAAGCTAGGGAAGAGAGGCGGTAGAAGAGAGAGGAAGAAGGGAAAGAGAGAGAGAGAGAGAAGAGAGAGAGAGAGAAAGGGGAGAAGAGAAATCGAGGGAAGAGAGAGTAGTTAAAGAGTAGACAGAGAGAAAAAGAAAGAGAAAAAGAAAGGAGAGAGAGAAAGAGCTGTGAGGGTGAGTGAAATAAGAAATGAAGAGAGATGTAGAAGAGAGGGAGAGAGAGAAAAGAGAAAGTGATGGGAGAGAGGAAGAAGAGAGAGAGAGCGAGGAGAGAAAGAGAATAGAGGGGAGGAGTGAGAGGTAGAAGAGAGAGAGAAAGAAGGGGGAGAGGTAGAAGAGACAGAGAAGAGAGTGAGTGAGTGAGAGAGAGGTAGGAGAAACAGGGAGGAGAGAAAGAGAGGGAAGAAAGAGGGAGGAGAAAGGGGTAGAAGTGAAAGAGAAAAAGAGGAGACACAGGAAAGAAAGAGAGGGAGGGGAGAGACAGGCAGAGAGAGGGTGAGAGAGAAGTAGAAGAGAGAGGAAGAGAAGAGAGAGAAAAAGAGGGAGAGAGGAAGAAGAGAGAGTGAGAGAGGTGGGAGAAAGAGGGAGGAGAGAAAGCTAGGGAAGAGAGGGGGTAGAAGAGAGAGGTAGAAGGGAAGAGAGAAAGAGGAGAGAGAGAGAAGAAAGAGAGAGAGAGAAAGGGGAGAAGAGAAATCGAGGGAAGAGAGAGTAGTTAAAGAGACAGAGAGAAAAAGAAAGAGAAAAAGAAAGGAGAGAGAAAAGAGCTGTGAGAGTGAGTAGAATAAAAAATGAAGAGAGATGTAGAAGAGAGGAAGAGAAGAGAGAGAGAAAAAAGAGGGAGAGAGGAAGAAGAGAGAGTGAGAGAGAGGTGGGAGAAAGAGGGAGGAGAGAAAGCTAGGGAAGAGAGGGAGTAGAAGAGAGAGGAAGAAGGGAAGAGAGAAAGAGGAGAGAGAGAGGGAGGGAAGAGACAGCTAGAAGAGAGAGGGCGAGAGAGATTAAGAAAGAGAGGAAGAAAGAAAGAGAGAGAGAGAGAGGGAAGAGGGAGAATATTAGACTCACGTACATGGGGTTTAATTGACTGCAGTGAAAATAAAAATACATCTGTTTTGCTTTTCCAGACATTTTCTTTCTTATTCAAACTTCAATAATGACGTCACCTTCAAACCTTTCTAAACACCACACACTCATCCCTGCTGCATTTGAAAGTCCAAAACCCTGCTCCTGCTCCGCGTTCGAGTCATTTATCGTGGTTTACAAAAGCAGAGGAGCGGAGCGAGTGAAGGCTGAAGCGATCCAACCAAACACAGAGTTAGAGAGAGAACCATGAGTCATGTCAGAGGCTCTGTTCTGTTCAAAAAACTACCGGCACGCTTCGTCATACTTGGGCACAAAAGCACAAACATTCCTTACAGGTTATTGGTGGAAAAGTGTGAGTTCTTTTGTAAATTACAGAATTGATTGAAGAAGACTTGTGGAAGAAAAAGTCGGCTGTTTTCCAGTTAAAACCTGTGCTGGTAATTTCCGTCTTTACAGTTTGTCAGCGTAAATGTCATCACTGCAAAGAATCGTTTTCAAGGTTCCACTCATATCCCAAAAAAAGTTTCCAGGACATTTCCCAAGAGCAGACCTGGGCAAACTGCAGCCAAGTAAAACCTTCCTAACTAGCAAAAAAAAAAAACAAAACATTAAAATCCAGTTTTCAAGACATTTAGCAAATCTAGAAGTACATTTTTTTCCATTCTATGTCTTTTCTTTGACTGACTTGGCTCTAAAGCATGTGTTTGTACTTGTGTTCTAAATATAAATGGACACAACAATAGATAAATACCCATATTTTATAAAAATGTGCTCTGAACAATGATACATTTTTATATGAATAATTGTGGTCCAGCCCTTTGCCTCTTTAGTCTGGATTTGAATATGGCCCTCCGAGGAAAATAATTGCCCAGCTCTGCCCAAGAGGATTTCAGGTAATCACGAATATCAACAATAGCATTTTTTAGATTGTTTGGAAAGTCTATGGCAGCTCAATGTATAACACCACCCAGTAACAGCCAGAAAGGTCCAGAGCCATAAAAGGTGGACGCCTTAAAATGGGGGGTCGGGGGGATCCTCCCTCAGGAAAATTTTGCCCCAATAGATGTTATTTCCTGTCTTTTGATGTATTGGTTGATTAAAGGTGCGCTGTGTAACTTTTTGGTCAAAAATAGACTTGAATAAAAGCATGTTTTTGTCACTTTGTTGTACTTAACTCTTTCACTGCCTATTGTGACTTTGACCCCCCTTCCCTGCCAGGATTTTAAGCACTATTCACAGCTCCACAAAAAACCTTGTGCAACTGGAATTATGTACATGTTGTAGTGCAGCTAAATGAACTAGCAAGTGTCTACTTTCACTTTAAAAAATATTTATTATTCTATACTATTATTATTCCCGTTCTCTTTATAGACATTTGAAATTCGTTGTTTTCATAGATTTTGGCAGGCGTTTGACGAGAAGTCTTTTGTAGAATAGAGCGTGCCTTATTTCTTTAATCTAAACTTCATGTCTAGTGTTATTTTTGGTCTTGTTTCCACAACCTTTTTGGTGAAAGAATATGAGCCAGTACAGATGATATATGTATTTTAGGATATAAATACAAGCTTGCACATGACTTATATAGGCAATGAGGTCGAAGTGTTTTTTGCATCTTTAAAACGGGCAACAAAAGTTGTGTTACGACGGAGTGCAGCTAGCAGCTTGATCTGATAGCAGATTCTATATGACTTCAGACGGCTTTCACAGGGCAAGCATATTAATTTAAGCCCTTCACGACATGAGAATACTAGTAGGCTTTTTTACTTGCACTCGACACTTTTGGATTGGCATCAAGCAGAGGAGAAGTGTAGTTTTTCTCGGCTGCCAGACTCGCTGCAATGAGTTGTTCTCCTGCAGAGTCACTAGTCTCGCAGTCCTGTCGCACAGTCTAGTCTGTAGTGCCTAGTTCGGGTAGGAATCGTCTTTTCTTCATTTTAATAGATCAAAATATCTGCTCTAACTTACTCAAGCTATGTTTTTAGTCCAAGATGTGTTGCCTGTAATCGTTTTGAAACAGAAAGACCGATCCTTTAGAGGCGGATGACGTAAACACAGCCGCTGCGCTGCATAAAGTAAACAGGAAAGACGTGCAACGGGTCGTGGGGTCTGGGCTTTCCTCTGCGGCCTTGTGCTTAATGTGATACTGCCCTCCGGTGGTGAATATATGAAAGTGGCAACATGATTGCTAAATGCTGATGCACCGGAATATCACGTGCGTCAGAGAACCCTCTGTCGGCCGCATATAATAAAAGCAGGCTAAGCGGTTGGGTTCGTTATGAGCACAATTATCGTCATTGGCAGGGAAAGGTTAATTAATAAAAAAATTGTATGACCACAAATTGGAACTGTTATTTGAGCTGAGCATCGAGCTTCATGGTTTGTTTCTCTATAAAGGATTGTTGGTTGACGTCACTTCCGGTTCCTTTAGCTACTGCGCGTCTCGTTATGCAGAAAGACCCGCTCTCCATCTGTTTACATGGGGAAACTTCTTGAATAAAACCTCGAAACGGGGACGCCAGCTAGCATGCTGTCATTAAGTACTGTATGAAGCGGCATGACAGACGTCTGTCTCCTGAAACTTGAGACAGTGTTACTGTTTACTAACAGGCCTATAATATAAGTTACAACCAAACATTGTGTACTACATTGCTCACCTTGTTTAAGAAATAAGTTTGTGCATTATTTTAAATCATATTCCAGGAAAACATTTTATTTCCATACCATTTGTCCAATATGACCATTTGTTTTTTCTCATTTTCTATGTGTTTTCTATGACTGGAAATGTACTAATTATTTCTGATTTCTGAATGTCAAACTATAACATGATTATATATAGTAGCAGAGTGGTTAGAGCTCTGGTTTTCTAATAAAGAGATCGTGGGTTTGACTCCCGGGTCGAGCCTGGTCAACCTCTGCTGATCTCTGTGGGTAGAGATTGCATGTTCTGCCTGTGTTGCCATGGGTTTTCCTCCAAAAACATGCTTGTTTAGGTCATTTGGCTTCACTGTAAAATTCCCCTGTGAGTGAACAAGAGAAAATGGTTGTCTGCCTGTGTCCATCTGTGTTACCTTTGCTGTGAACATTAAGTTTGTTTGTTGTATTTTATGGCCCAAATAGCCTCTTGTTTTTGCCAGAATCGAGGAGATTTATAATTATAGACATTGACAGCACAGGAAGCACAAACGAGAGGAATCCCTGGACTAAACTTTGTGAATACAAGTTTTGTTGTTGTTGTTTTTTTACTTTGTGGAGCCACAGGGTGAGTCCCAGTCACACATGTTCTGTGTTTTTATGTTTGTGCAGCTTTTGGTTAGAATAAGTTTTGAAGTCAGATCATGTTGAAAAATGTTGTACTGGTCGTTTTGAACCACTGTCACTTTGCTCTTCACATGCTCGCCACGCGCCGTCCCTTAAATGTTCGCACCGGCCACGGTAGACCCACGACCGCACTGGTCGTGTGTAATTGAGCCTACACATAGAGCCCGTTTACATGTGCACGAATAACCCGGTTATGAGCAGTATCCTGGTTATGACAATAATCTGGTTATAGTGTTTACATGCGCTCAGAGAAACCAGGTTATTCATGTTCCTGTTTACATGAGCACTGGGAGTATCCTGGATATTCAGACTGGTAACTATGGCAACAATGACACAGAATGGGAACTAAGCATGTATGAAACGCTAAAGGGTTTTAAACATGTTTCAGCAACAAGCTGACAAAATACAACTAGTAATAAGAACATCAGACTGTAGATCACAGTCAGAGCTTTGGGAAAAGTGATTTTTACAGTGTAAAAATATGTCTGAATTTTAAAGAGTCGGTTCAGAGTTACTGCTGTGTTATGTTACAAGTTACTTTATAGTTTTATAATGACGACACATTACAAATAAACATTAATAAATAAGTGTCATATGCTCCAAACCCAAACAGAAAAAGTGCTATAAAATGAATATAAGAAAAAGAAAATAATAATTTTGAGTCATTTTGGGAAATTTATGCTTCTGCCAGATCAGTTCCTTCAGTTTGCACAGCTCAGTTTGACTCCAGTGTGAGAAACCAGGTTATGGTGTTTACATGGAACAATAATCTGGTTATTATCAGAAACTCCAGTGACAATAACCTGGTTTCTCATAACCAGGTTATTCGAATAACCAGGTTATTAAAATCAGGTTTGGTGTTTACATGGACAAACACATAACCAGGATATTTAAAAACCCTGATAATAACCGGGTTATTCGTGCCCATGCGTGGTCGCGTTCAGTGGCACCTTTACAAGACAAAATGTTTTTTCTCTCCATTGACTCTTATGCATTTCTTTCCACTCAGCGCTCACATTTAAAATACTGTGATGCCACCTGCAGTCAAGCTTTACTAAAGTAAAGTTTCAGAGCAGATTATACGATGCAAATATCTGTCTCGACGGATATCGGCCACAGAAATATCCATTTGGATTTTGGCGTCGGCTCAGAATCGGTTCATCTCTACACGTCTCGTCTCCCCTCTTCTGATTTTTTCGCTCAACTAAACCAAAAACATGAGTCTGAGGTGGATGTACAAATGTGGACTTCGGCCTTGACTTTGCTTCAAATCCACTTCAGAATCCTCAGCCTCTTCTCATTTAAACTGTCTGAATATTTATGGAATGTGTCCACCAAAAACATCAACATTTCAAGGTGAAGACTTTTCTGTAGATACTCATTAGTCTGGTCAGTCCAAAGAAGAAACTAACTAGGGAAACGGATCAAAATAAATACATGGAAAGATAAAATGAAGAATCCTGTCTCGTATAATTATTCTTTCATAAAAATATTAGCTTTTCTCTCTCTATCGTTTTACAACTTTAATCTTGTAGAGCAACCCTTGTTAAGTTTTGTCCTTTATAATCTGTTGTACAAATATATTTTTCTGGTTGAGGAAATAAAAGTGATGCAGCGGAAAGTGTAAAGTTCACGTTTGTGTTTGTGTTTGGAGAGAGAAACGAACAGAAACGAGCCCAGGGCGGCAGACGTATGGAAATATGGGAAATATTCAATTTGTGAAACTGGCTCCAGTCCAGGACGACACCTGCAGCTGTGAAAGAGAGAGAGAGAGAGGGAGGGGGGGAGAGAGAGAGAGAGGGGGAGGAGAGAGGGGACAGGAGGGAGAGAGAGGGGGGGGGTGAGAGGAGAGGGAAGAGATACAGGAGAGAGAGGGAGAAGAAAGAAGAGAAAGAGAGAGAGAGAAGAAGAAGAGAGAGGGGGGGAGAGGGTGGGAGGGAGAGAGAGAGAAGAAGGAGAGGAGAGAGAGAGGGGGAGGAGAGAGAGAGAGAGAGAGGGGGGGGGTGAGAGGAGAGGAAGAGATACAGGAGAGAGAGGGAGAAAGAAGAAGAGAGAGAGAGAGAGAGAGAGGAGAGAGAGAAGAGAGGGAAAGAAGAGAGAGAGGGAAAGAGGGAGAGAGGAGAGAGAGAGAGAAGAAGAAGAGAGAGAGAGGGGGGGTGGGAGGGAGAGAGAGAGAAGAAGGAGAGAGAGGGGGGGGTGAGAGAGAGGGAAGAGATACAGGAGAGAGAGGGAGAAAGAAAGAAGAGAAAGAGAGAGAGAGAGAGAGAGAGGAGGGAGGGAGAAAGAAAGAAGAGAGAAAGAGAGAGAGAGGAGGAGGAAAAGAGAGAGAAGAGGGGGAGAGAGAGAGGAGAGAGAGAGAGAGGGGAGAGAGAGAGGGAAGAGAGGAGGAGGGAGAGGGGAGGGAGAGAGAGGGAAAGAGGGAAGAAGGGAGGAGACAGAGAAAGAGGAGAGAGAGGGGAAGGGAGGGAGAGAGAGAAATGAGTAAGGAGGGGGGAGAAAGGAGAAGAGAGAGAGGTAGAGAAAGAGGGAAAAAAAGAGAGAAAAGAGGGAAAGAAAGAGCGAAGGGAGAGAACACTGAAAGAGAGAGACGAGAGAGAAAGAGGGAGAAAGGAGAAAGAGAGGAGAGAGAGAGAAAGAAAGGAGAGAGAAAAAGAGAGAGAGGGAAGATAGAGAGGGAGAGAGAAAAGAGATGGAGAGAGAAAACAGAAAGACAGGAGAGAGGAGAGAGAGAGAAAGAAAAGAGAGAGAGAAAGAGAGGGGGGGAGAGAGGGAGAGAGAAGATAGATAAGGAGAGAGAGAAGAAGCAGGGGAAGAGAGAGAGAGAGAGAGAGGAGAGAAAGAAAGAAGAGAGGGAGAGGGAAAGAGGAAGAGAAAGAAGAGAGAGAGAAAGGGAGAGAGAGGTGGAAAGAGAGAGAAGAGAGAGAAAAATAGAGAAAGAGGAAAAAGAAAAAAGAGAGAAAGAGAAGAGAGAGGGAGAGAGACTGAGAGAAAGAAGAGAAAGAAGAAGAGAGAGAAGAGAGAGAGAAAAAGAAAAAAGAGAGATATATAGGGAAAGGATAGAGAGACAGAGAGAAAGAAGGGACAGACAGACAGAGAAAAGAAAGAGAGAGAAAGAGAGGACGGGGTGAGAGGGAAAAAAGAAAGAGAGAAAGAATAGCAAGCGAGAGAGCAGGGGAAAAGGAGAGAGAGAGAGAGTGAGAAAAGGAAGATGAGGGAGAGAGTTGGAGGAGAGCTGAGCTGAACCAGTTCCAACTCAATTTACTGAAGCAATAACTTCCTGTATAATTGCCCACAGGGACAAACTAAATGCTTAATGTGTTTGTGTTTTTTATGAAGTAATTGATACAAATATTTGAGACGAAGAACAAGAGTCACTGCTCGTCTGTAAACTCTCACACTGCTGCTGCGGCCAAAGACAAAATGGACAATAAAGCTGGATTCACATTATCACTGAGACAACATAGTGGACACGTGATCTTCTATAATATTTTAAGAACTGATGTAGCTCAACAGTACAATATGACGACATCATCACTGCTGACGCTGCACACACCCAAAAGGACTTTTACAGACGTAACGACACAAATCTAATATGTTTTTGATAGCTACAGTGTATTTTCATTCAAAACAGCTCGGATAAATGCATTCTTATTGTGAGCATTGTTTCCTCTCCATAGATCTGACTTGTACTACTTGGTTTTGGAAAAGTCACCCGTCTAGGCCTGGGCAATATTATATCACGTATAATATATTGTAATATTCATGTGGAAAATTTGAATTTTGAATATCGTGATACACTTGCACCAGCTTATTTTGCAACCCAGGTAAAAAACAGAAATTGTGACTAATATCTCAGTGTTGTCAGATTTTCAGAAATTAATAAGTGACAAGATTAAAAAAAAAAGCCAAAACTCATCTCATCATTATTAAAGACTTAAAGGAACCGTATGTAAGATTATGATGTCAGATTTCATAAACATGAATTATATGTGTCCAAAGATACAAGATCAACAAGTCCAAATATACTATTATTTTTACTGAAAGTCAATGTAATTCTGAGTTATTCTTAATTAAAAAAGCAATGGACATGATGTCCCTTTGTTGATGTTTACATTTATTATCCAATCAGAAAGCAGAATGAGCCTCACATGACTCTATCAGTTGGGTTGCCAGTTTGGTTTCTTAGAAGCTAAAGTTAATTTTGAATCAGTGATCAGTAGCTTCCTATCTTTAATGTATGAGCATTTCACAATCTGACAACCCATGTTCATTTGTGATTGTTATACCTTTCTAAAACCACTAGTTGTGCATCTTACATACGGTTCCTTTAAAGGCAGAGTTTCCCCATAAGTTTTATACAAAACAAGTAAGCTGTACTAACAATACTAAACGGTTAGAAAACTCAACAATGACTTCTAACGAGGCTCTGACCTCGCCCAATCTGTTCCATGAGTTTGCACCATTGAGACGCTTTAGAACTCGTGATTTCTGCGGGCTAATTGACCTTTCGCCGAGCTCCGCCCCCCATAGTTACTGTTGCTACGTCCGTCAAATATGACAGCGTGCCATAGACTTCAATGACAGAAAGAAGAACAGCTGTTCACGTTAGTGACTTTTTTAAAGCAATTTTTCCGTGATATCCTCTAGATCGAGACAAAAGAGGTTCACTGTGCAGCGGAGGGATTTATTCAAAACATTAAAATACACAACGGAGGGACATAACTCCTATGGAGGCTAATGCTACTGGTCTCAAGCTAAATCAGAGAAACCCGTGATTTTTAACGTTTCCTCAAATACAACAAGCACAGCCTTGTCCTGCTCTTGCACTGCCGGGTAAGTTCACTTTCATATGTCAAGGTCTATTTTTCTCTATTACAAGAATATTGTTCATTTACGAGGCTATGTTAGCGAGCTAAACCTGCTAGTGTTGGCTAAAGCTAAGAGGCTCGCTAAACTTAGCAGCTTAGAGCGTAACTTCTGCAGTTTTATCCTCGTCGTAATATAACTTTGATCTAGTTTTGTGTTCTTGCCTCTAGATCTAACAACAGTAAGTCCATAGCTATAGTTAAACATTAGTTTTACCTTTGAGCAGACATTTGTTCGATATATTTAGCTGGTAGAGGAGCTGTCCTGAGCCGCCCGCTCTGTTTAATCCATTGTAGGCACTGCTCCGGTTGTTTTGGGTTTTGGAAATGGAAGAACACAACTCTCAGGTTAATATTTTGGGTTATCTGTGGGTCCAGTTTACAACAACCATAGGCGCATCGCTTCATCATCTTGCTTGGAGCTCAAGATTTGACGGACTCTATTTACATAGCAACGGTTGCTACGATGTTTGATTGGGACAATAGCCGTTTTGGGGCGGAGCTTGGCGAAAGGTCAATTAGCTTGCCGCTAAAGGCTAAAGAACAATGAGGGAACACTATCAAAAACAAATACACATCGCCTCAGAGTCATGGAAGTATAAGCTACGAGTCTTTCATGTAATAATCTTCTGTAAAAATCAGCACAAAATAATGCCACAGGTGCAGTTTACTGTGAGTCTAATTCTCCACTGATAACTGATATTTAGTTAACACAACTTGCACAAAAATCTTAAAGTGAACCCTGACTATAATGACAAATATGGCTAAAATGCAAGTACATCTCATGTTAGTTCAAATAAACTACAAACAAATATAAAACTGCTTACTATGTTTATAAAATCTGCATTCTTTTGAGCTACTGGGTGTCGCCATATTGTGTATTCTGGGTTGATGACATCAAATGGTTGCTTTTGGTTGTTGCCATGGATACTCCTGTGGTTCGATCGGTGAACAGTTGAAACAAAAAACACCACTGACAGTGTCCAGTTCTTGCCTCTTCCTCTTGATTATCTTCAGTTTTACAAAATTCCACATAATCGTTTTGTATTTGGCCAAACTCCAGCTCAAACTGAAAGGTTTTAACTGTTGAATTCATGTTGCTTAGTTACCTGTTACCTTGACAACCACCAGAGGGCAGACAGACAACCATTTGACGTCACAGCAAGACAAAATGGCAGCTATGTGATTTCTTTAAAACATGATTTTGATAAAACTACAAATACTTTCAAGGTTTTTGTTCTGAATTTATATAAAGTGATGATATTATAAGTGTTTTAGGGTAAACATGTGATTGTAGCCAGGGTTCGCTTTAAGCAATGTCATGATAACTGATCTTTTGTGGCTTTTCCTCAAATTACGTAGTCAAACTCATCAAGAGATTTGTAGCTCAAAGCTTTTCTCTTGTGCACACGAGTTTTTTCCTTAAATTATTGGTAAATACAAGGCCGCTGAATATCAGACACTTACTAACGTCATGCTAACATTCAGGAGCTAACTGTACATGGATCTGGAGTCGCTCAGTGCACCAGTTTGTGCCGCAGCCATCTTTGTTTACTAACAGTAAATAGGTCTATATCGTCAACTTTATCGTTACTGGCAAATGTTCTCATTCATACTGTAATAAAAATGTTAGGCCATAGTCGAATTGTCCTGCCGTACCTACTGTATGTCACCAGAAAAGTGACATTGTTTCTCTATAAAATGTAGTGGACAGTATTTACAAAATGAAACAATGCTGTTTTCCAAAATACTTTCAAATTTCAACTAAAGAATTGTGTCATGGCTCAATAAAGTTTGTGAAACACAGTCCTACCTGAGCACAGATGTGTCAGATGCCCTACCTGAGCACAGATGTGTCAGATGCCCTACCTGAGCACAGATGTGTCAGATGCCCTACCTGAGCACGCAGGTGTAGAAGCCCGTGTCTCCAGCTCTGCAGATCTTGAACCAAATGGAGTCGTCTTCTTTGCTCCAGTCTGTGGCCCGAGAAGATGATCGGCTCCTGCAAAAACACAAAACAACACAACATCAGAACATTATTATACAGGTTACATCACATGTTTCGGTAAAATACAATGAACCAGATTATACAGTATTTCAAATTTGACTAAACATTGTCTTGTTTTCACCAGTTTGTCTTTTGTCCACTAAATATGACACATGTCGAGGTCATTCCAAACAAACTGTTACCTGGCAAACACACAGTGAATCTGAGCTGAAATCCAAATAAATGACAAAGACATTGGCTGTGTCCGAACGTCCACACTCATTCCCTATCCACTCAATTACTAATAGTCCTGCCCTGTTCAGTGGACTGGTCAGTGCACTCATTCATCTGGTCTTTCGGACATGATGCACACTACTTTCAGCTGACGCGGGTCACGTCACTCCCCCCTTGAGTTGATGAAACGGTCGGCAAAAAGTCAGATAAAAATGAATTTTGTAATAAATACTGGTCAAGTCCGTCTGACACGCACATATTTAAGGACTACTAATCATCATACAAGTCTGGTTTAACTTGGACAGTACATTTAACCACAAACTGACTGGATAATTCTTCTTTTACAGCCCAAACTAAGGTTAGCAGCTAACGTTAGCATCTTCACGGCTAACAGCTTCAGTTACGTGGGTTTTGTTTATTCTCTGGCTCAACAGTGAGTTTAAGCTGCTCCTTAACGTCTTTACTTCAGTTGTGTTGTTTACAGTTAAAGACCTGACGTCCGTGTTGTTTTTTCGATTCTCGCAATGAATTGTGGTCCATATTGACCGTTCTAGTGACCATCGATGCTCACTACTTTTACAGATGCATTGTGGGACATTTGAGTGCACTAGTTTTTTACCTGCTGGACATTCGGACATCACTACAAAATGGCGTGACCCCCGAATAGTGCACTATATAGTAGTTAGGGCTCACATTCGGACACAGCCATTATGATTTGACAATGATAACCTTAATTTCACAGATTTTGACAAATTGAAGCTATAATGTTTTACTTTGACTTGTTTCAAAATATTTCTAACTTGTTCCAAGACGTTGCTTCTTACTTTGAGCTAAATAACTTACAGATGGTAAATGTTGCTTCACTAATTGGCACATTAGTTTTCCTATTTTAAACCAATTTCTCCAGAAATTCCTGAAATCTAGAGCAACTAAAGACATGTCCCATCGACGATTAATCGACTAAAAAAGGAGGCGTGTCAAAGGTTTTTGATCTTTTAGAACACAAAGTTGTGTCATGAGTTCAAGCTTCTTGCTGTTTTCTTAAGTTTACAAAAGTTAATTTTGTAAAATACTTACACATTTATACAAACTCACAAAGTAGGACAGAGCTGCACAAAACAATGAATTCTAACCTGAAATTATGTAATTAATGCACAACAATCACTTACAGTTAACTAGACCTCACAAAAACGTTTGTCTTTAGCTTCATGCTAACATACATGGCGAATCTCATAAGCATGCTAGCGCTAATAGCGCCTTATATTTCAGCGCAATTTCCACATACAAAGCGTATTAAAGTTACTAAATGAGTATACAGATAAAAATAACACCTTCTAGCAGTAAAGTACTTACAGGCAGATGTTTGAATGAGGCCAAAAGACAGTTTACAGAACATAATCTTGTCAAATGACTCAACTGTAGAAAAGTCTGGAAGAGTATGGAGACTATGGAAGCTCTCAGTGGACAAAACACATTAACACAGTGTAACTTTACCTTCTTTGGCAGAAGTTTACTTTTACTTCTTACATTTTCCAAGAAGTAGGCTATCTGTACTTTCTACTCCCTACATTTGAAAACAGGTTAGTTGCTTTATAAAGACCATAAAGAGTTTTCTAATCCTTTTAAATATCAGGTCATACTTGCAGCTGTTGTATATCAGAGCTTTGTGAATGAATTAACAAATGAAATTGAAAAAATCTTAAATTTTTTAACAATTACATAATCATCACATAATAAAAGTCAGATTAATTATAATTAGGCTACTTTACTGCAAAGCCCTTCTCAAACTCTGTAACATTACAAACTAACTTTATGCACTGCAGCGCAAGAAAGAAAAATGCATCGAGAATTTCAAATGTCTAAAAACCTGGATTGTAATCTTTATTTTTGGTATAATTTTGGGTAAGTTGGTTTTACTTGATGTACATAGATTATATTGCTTGTTTTGGTGTGTTGTTTCAACAAAAACTATCCAAATTATTCAAGAGGATCTAGCTGCAGCCGATGCGAGGAGTGGAGCTCCACCGGAAGTGGAGCTGCTCCTTTTCCGGTGCTAGAAAACGTTATAGCTGGGACCAGAGGGACGACGGTTAAGTTTAGGAGAACGGGTAAGTTTAGGAGAACGGGTAAGTTTAGGGAAGGGTTTGGGTGATGGCTAAGGTTAGGAAAAAGGTTTGGATAAAGGTTAAGATAAAATATAACAGTTTAGGCCCGTTTAGCAACAGTTAGAAACTCGTCACCATGGCAACCACCTCTGGACCTGACTATCAGCACTAACCACTGGAAAACACATCAAATCAGACAAAATAAAAAGTATGTAATTAATAAAACAATTAAAAATAAAGACATGTATTTATTAAGTCAATTTTTAATAATTCCGGCAATATTATTAAATAATACTAAACGTAATTTGGGTAAAATGCCCCCAAAGTACAAATAATAATTAAATTATTCAACTTTCCATCCACAGAGTTTATCTATTCACCGAGGTTTTAAATTTTGCATCGTCTCCGGCGTTTTATCAAACTTTCCACAAGTGCCGATAAAAAATAAAAAGTGGAGCTAGTGGAGCTTCCGGTGGGGCTTCACTCAAGATGGCGCTGCCCATCGGCTGCAGCCACACTCTTCTCAAATTATTTGCTAATGAAGTAAGATATTTTTTACTCACTGCATCAGAAATGTCTTGAAACAAATGAAATAAGCTGCCAAATGTCTAGTTAAAATCGAGACTATATAGTAACTTTTGGCAGTGTAACTGTACTTTTTACTTAAGTAATTTTGCATTACTCAAGTAAAGCAGTTTCAGCAGGACTTTGACTTTTACTAGAGTCGTTATGTACACAAGTAACTGTACTTTTACTTGTGAACTTCAGCACTTCCGTCAACTCTTTGGTGCTTTTAGACAACACGTTAAGGGATTCTGTTTTGCAACTTAATTTACGTAATCATTTTCATTTCATTTTCAACTTGTAATTACCTAAATATCACACCAAACTAAATCAAAATCAGAAAAAATGTGATGATATGTCATATGGGCTTTAAAGAAACTAAATCGTGAGATCAGACTCCAGCTGTGTTTTGATGAGGAACAACGTCAGAACAGTTTATTCAGTTATATTACTGAACATTAACGTCACTTCCAGAGTTATTCCAGCGGAGCAGAGAAGCTGAAAGTGCAGATGCAGCGGTTCGGGCGAGTGTTCTTCCATCGCAGCTCTGCCTTTGTTTGTTTTAGTGTCTCTTCAGTGTCTAACGAGCGGGATAACGGTGAAAATGTCGATTTCATGGGCTCTGTAAACGTCTGAACTCACCGGATGGATCGTTAGCGACGCAGCTAAACGCGGCTAAGTGTCGTGGGAAGCTTGTAATTGTAAGATTCAGGAAGATGCTCAAAGTAATTTTATGATTGTTTCTCGGTTACAGGAACCATTCTGAGTTGTAGAAACTAACTAAACAATCCAGCTTTGTGTCGTGTCAGTATATTCTACTCAACAATTCGAGCTAGAACTGTACTGTACTTTATCCAAGGCCTATTAGACTTTAGACATTTAGACATGTAGACATTTCAAAATTAAAAACTGGGACACACTCAAGTTGTTGCAGAGGGTAATGAACATTCAGTTAAAAAAAAAAAAAAGTATGTTCTTATGCACTTCCTTCCTTTACTGTTGGAAAGTGTCAGAAGTCAAAAACCAGAACAACTGGGACATGTCTTGAAACTTGTCTAAACAAATAAGTGGATTTGGACACATTTGCTGGGACATAGGATGTGGGGCTCAATATAAGGACTGTGCCAGGTAAATAGAGACGTCTGGTCACTCTAATTTAGACTACATCTCCCCCATAAGTTAACTAACAAAGCTGATTAAACTCATTGCTTTCGCTGTATTCCACATGTGAGTGTTCTATGTTTTTACAGTGGTTTAATAGTTTCTTTCGTCAGATGCACATGTTGTAAACACCTGACTCACGGTTCATCACTGTCTCCGTGCTTTCACTCTGTCTCCGTGCACTTCTCTGTCCTCCTGTGTGGCATTGCATGTGTGCGTGTTTGCTGTGTGGGCTTCTGCCTTGTCCCCATAAACAGAAGAGTTTGAAGAGTGAAGAAATAGTTCCTGACACTGGCGGTGTGCAGTATTAAAGTGGTGTTAACCAGGCTGTGTGCACATAAGCATGACTGACCTCAGGCCAGCTCTGGTCCAGCCACTGCAGGCTTTCTGTTTCTTTACATTGGCTACCAATCAGCTTCAGAATAAAATTTAAAGTCCTTTTAATCACTTTTAAAGCTCTTCACGGACAGGCACCAGCTTATATTCGCAATATGCTACACTATTACACCCCACAAAGAACCATGCACTCCTCAAACACAGGCCTGCTGGTAATTCCTCACAACAAAGCAAAAAAAAATGGTGACGCTGCATGTGTAATATATGCTGTAGGAGCCAGACCGCTAGGTGTCACTGTGACCTCAGAGGCAACTGTATATAGGTGGGAACCTTTGTTCAAAAAACAGGTTGCCAGACGGACAGGCACACAGTTTGTTGACCGCTTGCGGCTGCACTGTTTTTATGAATTGAATCTGGGTAAATATGAATTTTATTGTTGATTTGAAGCACTGCTTGGACTGATTTTAACACTTTTGTACCAAATAAGGATGATTTTATTCAACTGTGAATCTGCCTCGGTGAACTTTGTAAATCCACCTTCAAACAGTGAGCTGGCGCGTCAGCTAACATGCCGTCTGGAACTGTAAGTAGCTCAAGCTAGAGCTAGCTGATACACAAGTCAACAAACTCTGCTTTGGATTATTTTTGCACAAATTAATCGGTGGCTCATTGCAGCGGGGCAGTTTATTGGAAAGGACGCTGAGGAGCGGAGCAGGCCATCAACGCCGGGTCATTGCTACATGCTACGTGCTAGGCTCGGCTCTGCGTGTGAGGGAGACCAGGACCAGCAGCTCTTCAGTTGTTCCAGTTTGCTGTCATTCGGGAGAAAGTGGATCGCCTTGACCTCCGACAACTACGTGGACCCTACTAGTCCAGCTCTACAGCTTACCTGCAGGTATTTCTATGGCGCCCAACGAGTTAGGCCTGTAGCGCTACATGTATAGCTGTGTGCACACATTTAAATCCAATGCATTGGTGGTAAACATTTCGGAAAATATAGCGCGCTTTGGAAAAAACTTTGTCTGAAATATTAATGGAAACAACGGAAGATAATTTGCCCCTAGGGGCTTGCTCGGATACAGTAAACGCAAGTAGCAAAATCAATACGGTGGACAAAGACATTGCGAGTACACTCGTTGTTAAAGAAAAGCGCGTTATAAAAATGACTCCTAAAGCATTTGCGGAAAAATGCGAAAGACTGCAAAGTGAACGGAAATCAATGCTGAATAAAGCTGCTGTACTGAGAAAAAATATTCAAGAGCTTGTGAGTAATAAGGTTCATGTTTTAGCATTCAAAATGTGTTTGGTAAATTCACTGATGTGTGTAATGATGCAAAACGTATTCATGAGGTGTTTGTCAATATGTTGCCTGATGATGAACGAGAAAAACACAATGTGTGGTTTAAAGCAAAAATGATGTTTAATGATGATTCATATCTAAGGTAAAGGATGGTTAAACAAACCTGAAACATGTGCTGTGTCTGACTTTAATGAGGAAATTGCTCCCGAAGACAGCATATCAAATGCATCGGGTCACTCTTCTAATAGGAGCTCTTATAGTTCTGCATCTGCAAGGATAAGGGCTGAAGCTGACAGAGCTGCATTGCTTGCAGAAGCACGAGTTTTAAAGGAGAGACATGCTTTGGAGGAGCAAGAACAACGAATAAAACAAAGAAAGGAACAACTGGAACTGGAAGCAAACTAGCAGCATCAGAGGCTAAACTGGCAGTATTTCATGCCTCTGACACCAAAGGCTCCAATGTATCAAATGCAAATGAAACATCTATGGTGAAAAATAAAGGAAAATTAACCACACTCGATCCCATGGCCGAAGAATACAAACCAAAAAAGGATTTAAGGCTTCAGACATTTAACTGCCAATTACCATCTACTGAAGCCGCGCCCCTCAGACAATCACATAAATTGTATTCAAAGGACAAATCAAAGCAAAGACAGTTATCTCAAAGTGAGACTGATCATGTTGGGCCTTTGCACTTGTTATCTAATACTCAAACAGAACCTAAGGATGATATTTGTTCAATATTGGTAAAGCAAAATGAAATAACAACAGCCCTCATGCAGCAGCAGCGTTTAATGTCATTGCCTCCTAGAGATATTCCGACATTTGGTGGAGACCCTTTACAGTTCATGTCATTCAAAAGAGCCTTTGAACAAGGAGTGGAGACAAAGGCCAGCAAAGGCGATTGTTTATACTATCTGGAACAATTTACAGTGGTCAGCCCAAAGTGTTGGTACGCAGCTGTCAACACATGGAACCAGAATGTGGCTACGCTAAAGCCAAGCAGCTTCTGCAGGACATTTTGGCAATGAATACAGTATTGTAACTGCATATATGGAAAGAGCATTGGCTTGGCCTACAGTTAAAACCGAAGATGCTAAAGCTTGCAGTCATACACTCTTTTTCTGCGTGGATGCTGTAATGTCATGATAGAGCTTCAGTACATGTCTGAAATGAATATGCCAACAATTGCGAACAATATTATCTAATTACCCTACAAGCTTCGGGAGCGTTGGAGGTCATGTGCATTTGATCTTTTAGAATCTACACAGCGACGAGCATCTTTCTTGGATTTGGTTGTGTTTTTGGAACGTCATGTGAAGATGTTGTCAGATCCCTTGTTTGGAGATATACAAGAGACACAATCGCAAACATCATCTTTAAGAACCAATAACAGACCAAGCCCCCAACTGGAAATACTGCAAGAAGCAACACCTTTGCCACTGCCATAGTTCCTGTAGAAAACACAGACACTTCATCTTTAGATGGTACAATAAGATTTATGTGCATTTTATGTTCGCAAGGACATTTGGTGAGGATTGTCCACGCGTTTTAGCGAAGACCCACAAGGAAAAAATTGAAATATTGCAAGAAAAGGGTCTTTGCTATGGCTGTTTAGGTACGGCCACATTAGACGACACTGTGAAAATCGCTCTAGTTGTAAGAAATGTGGATTGCTACATCATACTTTACTTCATTTTGACAGAAGAAATGTAAGAAATGTAACCAACTGGAGGAAGCGCCTAGCACTCAGACATGTGGCCATACTGAAGCGGGAAATGATAGATGCTACCTTTCAATTTTGCCTGTTCAAGTCAAGGTTGAAAAAGGCTCTGAAATAATTAATACATATGCACTGTTGGACCCGGCAGCCGGCAAGCTTTTGCTCAGAAGAGCTTATGCACAACTAAAATTTCTGGAAGAAAACTCAGTTCTTGTTGCAGACTATGGGGCAGGAACGAGTGGTTCCCGCTTATTCATTGAAGGGATTGGAAGTGGCTGGATTGGACAAAAGCCATTTTATCCAGCTGCCTGAGGTATTGACACAGAAGAAAATGCCTGTAAATAGGGATTGTATAGTGTCAAAAGCGGATTTGACGAGATGGAAATATCTGTCAAAGGTTGAAATGCCAAACATAAAGGCAAATGTAGACTTACTGATCGGAAGCAACGTGCCAAAGGCGATGGAACCTTGGGAGGTGATAAACAGTCAAAACAATGGCCCTTATGCACTAAGAACAGTGTTGGGCTGGTAATTAATGGGCCCCTGCAGGATGACAATCTAGCGTCCTCTTTTCAGTGGTGGTCAACCGAATCTCTGTATGCAAGCTGGAGAAATTATTACAAAGGCAATATGAACATATTTTAATGAAAGGGCTACAGAGGAAAAGGGGCCATCAAGAGAAGATGTGCAATTCATGAAGATCATGGAGCAGTCTGTGACACTTGATAATGGTCATTACAGCCTAAAATTACCCTTCAAAAATAAAACTGTCTCTCTACAAATAACTTGACGGTGGCAAAGCAAAGATTACTCGGTCTAAGAAGAAAGTTTCTCAGAAATGAGCAAATGTATACAGAATACAAGATTAAGATGAATGAAATGATCAGTGAAGGAATACGCGGAGGAGATAACTGTACAAGAGAGAGAAGAAAATGGTTAACAATATGGTATATATCCCACCACGCCGTGTATCATCCAAGGAGAAGTCACTGAGAATTGTGTTCGACTGTGGTGCCACATTTAAAGGAACCTCTCTTAACCAGAATCTGTGCAAGGCCCAAATCTTACCAGTGCACTGCTTGGAGTTTTACTAAGATTTCGGAAAGAACAGTGGCCTTCATGGGCGATGTTAAAGCTATGTCCATCAGGTTAAAGTGGCTGAAGGTGACAGAGATTTTTCTACGCTTTTTTGTGGTGGCCTGAAGGGGACTTATCCAGAGAAGTGGTGGTGTTTCGCATGACCGTCCATCTTTTCGGTGCCGTGTCATCACCAAGTTGTACTAGTTTTGCGCTCCAGAGAACTGCTGATGATCATCAGGCCGACTTTCCCCTAAAAAGTTTATCCAATTAGTAAAGGAGAATTTCTATGTGGATGACTGTTTGGGCAGTGTGGCAACGGAAAAGGAGGCCGTTGCAATGGCAAAACAATTATCAGCTTTGTGTCTTAGAGGAGGATTTTCTCTGACAAGGTGGGTCAGTAACAGCAAGAACATGGTCAAAGAAGTCTTGGGTGTCGGTACAGATGAGGAGCTCAAAGAGATGGACCTAGATAAGGACATGCCACCCATCGAAAGGGCACTGGGATTGCAATGGTGTACGGAAATGATGTGTTCAAATTCAAAATGGAAATAAACAAAGACCCTGCACAAGGCGTGGAATGTTGTCTGTTTCTAGCTCAGTGTATGATCCAATGGGTTTCCTGGCACCTGTGGTTCTCCCGTCAAAGATCATGCTGCAAGAATTATGCAGAAGAAAGATTGGTTGGGATGAAACCATTCCTCAAGATCTGAAGCAGCAATGGCTACAGTGGTTGGAGGAGTTGGACATGCTTTCTGAGTTCAAGGTGGAACGCTGTATGAACCCAGTAATTTTGGAGGTCACTTGCATGGTCAACTGCATCACTTTTCGGATGCCAGTGAAGTCGGTTATGGCACTGTTACCTACCTTCGGCTGGAAAATAAAAAGGGTGACGTTAACGTAAGCTTCATTCTGGCAAGGCAAGGGTCACGCCAATAAAGGCAGTCACAATCCCTCGACTCGAGTTAACTGCAGCTGTTCTAGCTGTTCGGGTGGACTTGATGTTAAAATCTGAACTGAAAATGGAGTTGCAAGAGTCTGTATTTTGGACAGATAGTACTTCTGTGCTGCGCTACATCAGAAATGAAGATAAGCGCTTTCATACCTTGTGGCCAACCGTGTTTCAGTAATTAGAGATGCCACCGAAGCTTCGCAGTGGAAATACATTGGTTCCAAAGAAAATCCTGCAGATGTCGCATCGAGAGGCCAGAAAATTGTAGACTTTATCAAAATAGTCTATGGATCCATGGTCCAGAATATCTGTTATCAGTTCAAGAAGAGTGGCCGATCAATGTGATGGATGCCGAAGAGCCTCATGATCCAGAAATAAAAAGGGACATTTTTGCAAATGCTGTTACTGCACAGACTCTTGATGCCACTACACGTTTCCTGTCATATTTTTCAGACTGGAGAAGGCTAAAAGTGGCTGTAGCCTGGTTTTGAGGTTTAAGCTCAACCTGCTTAAAAGGGTCAAAGAAAATCAGGCAACTGCGTCAGTGGCAGAAGACAGTCCATACAACCATTGTCTGGGATGAGCTTTTCCAAGCTGAGCGTGCAATTATTCAGTTTGTTCAGCATCAGGAGTTTGCAGAAGAAATTGCTGCATTGTCAAAAGGCAAAGGAGTGACTAGACACAGCAGGATCTACAAGTTGGCACCATGTTTAGACGAAGGCCTCTTGAGAGTTGGAGGACGATTGGGTAAAAGTTGTTTGCCAAATGAAATAAAACGCCCTCTCATTCTTTCTAAACACCAACATGTAGCTTCCCTCATCATTAAAACATCCATAATCAGCTTGGCCATAGTGGCCGTAACCATACATTGTCTGCACTTTGTAAAAGATATTGGGTCACTAGTGCCACTTCTGCAGTGAGACGTGCTATAACTGAATGTTTTTTCTGTAAACGGTATAAAATGGTAAAATGACAAACCAAGTGATGGCAGATTTGCCAAAGGAAGGATCCTTCCTGATCAACCACCTTTTACCAACGTAGGAGTTGATTATTTTGGCCCAATAGAGGTGAAAAGAGGTCGTACAATTGTTAAGCGCTATGGAGTAATATTTACTTGCATGGCAAGCAGGGCAGTCCATCTTGAAATGGCCGTTTCTTTGGACACAGATGCATGCATAAACGTTGTGCGGCGTTTTTTATGCCGAAGAGGTCAAGTGTCTTCTATTTTGTCAGACAACGGCACTAATTTCATCGGTGCAGAGAGAGAGCTAAGACAAGCAATTTCTTCTATAAATCATTCAAAAAATCCAACAAGTTCTCCAAGATCGAGGTGTACAGTGGTACTTTAATCCTCCTGCAGCCTCTCACCATGGGGTGTGTGGAACGACTCATCCGCATGGTAAAGAAATCTTAAGATCTGTTCTTCAGCAGCAAACATTGGATGAAGATGGTCTCACTACTGTTATGTGCGAAGCAGAAGCCATTTTAAATGATCGCCCTATTACAAAGATTTCTGACGATCCTAATGACCTTGAGGCATTAACGCCAAATCACCTTCTCCTCCTTAGTGGCAAGCCACCACTACCTCCAGGGTTGTTCTCTCAAAGTGACCTTTATGTTAAAAGAAGATGGCGCCAAGTGCAGTATTTGGCAGACCTTTTTTGGAAGCGATGGATTCGTGAATACTTGCCGTTGCTACAAGAGAGGCAACGTTGGAATGAAAGAAAGAAAAATCTTAAAGCAGGAGACATTGTGATGATCATGGGATTCCACTGCACCCAGATGCTCATGGCCATTGGGACGAGTGTTGGATGTCTTCCCTGATAAAGATGGACTTGTGCGATCTGTACGTCTACAGACAAAACTAAGCATCATTGAAAGACCGATCACAAAGCTTTGTATGCTTATTGAGTCTATATAAGCCTGGCTCTCCAAGTAATTATTGTTAAAAGAATTGTTCAATGGTGTGAACAATTATGGGGAGGGTGTGTAGGAGCCAGACCGCTAGGTGTCACTGTGACCTCAGAGGCAACTGTATATAGGTGGGAACCTTTGTTCAAAAAAACAGGTTGCCAGACGGACAGGCACACAGTTTGTTGACCGCTTGCGGCTGCACTGTTTTTATGAATTGAATCTGGGTAAATATGAATTTTATTGTTGATTTGAAGCACTGCTTGGACTGATTTTAACACTTTTGTACCAAATAAAGGATGATTTTATTCAACTGTGAATCTGCCTCGGTGAACTTTGTAAATCCACCTTCAAACAGTGAGCTGGCGCGTCAGCTAACATGCCGTCTGGAACTGTAAGTAGCTCAAGCTAGAGCTAGCTGATACATATGCTATTGTACTGTGGAAATACACTTCCTGTAGCCATCAGAGAAGCACCAAACCTCACCGTTTTTAAATTGAAACTTAAAACATACTTTTATAGCCAAGCTTTACTTAATGGTATTATAATTTTGGCCGAACCTTTGCTGTCGCGCTGAGAATCTAGGAAGTGTGTTGTTTTACTAATGTATTATTGTTTCTTTTATTGTGTATTTATGCTCCATGGTATTTGGAATTGTACTTTTAACAATGCATGGAAAGCACTTTGAATTACTTGCTGTATGAAAGGTGCTATACAAATAATATTATATTATATTATTATTAAAAGTACACTCTCACTGTGCAGTTTTGTGCTCCAGATCTTTCCATGAAAGAAACTTTCACTGGATCACCACAGCCCTTTTAACTTCACAAATAATCAATTACTTCGAGAATGCACATCATGTGCCAGGATCAAAGTACGTGACAGCAGCAGCACAAGAGGAGCAGCAGACTGTATGTGAGCTGTCCTCAGTGAGAGAGACTGAATCAGCACAGGACCAGAGCTGGACTGAGTACAATCTGAGTCTCATGTGAGAGGAAGCAGTCTCAGATGGACTATCAGGACACATCTGCAGGGCGTTTTAATGTTATATTTCAGTGCTACATCTCAATCCTGCATCAAGTCAAATATATCTTTGTATCCATATTTGAAAAACAAAAAATGTGAATCAGTAGTGTTTCTGTTCTTACCTCTGCGTCGCCCCTGT
>CM076400.1:1840650-1853131 GCA_038363315.1 Mugilogobius chulae | reverse complement strand
ACAGAGTAGCACAGAGAAGAAGGGATGCAGAGGGAGAGGGAGAGCAAGAGGAGAGAGCAGAAAGAAAAGAGAGCGATGAGAAGAGGATAAGAGGGAGGACGAGAAGAAAAGAGAAGAAATCACGACGAGAAGAGATGGGGAGTAAAAAAGAGAGAGAGTTGGAGAGAGGGAAACAGACAGACGAGAGAAGCTAGAGGAGGAGAGAGAGAAAGAGAGAGACGGAGGAGGAATGGCGAGACGCAACTAACGACGAAGAAAGAGATGGAGAAAGGCGAGAGAAAAAGAGGAGATCAGAAGAGGAGGAAGGAAATAAGGGAGCGGAGAAAGGGGAGCGGAGGCCAAACGATGAAGAGAGAAAGAAAAAGATGGAGGGAAAGAGAGAGGGAGTACAGCAGAGAGAAGCCAGAGAAGAGGGGAAATGGGGGTATAGAGGTAGAGAGAGGATGACAGGGAGAGAAAGAAAGAGAGAGAAGAGAAAAAGTGAAGAGAGAGCGAGAGTAGGGGCAGCGATAGAGAGCCAGGGAAAGAGAGGGAGAGACATGAAGAAAGGGAGAGAGAGAGAGAAAAGAAAGGGGATTGTAGATCGGGGCGAAACACAACAAATAAATAACTGTTGGAATGTTAAATATCTAGTTACTTGATTTTAACAGGTTCGCTCGTGTCCAACTGAACCGTTTATAACTTACGTAACATGTTTTCTGAAACAAATCACTCGTGCACGACATTGAAGATCCCTGAACCCAAACGAAACCCTGTCTGCCCCGAGAGACGAGACAGCAGAGAGAGAGACGATAGAGAGAGAGAGAGACTGAGAGAGAGGATGAGAGAAGAGAGAGAAGACAGAGAGACGAGATAAGAGAGAAGAACGAGAGAGAGAGACAGAGAGAGAGAGAAGAGGAGACGAGAAGAAGAGAAGAGGGAAAGAAAAAGAGCTTAAAAAGAGAGAGAAGAGAGAGCGTGATGCAGACTAGAAAGAGAGGGGAACTAAAAGAGAAAGAGAGAGAAAGAGAGGGATAGAGACAGAGGAAAAAGAGAAAGAGATGGAGAGAGTGAAGAGAGTTGGAGAGAGCGAGAAGGGGGAGACAGAGAGAGGGGGGAAAAAAGAAGAGAAGAGAGAGATAGAAGCGAGAGAGAGAGAGGGAGAAGGAGAGAAAAGAAAGAGAGTGTAAAGAGAGAGAAGAGAAAGAAATAAATAGGGAAGAGAGAGGGGGTGAAAAAGAGAGGGGGAGAGAGGGAGTGTGTAAGAGAGATAGAGGGAAAGGAAGAGATGGAGAGATGGAGAGAAAAGAGAGAGAAAGGAGAGAGAGGGATAAAGTGAGGGAAAGAAAAAGAGAGAGAAAAGAAAAAGTGAAGAGAGAGAGAAGGAGCAGAGATAGAGAGCCAGGGAGAGAGGAGGGAGAAGGAGAGAGAGAAAGAGAAAGAGGAGAAAGAAGAGAGAGAGAAGAGAAAGAAAGAGGGAAAGAAAGAGGGGGTGAAAAAAGAGAGAGAGAGAAAAGTGAAGAGAAAAAGGAGAGAGAAGAGTAAAGAGAGGGAGAGAGAAAGAGAGAGAAGAGAAAGAAAGGGAAAGAGAGAGGGGAAGAGGGGGATAAAAGAAAGAGGGAGTGGGTAAGAGCGATAGAGGGAAAGGAAGAGATGGAGAGAGGGACAGAAAAGAGAGAGAAGAGAGGGATAAAGAGAGGGAGAGAAAAGAGAGAAAAGTGAAGAGAGAGGGAAGATCGGGGCCAAGACAATGGTCAAATAAATAACTATTGAATCTTTAATATTTTGTTACTTGATTTTTAACAGTTCGCTCATGTCCAACTCAACCGTTTATAACTTTACGTAACATGTTTTCTGACTCTGAAGATCCCTGAACCAAACGAACCCTGTCATTGTCACATTTTAAAAGTAATAACGCCTCTCCGGACACTCGACCACAGAAGGTTACAGCTCCTACAATAGCTCTGTTTGTTTGGGCGGAGAATAGATTAATGTGCAGACTGTAATTGTCTCTGTGTAATTGGACTTTCACCTTGGAACACTGTGGACGGAGCGGTTATTATTAAGTTATTCAAATGTGTCACGTAAACAGCGTAAATGTCATTACAAAAATAATATATTCCAGTCGGGATTGGAGCTAAAATGAATATTGTTTCACTCATTTTGACTTGTTTGGTGTGACCTGATTGTAGGTTTACAGCAGAAATGTGTGAATGAATTGGCAAACATGAGTCTAAAATGAAGTAATTATGGCTGTAAGACAGAATCCATCCATATGTTGTTAAAAAACACTAAAACGCAAAGACAATTTACACACAACTGATCGCTGTACTACTAACGTGGCTGAACTGATCTTGGATACGTTTCTCTTCCTCGAGTTGACTAAACTTAGACATGAGCCTCTCTGGATATGGAGACAACAGACTAAAACACAAATGTGTAACATCACCAAACATTTAATAGATGGACTGCTCAGTCTGAATGAGCTGGTCTTTAGGTTTGACAAGTCTTTTGTCTGAGTCAAAGTGATGTGTAAAGATCAGTGGTGGATGTAAAAACCTTCACTGGAATAGTCACTTTTAGTTTATGTTAAGTGTCGTTGTTTTCATGTAGCAGCACCTTCACTTCTAAGCACTTTAAGTTCATGCTTTGACTTGGATTTATGTAAGCAGTTGTGTTTAGTTTTCTGTAGATGAATCTATATGAAATATCCACAAAATAAACTATGATAAAAGAGCTTCTGGTCGCCAATTTTTGTGCCACCCTTGTAAGATTCATGGCCCCTGCCTGGCCACTCCACAGACAAATTTATAGATCAACCACTAAAGATCCACAGCCAAATGTGCACAATGTGCAGTCATTCTATACAGGGATTTTTAGTTTCTCAACACAGGCGACGCGTACGCACCCTGCCTGTAGAAAGAGCCGCCGCTCATAGACACAAACAGTGGAAACAAGTCAAAAAAGCTCAGTAACTACAAGAGTTTATCACTGCTGCCAAAATCAACATTTGCGAATTAAATTCGACCCTACGACCCTTAAAAGTGACATTCAGGTGAAAAACAGAGAAAAACACAGACGTCTGTCAGACCGGTTCAGACCTGATCCAAACAGCTGAGAGCAGACTGTTTTGTTGTTTAATTCAAAGAAGTTTCCCCAGCTAATTAGATGGAGAGCGGCTCTTGTAGGGCAGAAAATGATGTCGACCAAAAGTTCCTCTATAGCACACTTCCCATTTGGTGAAAATCAGGTACCCAGCTTCAAATAAAATCTATTTGAGCTGCAAAACGATGAATTATTAAATCTTATTAATGATTTGATTCCTGTGGGATGTTGTGTCTTTCCAGGCTCTGCGTCTTCAGACTTAAAACTTCTTTCAATCTGTTTCCAGACGCCACAAGTGCATATAGTAACACATTTCAGTTTGACATAGTTTGCTTTATTTGGATTTCAAAGAACAACCCTAACACACAGATTGTATTTGTGAAATCAGACGACATCTGTCACAGTCAGAGCAGCTGCAGAACATCTAATTACAACACAAACACTGTCTATCTGTGTCCTGTAAGTCCTGTGACCTGCTCTTCTTCTTTCTCTGATTTCAGGCGAGTTCTTGGAGATGGATTTGAGTCCAGAAGTCTGCCTCCCACAGACAGGTGTCACTGCTTCTCTCCATCTGCTGCGTCTGTGTGTGATCAGAACTCAGGCTTGTATCTGTCTGTGAGATTAAACATGACGGTCACTGTATTCAAACGCTCACAGATCTCAAGAACAGTTTGTCCTCACAATCTCTCTATGTGTGTTATTTGAGCCAAGTATGAGCCTAACCTTAAACTAAACTGTGGTCGGTTTCATTTCACTTTGACATCGTACTGTTGGGGTTTACTCGCTCCATGGTCACTGCTTTGGCTCAAACATCAGTAATGAACTTACAAATGAAGGGCATAATATGTAAGGATTAAACAACGAGGAGCCGTGCATTACACATATAAATGCACGACGCAGAGTCAAGAACATCACGACGCGCAGCGGAGTAAATAAGTTGAGTCTGTATGTCGTATTACACCAGGCTGAAAAAGTGAGTTTATAATAGGAAGTCCAATGGGGCACAAACGGTTCTTTATAGGGCTACGTGTAGGCAAAACATGTAGCGGGGCAAGAAGTGGGCGGGGCTGGGTGAGGTCTGAAGGTGGCATTTTTTAATTTGATCAAAATAACATTACCTGGAAAGTTTCATGGCTCTACCCCAAGGCAACACTATTTCTGTCTAACAATGAAAAAAAAAACAACTGCAAAATGTACACAAACGGTCCCATAGGTGTCAGAGGGTTAATACAACTTTGAGTGACATAATGGTGAGAGATGTGGCAGTTATATCTAAAAGAAGCTGATTACAGGTGACATTCAGAATCACTCCTGCAGCTGGACAGAAGACCTGAACGCCGGCGACTCAAGTGAGAGAATGACCCGGCGCTGTGCTTAAAGTGGGTGTCTAATTAAAGTGTCGTGCGGTGAAAGTTGAACCAGGTCAGGTCCCAGTGTGAGTCCGAAACCCAAAGTCCTGCCGCGCTGAAGAAGTGTGTGTGAGCGAGAGTGTGTGGTGAGAGGTGTGTGTCCAGGCCAAAGGACAAACACCAGAGGTCACCGCGGATAAAAATAGAAGAACGTTAATCGTCCTAGTCCACAGTGTGTTCTTCTGCAGTGTCGTTGTTAGAGGGAATTCTGGGTTAAAAATGTGAACTGGTCTCACACGAAAAGCGACAGAGCAGAACAAAAGGAAAGAAGGAAGAGAAGAAAGGAAAAGGAACGGTGGTGAAAGTGTGCGGTCGCTTTGTGTCGCCGTTTTAATGAAAAATAATGTGGCTGATTCAAGAGGGAAAAGCCATCGGCCTTTCGTTTAGGACTATAACTACTGAGAGAGAAGGAGGGAGGGAGAGAGAGGAGAAGGAAGGAAGGAAGAGGAGAGGAAGTAGAGAGAAAAAGAGAGAGAGAGAGAGGTAGGAAAAGGGGGAAGAGATAGAGAGTGAGAAAGAGGAAAGAAAGAGAGAAGAGGAAAGCGCACAACAACCTTTCATTTAGGACTAATGACTACTGAGAGAGAGAGGGAAGAGAGAAGGAAGGAGGAGAAGAGGAAGTAGAGAGAAAGAGGGAAAGAGAGGAGGAGAGAAAGAGAGAGAGAAGAGAGGGACACAGAGAGAGGTTAGAGACGGAAGAGAGAGAGAGAAGAGGAGGGGGGACGGGGGCACAGAGAGAGAGAGACAGAAGAGAGAGAGAGGAGAGCAAAGAGAGAGAGAGAAGAGAGAGAAAAAGGGTGAGAGAGACACAGAGAGAGAGAGAGTAGAAAGAGGGAGAAGCAGGAGGAGAGGAGAGAGGGAGAGAAAGTGAGAGAAAGAGAAAGGGAGAGGAGAGAGACGGGGATAGAGAGGCGATCAACGAAGGAGAGAGGGGGAAAAGGGAAAGAGACAGGAAGGACAGAGAGATAGAGTAAGGGATACGGTGCATCAGCCTTTCTACAAGAACTAATAAGTCCTGAGAAAGAGGGAGAGAGAGAAGAGAAAAAGGGAGAGAGATAAAAAGAGAGAGGAAGAGGAAGGAAGAAGAGCATTGAGAGAGAGGAGAGGAGAGGAGAGAAGAGGAAGAGAGACAGGACGAGTGATGAGAACATTGAGAAGGCTAATACGATGTAGAGAGGAGAAGAGAGAAGGAGAGAGAAGAGAGAGAAGGAGTGAGTGTAGAAATAGAGGAAGATAGGCATTTTCGTTAGAGAGAGAGGGAGACAGAGATGGAGTGATGAAGAAAGTCAGAATGTAATCGCAGAGGAGGAAGAAGAGAGAGGGATGGAGAGAAGGAGGAGAAGAAGAGGAGTGGAGTGGAAGAGATAGGAAGAGGAAGGAGGAAGTGGATGTGCGTGTAGTGCATGCACGGGTAATGGCACTCGAGCTCAGGATGTGGGATTCAGCTCTGACGAATGAAGTCACAACACAACACTCAAATGTGTCTTATAAAATAAGAAAAACGACATGTAGGCATCCTCGATGTTTTAGTGAGTTAGACACACAGATTAATATAAGCGTGCCAAATGTTTCCTGTGCCGAGAGAGTGTCGCCTCCTGTTCGACAAGTGCTGTGAAGTGGATCTGATCTCTCTGTGCATAGGGTGTCAAGGCTGCCTATTTGGATGATATAGGATCTTGTGAAGTAGTCCAGTTTAGATATTATCTTGAGCAGTGCTGTGGTGAAATATAGAGTAAGGCGGCTCGCCACGCAGAGAGATCAAAAGGTGGTCTAAAACGCTCATTAATGATAGCGCTACAAGGGTATACTGTTAAAAAAGCCTTCAGATGGTACGCAAGCGTTTATGTGAATTATATTTAGGCTTTGTGTCGCAACAGATCGATACATTAATTGCTAAGCTCAATCTTAAGAAAGCTCATGTATAAATGTTTTTTTTTTTTTTTTTTTTTTTTTTTTTTTTTTTTTTTTTTTTTTTTTTTTTTTTTTTTTTTTAATTGTCAATAATCAAAGTGGCAATGCAACTTTCTTCACAAAAAAGAAACAAAAATACAAATCCAAGCAGCATAACAAAAAAATGATAAAAAACAAAAACAAAAAACATTATCAATTGCATTCATACAAGAGGACAAGGACATTAAATTATATATACAGCCAACTCTTCTGTTAGTCTTAAGGCACCTTTGCATTTTTCATTAAAGCAATAGATTATACAAGGACATCAGTTCATTTTTAAATGCTACAAAATTTGGTTTTACCATTAGGAATCTACATTTGTGAACATAAAATTTTGCAATAATCAACAAGTTATTACACATATATTCGACATTTTTGTTTTCAGCAAATATTCCAAATTTGACACAATCATAGTTTAGAGGGGGTAAATTGTTATGTAGTATAATCCAACTATACAATCATCCCAAAACAATTTAACAGAGCTACAATCATAAAACACATGTTCTTGAGTTTCATTTCAATTTGACAAAATTTACACAAGCCATCTTCAAAATTGTACCTTCTTTTCAATAAATCTTTACATGGATATATGTCATTAATTGTTTTAAAATGAACTTCCTTCATTTTTGGCAATAGGGGTATGATAAATATCTAGATCTAATTATTTCATTTTGCTTTTTGGAAAGATTTGGACACAACATTTTTCTTTTAACAGCTCATGTATAAATGTATGTGTCGGTTGAATAATTCTGTAAATGTGGTGATTTTATTGTTGACCAACACTGGACACAGTGATATTCGTTTTACATCTGCCCTTTGGAAACACTGGTACAGCTGTCTGCTGTAGGTTTCCTTATTGTTGTTTATATATTTTTATTGTTTGTTTGTTGTCTTTTAATATGGACCATGAGTCTGGAATAAAGATTATCTATCTATCTATTATCTATTATCTATCTATCTATCTATATCTTCTATCTATCTATCTATCTATCTATCTATCATCTATCTATCTACTCTAATGTCCAGAGCTGATCATGTCCATGTTTCTCAAACTGTGTGAGCTCTGGTGGGACTTGAAGCAATTTAAATCTTTGATGTAGTGACAAATCTGAGAACTATGACTACTACACATTCAGCGACATGCGGACCAGTTCCAAATGGGGAAAAAAATACTTGATGTCAATAAGACTAAATATTATATATTTTTTAATGTTTCGTACTTGTCATATTTAGTTGATTCTTGTGATTTTCACTGAGTTTTGTGGTTTAAAACCGCTAAATCTCCAGGACTCTCTGATATAACGCAGGTCTACAGCGCTGAGACTCGTCTCACTCAGACCTGCACAGACACATACACAATGAACAGGGCGCGTTCATGCAGCGCGTTCGCACTCACTGTTTCTCCACACAAAGTGATAAAATATGTTTGCAGATGTACTTTTTTCGGAGTGCTTTGTCTTCTAATTGACTAGAAAGAGAATATAATGCAAACATGAGCGCTTTTAGTGACTTAATTTGACAGTAAACAGAGTTTGTACAAAGCTGAGATGAGGTAAGCCTCACGCTCCAGCTCTGCTTCAGGGAAATCTGGTGGCTTTCTACGACCAAAATACGATTATATGTTTAAATGTGTCGGTGTTAAACTTCCCTGTGTGGTTAAACAAAGCCTTAAGCAACTATATAAATCCTCACGAGCAAATATTTAACAGCAAAAGTCTAAAAAACCATAATAATCTGTCCAGAACTGTTGCACAGTAGCAGTCATTAAGTCTCCTGCACCGAGGTGACGTCATCAGTCATTAGGGTTAGGGTTAGCTAGAGCTCAGATGGATGAGTCTGGGGATCGAAACTCGCGTCAGTATATATATTTTTCTCATCTTTAATTTCGCGAGTAGAGATTATATGTTTCTATTTGATATTCACGTCTGCAAAGTGAATAAAAAGAGATTTAAAGTGAAAGTAACTGTGTGTCCACAGAGCCTCACCAGTTGGAAATCTCACCGCACGTCACTGTACACATTTGATTTGACTTTATAACAATACATCAAAAAACTATCGGGTGTGCCGGACGCCACTACACAGTCCTGCCCTGTTCAGTAACAAATTCTTCTGGTCTTTCAGACACGAAGCGCACTACTCTCAATGTGGGGTCATGGTGAGAAAAGACAGATAAAGTCGGCAAAAGTCAAATAAAAATGAACTTTTGTAATAAATACTGATGAAGACCGTCTGACGCGCACATATTTATGGACTGATGATCATAATACAAGTTTTGTTTTACTTGTTAAACTGCAAACAGACTGGATAATTCAACTTTTACAGCTCAAACTAAAATAAAAAGTCTGTCGAGCCCAGTGTCCGAAGAAAACGTAGAAATATGCTACGAAAAGCCAAAACGTTGAAATTCTTGTGGAGTAATTTTCTTAAAGTTTAACAAGTTTAGGCTTCAAGTTACTGAAATGGGTAAACTTAGAACGGGGGCTGGATGAGTAGGTATTTTTTCATATTTTGTGCTTGTTGACGGTCCAATGCTGCACATGAACGCTACTTCTATTTAATGTGTGTGTATTTGAAGCGTTTCTGTCCCAGTTCATTTCAATAGTGAATGTTAAGACGTGTTATTATTCATGAAGACTAACACAATCCTAATCCTAACCTTAACCAACTCCAAGCCAAAGAGCTAAAGGGATGTTCATCATGTCTTCTTAAAGTATTTAAATGAAAGCGGTTTTCTTCTATATCAGACAAGTGTCGGTAAGAGATGGTTTATTACCTGACTAGTTTCGACGGGTCACTTCCGTCTTCGTCAGAGGCGTCGTACGTCGCCATGGTGACGTGTCTTATCAGCTGCTGTTCCCAGGTGATATCAGACCACTGCAAACGGGATAACCACGTAATGGACTGGGACAATGCGCGGATTATCAATCAAGAAACCAACAAATACATAGACCGGGCATGGGGCAGCGGTTAGGCTCTGGCTCATAGCAAGAGGTCTGGGTTCGATTCCCAGGCCTTTCTATGTAGTTTGCTTTTTTTCGTTTTCTGGTACTCCGTTTCCTCCTACAACTAAAAACATGTCATAATGCTCCGACCCCCCCAGGGCCCCACAGGATTCGATCTCAGTCTTTGGTTTAATCCGATGGACGAGCGTCAGGGAGACCTTTAACTCTCCTGTACGTGGAGCAGCCTTCTCCAGAGATCACCGAGCGGCGGGGGGCGTGGTCAGCCCGGTAGACCTCACGGGTCCGCTGGGCTGGCCACGCCTGGGAACAGCAGCTGATAAGACACGTCACCATGGCGACGTGCGACGCCTCTGACGAAGACGGAAGTGACCGTTGAAATAGTCAGGTAATAAACCATCTCTTACCGATACTTGTCTTACCCATTTTTGTAACTTCAGACTAAAATGTTGCCGTTAATCCCTTGAAAAACCTCGTGTTTGTCGTCAACCACTAGACGTGTCCAGACCACACGAGAAAAAATGAGCGTGTAATTGCACCCAAAACAGGCAGAGGGCGTCGTCGTGACACGCAATTTGTCAGTTCGTGGCTATTTTACGCATTTCCATTGAGAACCACGTTGTGTCTCTGCACCTCACATGTAAAAAATCTCTGCTTTAAGAAGACAAAGCACCGCCGAACATTACCCATTACCCAAGACACTGGAGCTCTGACGTAGGTTCAGAAGCTGAATTATGGACAAACACCTGCGGCTGTTTCCTGTAGCGACTTCACCTGATAATCATCCTCTTTCATCCACAAAAACACAATTAAAGTTAAACCAACAAAGTCGTTTTTTGACTGAACTTTCTCAGCACCGGTCAGGCTTAAAAAGACCTTAAAAACACCGGGCGTTTCAGAACAAACTGCCTCGTCACAGAGCTGTCACTGCATTAGCATGCCGTTAGCATGTCGTTAGCATGTCGTTAGCATGTTTGCAGCTCTGAGGCAGCTCTGACAACTGTTACTCTCTGTGTTTCTGTTTTAGAGCCGTCGTTTGTCGAGGCTGATAAAGCATGAGACAGGACTTTCTCTCTTTCTTTCACCTCTTCCTCTTTCTCTTTCCTTCCTTCTCTTTCTTTCTTCTGCTAGCCTCATTCTCTCTCTTTCCCTCAATCCCTGTCTCTTCATTCTTTTATTCGCACACCCCTCTCTCATCTCCCGTCCCTCTCTATCTGTCTCTTTTCCCATTCTCTCTCCCCTTCATTCTTTTTTCTCTCTCTCCATCTTTCTCTCTTTTCGTCTGTTACTCTTCTCTCTCCCTCTTTCTCTTGATTTCTGTCTTCTTTGTCTTCTCTCCCTCTTTCCATTCTCTCTTCTTTCACTCCCATCTTCTCTTCTCTCATGTCACTTCTTTCTCTCTTCTTTCCCCTCTCTCTTTCTCTCTTTTTTCTTCTCTCTCCCTCTCTCTTTTCTTTCTTCTTCTCTCTTCTCTTTCTCTCCTTCTTTCTCCTTCTCTCTTCCCTTTCTTTCTCTCCCTCTCTGTATCTCTCTTCTTTCCTTCTCTTTCTTCTGCTGCCTCATTCTTTCTCTCTCCCTCAATTCCTGTCTCTTCTTTCTTTCATTCTCTCCACAACTGTCTCATCTCCCTCTCCCTCTCTATCTTTTTTCCCCAATTCTTCTTTTCTCTCTTAGATTTCTGTTGTTCTTTTCTCTCTCTCCATCTTTCTCTCTTTTCTTCTTTTACTCTTCCCTCTCTCTCTTTCCACTCTCTTCTTTCACTCCCTTCTTCTCTTCCCTCATGTCACTTCTTTCTCTCTTCTCTCCACCTCTCTCTCTTCTCTTGTTGTTTCTCTTCATTTCTCTCTTGCTTTTAGTCCTTCTTCTCTAATTCTCTGTCTCTTTCTCTCGTTCTCTCTCTCCTCTCTTTCTCTCTCTCCCTCTTTCTTCTCTCTCTCTCTCTTTCTCTCTCTCTCTCTCCTGCTTTCTCCTTCTCTCTCTCTGTCTCTCCCCTCTCTCTCTTTCTCTCTCCTTCTCTCTCTCTTCCTCTTTCTCTCTCTCTTCCCCTCTCTGTCTCTCTCTCTCTTCTTTCCTTCTCTTTCTTCTGCTAGCCTCATTCTTTCTCTCTCCCTCAATCCCTGTCTCTTCTTTCTTTCATTCTTTCCACCCTTCTCTCTCAACTCCCTCTCCCTCTCTATCTGTCTTTTTTCCAATTCTTCTTTTCTCTCTTAGATTTCTGTTGTCCTTTTTTTCTCTCTCCATCTTTCTCTCTTTCTCTCGTTCTCTCTCCCTCTTTCTCTTGATGTCTGTCTCTTTATCTTCTCTGTCTTCTCTCTCTCTTTCCATTCTCTTCTTTCACTCCCATTTTCTCTTCTCTCATGTTGCTTCTTTCTCTCTCACCCCTTCATTCTCCCTTCTCTCTCTCGCTCTGTTGCTTTTTGTCCCTTTCTCTTGTTTTCTCTCTCCTCCTTTTCCTTCTCTCCCACTCTCTCACTCTCTCTCTTTTTGCTCTCACTGTATCTCTCTCTCCTTCTCTCCTCTCTCCTCTTTCTCTTAATCTCTGTCTCTTTTGCTTCTCTCGCCCTCTCTTTCACTTTTCATCCTTCTCTCCGTTCTTCTTTCTCTTTCCTCCCCCTCTCTCTTGTCATTTTTTTCTCTTTAACTCTCTCTCTTTTCTCTCTCATCTCCCTCGCTTTTACTGTCTGCCCTTTTCTCTCCCTCTTTTTCTTATTCTCTCTCTCCTCCCTCTCCCTCGTGTCTCCACACACTGCCTTTTTTCTTTTATTTTGTTCTTTCTCTTCTCCCTCTATTCTTGTATTTGCTCTCTCCTTCTCTCTCTATCATTTCTCTCTCCTTTTTCTTACCCCCTCTCTTTTTCAACTCTCTTGGTCTTTCCCTCTTTCAGCTTTCTCTCTCCTCTCTCTTTCTCGAACATCTTTCTAGTTTCTGTCTCATCTCTGCTTTCTCACTCTCTTGTTCATACTCACAGTCTCTCCCTCCTTCTCTTATCTCTTTCTCTTCTCTCTCTCTCCTCTCTTTCGTTTTCCTCTTGCTCTTTCTCCATCTCCTTTAACTCACTATCTCATTCTCTTCTCT
>CM076400.1:1786440-1839650 GCA_038363315.1 Mugilogobius chulae | reverse complement strand
TTTTACACTTTATTCCAGTTTTGTTATAGAGCTTGTTTATAGAGTGAATAGCATATTAGTATGATGATAATGTAACTTACTCCATTGACATTCGAAGAACTATCGATCCTTGACACACGCCAATTACCATGACAGAGCGTGAAATAGTGCTGTATTCTCGTGCCGCCTCACAAGCAAGGTTAAGGATTGTGAAATACTTCTGCACCCAGTCCGCACTGAGGAGACCTGTCAACACCAACTACCGCATCGCCTGAACGAACTAAAAAAACCACCAACCACTTAGACTTTGATATTACTTCAGAAGGCAGGGGATGAACGTACAACGCACCCCTGTCGATAGTATGTAAGACTGCAGCTGAGATTGACACAGAGCGACACGATCTCGCCGAAGTGAGAAGCGTACGTATTCACTCACGACATCGCAGCTAGGACTATTGGTAAAATAGGATCTGATTGACAACGAGAATTGTCAACCGGCTGTCTTTGTCTGAGTAGATTATACTACTGCTCCAGTATCAATTTCAATATGGGTGGTTATTAGATATAATAGACGTTCTCAATCATTATGAAGTTATTAAAAGGAATCGTGAGATGAAAATCATTGAATCCACTGAACCCTAGCTCCAGACCTTAGAACTCGACTACATTTATTAGGGTAAACTTGAGCCTAAACTATACATGGTTCTCACAATGAAGAAAAACGGCAGGTCCGCACGTTGACGTAAACGAGAAAACTCCATGTCATATTTTACTTTTTACTACAAATCTCGGTGTTCAAACAGTGTGGTACGCGAGTATAGAGTGTAAGAAGATTGCACCTTACAAGTTCGAGAGTATCTGAGATAAGACAGCTGCTTCCGCGATCCACTGCGACTCGACGAGGCGCGTAACTACTAGTAAAGACCGGTGGCCTCACCCTGCCTCCGAGAATCAAGATCCATTTCAGTCATAGATCTGCCGGAGAGTCACGTGACTGGAGAGGGTCAGGTTGTAGTGAAATTCACACTGTCGCTGACTCACAGAATATGCATGCCGTATGTACGGACTCTGCTATGGCCATGCGAGACCACGAGTCACGGGGATCACGCTCAAACTTGGAGTTTCAGTGAGTTATCATCATTCTCTGGCACATGGAGATGTAACACAGGAACACTTGCGCCGTTATATGGCTATTTCACGTACTAGATCATTTCTCTGTTGGATTTTCTCGACGCATAATGGGTAAGTACGGACGTTTTTACTCCTCGTGTGTTCAATAGTGCGTGTATATGTCGAAGCATTTGCTGTATTGTTTAGTAGCAGAACGTAATGTTTTGTACTTTGAAAACCACCGGATTCACTTCACCCACGAGCGCTTGGTTTCCTGTTTGTCGTGTCTTCTTTTCACAACTTTACCAAAAGAGGCTCCGGAGCCCTCCGGCAGTCCGGAAAATTTTAAATGAAACGGAAACGATACGGAGCAGAGCCGCGCGGCTCGCCGGACCGGACGGATCGCGGTGTGAGAGCCTCTCATTACTTTTCAAGAAACGGAAAGCCTCCGTACGCCGGACCGGAGTACGGACTGGATCCAGTGTGAGCCCGGGTGTTATCCTCAATCCCAGCCACATCATGATGCAACTTTGAATCGCTTCGGATCTAAGCCCAAAGAATCGGTTTATTTAGATAAGCATATGGCGTAACATAAACCATACAGACAACGGCATTCTTAGTTGCGTATTTTCACATAAATGTTTCATTAAATGTGCTTTTCATACGCTGGTTTCTGCGCTGCTCATCATCAAGCACCTGCAGCACTGTTTTCACATGGAATCTACTCCCGGATGCACCGCCGCTGCTGCACAGCCCAGCGGAGGAGACAGACACCGCTGTATTCCAAACCATCCTGCGCGGACAGCAGAAGCAACGTTACGAGGGACAAAGGAGGTAACGCTGCGAAATGACTCGAGCTTGAAAAGAACCAGACGAGCTGCAAACGCGCAACTAGAGCTGCGACGCCACACTTATGTTTACCCGCGCTTTTATATAGGCTTATAGCTTCGCTGCCGATCTGTCACATTTGAGACATGTCCAGTACTCGAGACGCGACGTTAACGTGCTTTGAGTCAAAACTCCGAGCCTGCAGATGTTTGTGGATTTAATATTGAATCTAATGATAAGTCACGAAGAACAATAAGTTCACAGACTCCCATCTCAAATCACTTCTGCATCTGTGTGAAAATTATTGAATAAGATGGTGAAATGAGGGTCACTTATGTTATTATGATACAAAACTTGTGTATTAAGGGGAAAAGTTGCAGTTTTTTGTGTGCAATGAAAAATAATTGTGTCATTAAGCTGAATATCTTTATAACCCTTATAACTTACCCTATCATTGTATTATTTGTTATTGAGTTTTGATTTAATGCAAAATCTGGTAATGATTTATTCATGTGTAAGTTATCAAACTAACCCTAACCCTCTATACAGACGTCGAATAATTAACACACAAACAGGATCATGACTCAATAATTGAGGTAAATTGACAAATCTAGGCGGGAGAAATGAGCTGGGCCTCAAAGGGTTAAACAGTAAAATATTCTACATTATGTAAGCAATTAAACCTTATCCAGCTAAATCAACTCATATCAGGACATTCTGAATCCAAGTACTTTTAACCAAGGCTATATAAATGTATAAATATATTTCAGAGTGCTGCATAAGGCCCTGGTTGATTGACTGGATTTGATTTAGACTTGCAAAACAAGGACACAGAAGTTATTACACTTCTCATAGACATGTTGATTTATTCACCAAACTTCTGCAAACATCCAGTCGATAAGTCCTGCAGAAAAACCGCCTCGTGTCAGAGTTTAATCACCCGCCGCTGACCTTTCACTGAGCACAAACTTTAGCCGGGTTCATCCTGGTTTTGGGCCGTTATCCGGGACGCATTTCCAGCTGCAGATCCCGATGGCCGTGCTCCGAAAACCACACGGATCCTCGGACTAAGCTCCAGCGACGGTGAAGCGTCTTGCACGGCTCAGTCTGAAGCAGAACCAGTCACTTTTCTCACCTCCAGCACGGACTTTCTGAGTACGAAACGACCCGAAGCACATCTCGTGTTTGGGCCAGACAGGCAAAGCTCAGCAGTGGCTAAGATGATCAAACTTTATGGGAGTTTTGCAGAAAATTTATTATTTATTATTATCACACTGGGACATAACATTTTGACAAAAAAAAAAGTGGATTTGTGAAGCTGAACCGACGAGAAGTGAGCCAAGACTTACATTCATTTAGCTGCAGAAGAGACTTTTATTTTCTTCAGTTTTAGAGGTATTTTAGAGCCTGGTTCATTCTGTGGAAGTGTCTGAGTCCAGTGTGAGACAGAGGGTGACAGACACAGCTCCTCTTCACCTCTGTCTGTTCTCTCTCTCTCTCTCTCTCTGCTCTCTCTGCTCTCTCTCTCTCTGTCTGTCTGTCGTCCTGCTCTCTCCATCCCGAGCTCTGTATCTCTGGCTAAGCCTCTTTTCACCCCAATTTAACACCAATCATCCTCTGCACAATGAACCCGAGCCCTGTGTGACCCCAGTGACCAGAGAGAGAGAGAGAGAGAGGAAAGAGAGGGAGAGAGAGAGAGAGGGAGGAGAGAGAGAGGGAGAGAGAGAGAAGAAAGAGGAGAGAGAGGGGGAGGAAAGAGAGGAAGGAGAGACAGAGGGAGAAAGAGAGGAGAGGGAGAAGAGAGAGATAGGGAGAGAGAGAAGATGAGAGAGGAGAGGGAGGGAGAGAGAGAAGAGAGGGAGGAGAGAGAGAGAGGGAGAAGAGAGATGAGAGAGGGAGAAAAAAGAGGAGAGAGGGAGGGAGAGAGAGAAGAGAGAAGAGGGAGGGAGAGAGAAGAGAACAGAGGATAGAGAGAAGAAAGAGAGAAAGAAGAGGGGGAGAAGAGAGGAGAGAGGGAGGGAGAGAAGAGAGAGGGAAGGAGAGAGAGAGGAGAGAAGAGATAGAAAGAGAGGGAGAGAGAGAGAAGAGAAAGAGAGAGGAGAGAGACGAAAAAGAGAGAGAGGGAGGAGAGAGAGAGAACAGAGAGAGGGACGGGGGGGAAAAATGGGGAGAGAGAGAGAGAGAAGAGGAGAGAAGAGAGAGGAGAGGGAGAGAAAGACAAGAGAGAGAGAAAAGGAAAACGTGAAAGGGAGAGGTAGGCAAAGAGAGAGAAGAGAGAGAGAGAGAGGGGGGAGAAGACAGAGAGTGGAAAGAAAGAAAAAGAGCAGCGAGGGAAAGAGAGGGAGAGAAAGACAGGAGAGAGAGAGAGAGAGAGAGGAGGGAAAGAGAGGGAGAGAAACAGAGAGAAGATAGGGGAGAGAGAGAGAGAGAGGAAAAGGAGAGAGAAGAGAGAGAGGGGAAAGAGACGACAGGGAGAAAGAGAAAAGAGAGGGAAAAAGAGAAGAAAGAGGTAAAGAGAGAAGAGAGAGAGAAAGAAGATGGAAAAAGGGTGAAAGAGGGAGAGAGGGGGAAAAAGAGAGGACAACGGTAGAGGGAGGAGAGAGAGACTGCTAGATAGAGTCAAGCGAGAAAGTGAGGGAGAGATAGAAAAGAGTCAGAAAACAAGAGAAAGGAAAAGAAGGCGGGAAGATGGAGAGATTTAAAAAACCCTAACAAACTACAGGAACAAGTATCTGGAAGTACAAGCTCGTTGTCATGGAAACACTGGGTCCAGCAGCTAAAAGATGTTGGGGAAAGTTAAGACAAATTTTTAGGTTCTATCACCGCAAACGGACCACAAATCTGCTGGTGTGGTTGTGACTCTGACTGACGATCAATAAACAAATCCACAACTTAAGGAATCATGAATAAATAAAAGGTAACCCAGTCTTAATCAAGTTTAAAATGTGTTCTGGAGCCGGCTGGATAACTACCGCGACTCCGGAGCTGCAGCCGCGTTGACGTTCATCGTTCTTGCACATTTGGGTCTCCGGTGTCCGGTCGAATTACGCCGGAGGTCTCAGGTGGATGACATCAGCTGCTGACCTGCCGTCGCCGCGGTAACACGGGTCAAACAGCCACTTGGCCTTAGCGTTAGCGCCTTGAAGAGCGAACGACAGGGGACGTGACGGCGGAGAGCAGGCTGGTCGAAGGTTCAGAAGTGTCAGGAGTGAAGTCTGAGGGTTTAATCCCAGCTTCAGTCGTGTGTGCAAGATTCATGTTCAGTCATGTTACCTACAGCTTCAAGATTTTGTGGTGAATATTACAATACTCAGACGCAGCAGAGATCTGACTCTAACGCGTATGGAGGAGGTGGACCAGAGCATGACATGGTTACTCGTGTACACGTTAGACTTTTTAATTGAAAGCCTGACAAAGGAGCGCACATCACGGCTAAAACTCTGGCCTCCCTCATTATATTAAAGATATAACGGCCTGCTGGATTTATTTTCACCGCTACAACATTAGTCGTACCTCAGCACCTGATCCAAGCTTCAACGTGTGAACAAACAGACTTGAGCATGGAACGGTTAATGAAATAAAATAAATAAAAAGGGTAATACTTCTTCTCACGGATATCTCACTTGGGTATTCCAATTTGTGACTCATATGGATGGACCCTTGGGGTTGATGTGACGAGAGTAAGTGAATGTATGTGGTCAACTCCTGTGTAGGGCTGGGCACCGAAAAACGGTTCCTACTTTGACCCAAAACAATCGGGAAATACTGGAACCGAAACATTACACACTTTCTGTGTCATTTTTCGGTTCCTTAAATCTCTGCGTCAATAATCAGAAACACTACATGTGCTCTCTACAATGAGGGCGTTTACATGCGCACGAATAACCCGGTTATTATTTTAAATATCCTGGTTATGTGTGTGTCCATGTAAACACCATAACCTGATTTTAATAACCTGGTTATTCGAATAACCTGGTTATGAGAAACCAGGTTATTGTCACTGGAGTTTTCTGATAATAACCAGATTATTGTGCCATGTAAACACCATAACCTGGTTTCTCACACTAGAGTCAAACTGAGCATGTGCAAACTGAAGGAACTGATCTGGCAGAAGCAGTACATTTCCCAAAATTATTATTTTCTTTTTCTTATATTCATTTTATAGCACTTTTTCTCATTTGGGTTTGGAGCATATGAGACTTATTTATTAATGTTTTATTTGTAATGTGTCGTCATTTTAAAACTATAAAGTAACTTGTAACACAACACAGCAGTAACTCTGAGCCGACTCTTTAAAATTCAGACTTATTTTTACACTGTAAAAATCACTTTTCCCAAAGCTCTGACTGTGACCTACAGTCTGATGTTCTTATTTAGTTGTATTTTGTCAGTTTGTTGCTGTAAACATGTTTAAAACCCATACATTAGCAAAGTTTCATACATGCATAGTTCCATCTGTGTCATTGTTGCCATAGTTACCAGTCTGAATATCCAGGATACTCAGTGCTCATGTGAACAGGAACATGAATAACCAGGTTTCTCTGACTCATGTAAACACTAGAACCAGATTATTGTCATAACCAGGATACTGCTCATAACCGGGTTATTCGTGCTCATGTAAACGGGCTCATTGTTACGAGCTACGCTCCATGTCACAGCATATCTCACATCTCCCAAACAAACTGTGTGCGAGCATATGACTGCGCTCTTAACAAGCTGCAAAACTCCCACACACAATTCAGTGTGTCAGTTTACCTACGTCTAATTCCGGCCTTTTTTTCCTCACACGTCTGATTAAAATCCTCTAAAATTCAAACTAAAACTGTTACTAATCCTTTGAAGAACATGCAAATGTCTGGAGTCTTTTTAAAGCAGCAACCCTGTAGTTTTAGCTTCTGTCAGATCTCTGAAGCTAAGCACGTCAGGGCCTGGTTTGTACTTGGATGGGAGACCACTTGTGTCCTTGGGCAAGACACTTAACTCACATTGCCTCAGTGTCTGTTACACTGGTTGAGTGGATAATAGATTGTAAAGCGCCTGGAAAAGTAAACAAACAAATAAACAAAACACACTATAAAAATAGACCATATACCGCACAAGCAAACAAAATGCAGAAAGCACAGGAGAGGCGGGTAAAATTAATCGATGCGTCAATTTATTTAGAAGCGATTAAAATAAACAATGGGGTGCACGGTAGCAGAGTGGTTAGAGCTCTGGCTTCCCAATAAGGAGGTCGTGGGTTCGACTCCCGGGTCGGACCATATCAACATCTCACCATCTCTCTGGGTGGAGTTTGCATGTTCTCCCCGTGTCACTGTGGGTTTTCTCCGGTTTCCTCCAAAAACATGCATGTTTAGGTTCATTGGGCATCACTGTAAATTTCCCTTAGTGAGTGAGTGAGAGAGTGAATGTTTGTCTGTCTAACCCTGCGACGAGTTGGCCACTGTCCAGGGTGTTCCCCGCCTAAGGCCCAAAGTCACTGGGATAGGCTCCAGTCACCCGCGACCCCTAATGGGATTAAGCGGTAGAAAATGAATGAATGAATGGTTAAAAACTTGAGGAAAAGTGACTTGTTACAATGAAATGTCTCGGCTATTTGGTCGTAACAAGTGTAATCGTGAATAATTGCAAAGTCGTGGTATTTTGTCTCACAATAACTGCAATAATACAGTTTGATATTGACATCTCTAATACAACCCAGAGTTTATTTGGGCCACATGTTCATAAACTCAAGTAGGATCTCAGAGGGACGTGTGGACAAACCCTCTGGATCCATGTCGTCAGCCACACAAACCCAAACTCGCTGTGTTTTCTCTCTCTCTCCGTCTTCATACTTCTCTCTCCGTGTGTGGCAGCCATTTTGGTGCAGAGCGCTGACAGTTTCCCCGCTCCTGTCCATCAGCGCTAACGAGAGCTTTATTAATCCCACAGGCTGTCGCGGGGCCGTTAGCATGTGGCTAATGTGTCTGCAGCTGTCAGTACAATCCAGTTAGCGTGACGTTCACTTAGCATTAGCATCACAGCGGCCGGGACATTTATGGAAGCGCTAACGACGGCTCCATCCGCGGTTATTTATGAGCCGCTCTGCCAGATACAGCGGCAGTTCTCCAATCAGCTGTCAAAGTGTAACATGATTTACTGCCCACGCTAATCATTACGGGTAATCGAGTCGTGTAGGACAATAGTGTGGAGAGGAATAACTGGTATAAATACACTTTTGGAAGATTGAAGGCATGTTCTAACATTCTTTTACTCACAGTTGTGTTTGGATTGATTCCTTCATGTTTAAGTGATCTTTTATTGTGAGGACGCTCTGGGACAATTGTTTGTTTCCTAATAATCTGCTTCTAACTTCTTATTTTCTGTGTTACTGTGGGGAAGTCATTAGAGATGATTTGTGATTTTGGGCAATACAAAAATAAACTCATTTGATTTAAACTTTAAAAAGTAAGCCAGCTCGCAGTAGTAGTTCTTTTGCCAGGTGTCAAAAAGACATTCTAAAAGTGAGTAAACAGACAGAACTAGGGCTGCAACCTACGATTATTTTAGTCATCAGTTAGTTGGAGATCATTCTTTTGATTAATCGATTGTTGTTTAAAATGTGTCACTTGAATCCAAGATTTTTGTACTGAACGGTGCGGTTAGCGCTCTGGCCTCACAGCAAGAAGGTCGCGGGTTCGATTCCCGCTCAGGCCCGGGACCTTTCTGTGTGGAGTTTGCATGTTCCTCCCCGTGTCTGGGTGGTTTCCTCCGGGCACTCCGGTTTCCCCACCAACCAATAACATGCATGTTAGGGAACACTTGGTGGTAGTCGGAGGTTGAGGCGCCAGGTGTTAGGTGAATCGCCTCTGCTGAGTTGCCCCAGGGCAATTTACTGTCACTGAGTGGGGAGGGGAGGGGTTCATCTCACTGTGAAGCGCTTTGTGACTCCGTGTCTGTGAAATGCGCTATACAAATAAAGATTACTTACTTACAGCTCTTAAGAACAATCCAACCCCGGGCTCACACTGCATCCAGTCAAACTCTGGTGCAGCCACCGGAGTCTTTACTTAACTTGAAAAGTCCGAGAGTGGCTCACACGGCCACAGTCCAGTCCGGTGTACCACTAATAATACAAACTACGTCAAAACTTGACGATCATATAACACAGAAGATGTAAAAAACGTTGGACTGCAGCGTGAGCCCAGGGTAATGGTGCAGATTTGAAGGTAAACTAGTTGAAAACAATGAAATTACACAATTTTCATCCCTTATGCTCACCCAACACAGTCTCACAAGAAGGCGTACATTTAGCACGACATAAAAATAGCGTATTTTTAGCACGATATCAGTCCTGTTCTGCGTACTTAAATGACACGAGATTGGTTGAAGCCACGTGGAGACGTTTTCTTCAGGTGAAACGGTTAAGTTCAGGCAAAAAGTTACTAAAATGGTTAACATTAGGGTGGGGTTGGGTTAGGTTAAGATTAGATGTAGGATTTGTTCATTTCATGAATAAGAACATTCTAACAACCAATGAAATGAACGGGACTGTACGCGTACGATAATACGCAAAAAGCCTTAAATCGTTTATCATACGCAATTTCATGTTGCTTATGTCGTGTAAATGTACGCTTTCTTTGAGATCGTGATGACCAATGCATTCAATCTGAAAGCTCATGGCAGGTTTGAAAGGAGGATTGTTGAAAGTAGACCAATAAAAAATCATATCAAAGCTAGCAGCGAATTTAAACACTTAAATACTTTAAAATGATTTTTAGAAAACCTAATTTGTCTATTTCTGAAACGTGTGATCTACGTGTGAATGATCTTCTGAAACATAGAACAACAAGAACCAAATGTTAGTCTTGTGTGTTGTAAATGACATTTTTGACCTGAAAAAAGGGAATGGAGTACTTTCCTTGGTCTCAAATCACGAATGAAAAAGTACAGAGGTGCCCAACCGGTCGATCTCTGTGGCAGTGCAACCACTCTAATCACCAATTTCATGTAGTTTGAAATTCTACAAATGGTAGTTTGAACTTTTTAGTGGCTTTTTTAAGAGGCTTACAAAAGCCACAATAATTTATTTTCAAAATACTACCATTTAGCAGGTTTATAACTTACATTTTAAAATATTGTTACATTAATAAAGAAAGTCTCTATGGGCCAACTGTGTTTCAAAATAGTCTAAAAATCTAATTTTACGACATTGTGAATAAATGAAATAATGTAAACCTACAGGGAGATCTTCAGGTTGAGCTCAGTCAAAAAGTAGTTCATGAGCTAAAAAAGGTTGGGCTCTGAAACAGTAAAATAGTACTTTAGAATTGTGATAACACCAGTATAAAGACCAGCAAACAATTATTCAAGCACTAAATTAGTTGTTTTTTTAAACGATTAGTTGCCATTAATCAATTAACTTGCTGCAGTCCTAAGACAAAAATTGGTTCATCCTAAAGACAAGATGCCGACAGAGAAACAGAGCAATGTAGTGTATTCTATTCGTTGCAGTGAAGAGAGCTGCAACGAACACTATATTGGGGAAACCAAACAGCCACTTCACAAAAGACTTTACCAACACAGAAGAGAAGCCACAAGTGGTCCCCAGTCAGCTGTACATCTGCATCTTAAAGCCACCAAGCATACATTTGAGGACAGTGAGGTTAAAATTCTTAGCAGGGAGAAGGGATGGTTTGAAAGAGGTGTAAAAGAAGCCATCTTTGTGAAAAAAGAAAACCCATCACTAAACAGGAATGGAGGCTTAAGATACAACCTACCTGGTGTGTATAGTAGCATTCTTACCCCTTGGTCTAAAAGGAAAGAAATGTAGATAGAGCACAGTCTCCAGGACTTATTACTGCAACAAGATCACCCAGTATACTACTGTATCTTGTTCATAGGTAGCCAGGGCAATTTACCAGTGAATTAGTGAGGGGAGCTTGAAACAGTCTAGGCCCAGTCAGAACAATGAAAAGGAAGCTGAGTACAATGAAGAGGAAGCAGAGAAAATGGGGAGGAAGCAGAGAACAATAGAACAATAGAAAGGAACAATGGATAGGAAGCTAGGGCTTACCAAACCAGTTTTAGGAACAGGTTTCAGGAACAAGTTTGGGTGGGTTTAGCCCCTCCTATAGGGGGAGGCTTATCTTAGTATATAAATACAGCCAGTCTCAGTCTACTTCCATCAGATTGAAAATGACTTTCGGATGAGAGTCGAAACGTCTTGATCTTCGGAAACACTGTCCAGATGACTACTTTGAAGACTTCTACTATTAATGTATTAATCTTTTTCTCCTTATTCTTCCTTTTATTCTCTTTTTTTCATTCTATTCTCTTGTTTTCCTTTTCTTCGTTTTCTTCTTTCCTATTAATCTTACTATTTTTTCTTCTACTTATTCTTCTTACTCTTACTACTGCTTCATTTTATTATTCTTACTATTCTATATATTGTTATGTGTGTGTATATAATTGTCCGCTGTAATTACAAACCTCAAACATCGATCCAAACGTTTTGAATCAGACGCACATTTCACGCTGCTACGGAAGCCCATCAGGGACGTTCGGAGCCTTTATCCCGGCTGCTGATCACATTATTTAACCGGAGCATGTTATAAGAGCGGTACGGCCTCTGCATTTGGTTAATAACACAGTATTGATCGGTCTGAATACACGTAATGAAGGCGATGCATAAGCGATGGAGCGTGGAAATATAAATGGATTTCTCTGGAATCGGGAGGCGTTTAAGGGAATTGGTGACTGTGATTTGTCCCAAAGAGAAATGAGAGAAAAGGTCTGGATAAAAAGGTTTTCTGAATGAAGCATGAACACTTTTAATAAACTCTAAATATGAGCTTCAACAACATCGTCCAGTCGATAAACGCACATGAGTTATTGTGGTTAAACGTGTCTCCTGCACTTCTTTTGTTTGCTTTTTGAGTCTGGCGACATGAAAACTGGGTTTATTTCCTGTGTTACTGGCCCAGTTCATTTAATTTTTGTAACTTCAGACCTGAACTTTGTCATTAGCTCCAAATAAAACCTTCTGTGTGGTTTAAAAACACGTGTCTATAAGACGCCAAGAAAATAGTCGTGTAATAGACACGACAGAAAAGGAAGAAGGCGTGGTATGAAAACATATTGACTTTTCTTTGACCCACTTTTTGTCTGGAGCTTTTGTTTTCCACAGATTAACTTTAGGTGGCGAAATACAAACTGAAAGTAGCTTTTCTGTTGTCGACTGTGCAGAGATCATCATTTATTCCAGACTCAAGGCCCATGAAAAACGCACAAGACAAACAAGATGAGTTACAAATCCTAATTCAGTTTAGATCATTTACACTGATGCCTTTCAAAGAAACATCAGACTCTTAGCTGTTAGCTGAAGCTAGTGCTAGAGATGTTTTTACTTGATGAATGTTACTAAATGAAAGATTTAATGTTGGAGTAACAAACTCTTTTAGTTATGATCAGCGACGTGCGGTCAGGGAGGCAGATGAAGCAGTGCCTCACCAGTCCAAAAGGGAAAAAAAATACTTGATTCATTCATTTCTACCGCTTAATCCCGTTAGGGGTCGCGGGTGACTGGAGCCTATCCCAGTGACTTTGGCCTTAGGCGGGGAACACCCTGGACAGTGGCCGACTTGTCGCAGGGTCAGACAGACAACCATTCACTCTCTCATTCACTCACTAAGGAAATTTACAGTGATGCCCAATTAACCTAAACATACATGTTTTTGGAGGTGGGAGGAAACCGGAGAAAACCCACGGTGACACGGGAGAACATGCAAACTCCACACAGAGAGATCGTGAGATGTTGATATGGTCCGACCCGGGAGTCGAACCCACGACCTCCTTATTGGGAAGCCAGAGCTCTAACCACTCTGCTACCGTGCACCCCTACTTGATGTCAATAAGACTAAATAAATATTATACTTTTTGTATGTAAAATATTCCGTATTTGTCATATTTAGTTGATTTCTTGGGATTTTCACTGAGTTTTGTGGTTTAAAACCGCTAAATCTCCAGGACTTGCGTTATAATGCAGGTCTACAGCGCTGAGGCTCGCCTCACTCAGACCTGCGCAGACACATACACAATGAACAGAGCGCGTTCATGCAGCGCGTTCATGCAGCGCGTTCACTCACTGTTTCTCCACACAAGTGATAAAATATGTTTGTAGACGTACTTTTTTCGAGTGCTTGTCCTCTAATTGTCAAGAAAGAGAATATTATGTGAAAGTGAGCGCTTGTAGTGACTTAATTTGACAGTAAACAGAGTTTGTACAAAGCCCAGATGAGGCAAGTGAAAAACTGCCTCCAGCTCTGCGTCAGGGAAATCTGGCGGCTTTCTAAGACCATTGCAGGGACGACCTCTGGGCTGCATCTGGTCATTATGTCCTTGGGCAAGGCACTTTACCACATCACCTAGTCTTTTTAAATCTAGTCTTTTTAAATGTACTGTGTGTTTTTGTAAATAAAACCTCCAAATACATTCTGACTCTTCTAATTACACGTTTTAGCTGGAGAAGTGCATTCTACAGTGGAATTAAAACAGCCTCGTCTCATTACGGCAGAAGAAGAAGTGTTTGTTTTTGTGAGAATCTCGGTTAAAACAAAAGGTAGAAATATAAATATAACAGAAGCTGGAGTCATTAGTGGTAAAAACAGAGAAGTGTGTGAGTCTGACGCAGAGTAAACACGAGAAAACACTTTAGAGAAGAGAGAGAAGGAGAGTGAGAGAGAAGAGAGAAGAGAGGGAGAGAGAGAGGGAGAGAAGAGAGAGGGAGAAGAAGAGAGAGAGAAAGAAGAGAGAGGGAGAGAAGAGAGAGGAGAGAAGAGAGAAAGAGAAGAGAGGAGGAGAGAAAGAGAGAGGGAGAGAAGAGAGAGAGAGAGAGAGAGGGAGAGAAGAGAGGGAGGAGAGAAGAGAGAGAGAAGAGTAGAAGAAAGAGAGAGAAGGAAAGAGAGAAGAGAGAGGGAGAGAGGAGAGAAAGAGAAGGGGAGGAGAAGAGAGAGGGAGAGAAGAGAGAGGGAAGAGGAGAAGAGAGGAGAGAAAGAGAGAGAGAGGGAGAAGAGAGAGAGAGAGAGAGAGGAGAGAGAGAGAAGAGAGAGAGAGAGAGAAAGAAGAAGAGAGAGGGAGAGAAGAGAGAGAGAGAGAGAGGGGAGAGAAGAGGAGAGAGAGAGAGAGAGAGAAGAGAGAGAGGAGAGAGAGAGAGGAGGAGAGAAGAGAGAGGAGAGAAGAGAGAGAGGGAGAGAAGAGAGAGAGAGGAGGAGAGAAGAGAGAGGGAGAGAGAGAAGAGATAGAAGAGAGAGAGAAAAGAAAGAGAGAGGAGAGAGAGAGAGAGAGAAGAGAAAGAAGAGAGAAGAGAGAGAGAGAAGGGAAGAGAGAGAAAGAGAGAGAGAAGAGAGAGACAGAAGAAAGACGAGAGGATGAGAGAAAATGAGAGACAAGAGAAGAGAGAGAGAGACAGAAGAGAAGAGAGAGAGAAAGAGAGAGAACAGAGGAAGAGAGAGAGAGGAGAGAGAGAAAGATAGAGAAGAGAGAAGAGAGAGAAGAGAGAGAGAAAGAAAGAAGAGAGAGAGAAAGAAGGAGAGAGAAGAGAGAAAAGAGGAAAGAGGAGAAGAGAGAGAGAGGGGAGAATGTGAGAAGACAGAGAGGGAGAAATAGAGCAGAAAAAGTAAGAGAGAGAGAGAAAAAAAGAGGTAGATAAAAGGAGAGAGATGAGAGGGAGAAAAGAGAGAGGAGAAAGAGAGATAAGAAGGGGGTGTGGTGGCTGCCGGAGTCATTAGTGGTAAAAACAGAGAAATGTGTGAGTCTGACGCAGAATAAACACGAGGAAAACACTTTTAGAGCTGCAGAAATGTTCAAATTACGAGAGGAAGGTGATGAAAACTGTGACCTAAATACAGAGAGAAGGTTTTATTTAGATTATTCACACGTCAGACACTCGTTTGTTTAAAATAATGTGTTTATATTTTAAATCTTCTACACTTGTGCACTGTAAAAAACTGTAAAGGACAATGAGTTAAGTTTACTCAAATCTGTAACTCGACGATGTGAGTCAAAGGTTTTCAACTTAAGCACGGTCACATGACCGTACGACCTGCTACAAACTCTCTGCGAACGATTTTTCTCTCATTTCCTACGTCATTCTTGAGGCGTTATTATGAAAAAACAGGGCTCGTTCTGCAAGTTCGTAGACAGGTCGATGGTCTTGTTGAAGATTTTCTACGACCAGTCTACGAACGCAGAGAATAAACTGTAGAATACAGCTTAAAGCCTGTGCATTTTGCCTGTGCGGGAGAGTGAAAGTGGAGAGAGATGTGCTCTACGGTCCAAGCGACTGGAGAGGAACAGTATTTTAGCCCGTACGAGGATCTGTTTGAAAGAATCTAGCCTGGAGCACGCGAGGGAAACATAGATGCTTGAAACACGGGGAGGCCCGGACCAGGAGTGCACAGGGAAAGCGCAAATCACCTGGAGATGAACTCAACCACAGGGAGGACACCTGTAACAGTGCTTTCTTTGTGAAGTTTTTAAACTTTCTTCATACAAACACAATGATGTCAATGGATTAGTCTTCCGCATCCGGCACACTTTGGTTTTGGTTTCTCCTCCTTCAATACGCAGGTAAGAAACAAAGGATTTTCATTACGGAGGTTTGACTTTGTGAGTTTGTTGTGTTTCGAGAGAGAGAGACAAATGAGAGAACAGATTTCAGACAAAGCCTACACAGAATATACATAGCTCATAAGCATATTTGGGGCTTTGCTGGTGCAATGTTATTGCTATTCCGATAATACATGGTTTACGAAAGGTTTAATAGCTACAACTTGATAAAGGCTTGGTTGGACGCAGGGACATCGCGCAGCTCCCGTGTGATACTAAATAGATGTAGGATTACCGTAAAGACGCATTAAGCAAGATTTAGGGCACACGCAAGGATGTCGTACGGCTTCATTTCCCCAAGAGTGTCGTGAGTTGTTGGTGAGAGCTGAAAGCCGTAAAGACCACAACGGTTCGATACAGCGACTGCATCACTGCAGACGCTGCACCGATCTCCTCAGTCTCACCTCCATCCTTCATCACTGTGAACAAACCCCGAGATACTTGAACTCCTCCACTTCAGACACTAAACTTTCTAAAATATTCAATATTCAGACGACAGAAGTGAACACAACCTATTAACTCATAAACTCATATAAAATACTCATAATGTTCAGATTCGTTCAAACCAGAGCCTGTGTCCGTCTGAAATGATTAATCCTGAATAAACTCAGATTATTAAAGACTCAGAGTCTGACCTGAGTTTAATAATCTGCAGATGGAAGCAGGACACACTTATTGTTTTCTCATAATGTGAATAATAAAAGGACGTTATGAAGTCAGCCTCTGCTCCAGATAAACTCATTTATTTTATCCACCACTGAAGGAAATATGAATGAATGCATTACTGACTTTCTTTCATTTCGTTCAGAATTAATACCACTTTTATTCCATTTTTTAGTCTAAAACAGTCAGATTATTCGGATTTTTGTAGGTTCATGTGTTAAAGTTATGTTTAATAATAATAATTGTTGTGTGAATGTAAGAGAGAGATTTTAGAGGAAACTTGTTGTTTAAGAGACATTTTTTTGAGTAATTTCCCTCTGGAGAAGGTTTAATGAAGAAGTTACAAGAAGAGAGGAGGAGAGAGAGAGAGAGGAGAGAGAGGAAGAAAAAAAAAAAAAGAGAGAAGAAGGGTGGGGTTAAAAAGAGAGAGGAGAGAAAGGAAGAGAGAGAGGGAAGAGAGAAGAGAGAGAGAAGAAAGGGGAGAGAGAGGAGAGAGGGAGAGATTGGAGAAGAGGAAGGTGGAGGAAAGAGAGGGGAGGAGGCAGAAGAGAAGAGGGGAAGAAATAAGGAGAGAGAAGGAGGGAGAGGAGAGCGAGAGATTCTTTCCTCTCCGTCCCCCCCTCTCTCTCCTTCTCCCTTTTTCTCTTTCCTCTCTCTCTTCTTTCCTCATCCTCTCAATCTCTCTTCTTCTTTCTCTAGTTCTCTTCAACCCTAACCCCCCCTCTCTCTCTTTCTCCTCTCCCTCTCTCTCCCCCTCCTCCCTCTCTCTTCTCTTCTTCTCCCTCTTCTCTCTCTCTCTCTCACTCTATCTCTCCTCTTCTCACCCCCTCTCTCTCTCTCACCTTTTCTTTCTCTCTTCTCTCCCTCCCTGCCCCCCTCTTCTTTTTCTTCTCTTTCTCTCTTTCTTCTCTCTTCCTCTCTTTCGCCCCTCTTCCCCTCTCTTCTCTCCTCCCGCTCTTCTTCCCCCTTTCTCTCTCTCCAATCTTTTCCCTCTATCCCTCTCTCTTCCCTTTTCTTCTTTCTCTCCTTCTCCCTTCCCGTGGACCTTCTCTTCCCTCTCTCCCCCCTCCTCTCTCTCTCTTTTTCTCCCTCCTCTTCCCTCCCCTTCTCTCTCTCTTCTCTCTTCCCTCTACCCCCCCCTCTCTTCCCCCCTCTTTCTCTCCCCTCTTTCCTCTACCCCTCCTCTCTCCTTCTCTTCTTTCTTTCTCTCCTCTCTCTCTCCCCTCCTCTCTTCTCCCCTCCCTCCCCTCTCTCTCTACCCCCCCTCTCTCTCTCCCTCCTCTCTTTCCCCCCTTCCCCCCTCTCTCTCCCTCTCCTTCCCTCTCTCTCTCTCCTCTCTCTCTCTCTACCCCCCCCTCTCTCCCTCTCTCTCTCTCCCCCCTCCCTCTCTCTCCTCCCCCCCCCCTCCCTCTCTCCTTCTCTCTCTTCTCCCCCCCCCCTCTCTCTCTTCTCTCTTGTCCTGACGTGACTCTGTGATTGGATCGTTGTGTTAAATTGACCCGGGGCTCAGCTCAAATCTCTCCTCAGACTCTTTTATAATAAGATATTCACACAGAGACTCGAGCTAAAGTTAAACCCAGGACACGGTGGCTCAGTGGATAGAGACCGCCCCGCAGTGAGAGGTTACGGTTCGAGATCAGAGCTAAAGTTAAACCCAGGACACGGTGGCTCAGTGGACAGAGACCGCCCCACAGTGAGAAGGTTACCGGTTCCACTCCCAGGTATATCTCCTATTCTAACATCCAGTATGTCCAACTCACGTCTAATGAGAATCAGCAAACACATTATTTAATTATTTATCTCTCTCTCCTCTCTCTCTTTCTTCTTCTCTCACTCTTTCGTTTTCTCTCTCTTTCTCTCTTCTCTCTCTCTTCTCTCTGCTCTCCCCTCCCTCTCTCTCTCTCTCCTTCTTTCTCTATCTATCCCCTTTTCCATTTCCTTCTCTCTTTCCTCTGTCTTGTTTTCTTCTCAGATGTTGGGCTTTCTTTCTTTCTTTCTTTCTTCTCATCATTCTATCCTCTTTCTCATATCTTCTGCCGCTTTCTCTCTCTCTCCTGCTGTTTTTTTTCTCTCTCTCTCTTCCCCTCATCTCTTTCCTCTCACCTTCTGCTTCTCTCTCATCTCTCTCAACCTTTCTCTCTTTTTTACCCCCTCTATCTGTCCCTTCCTATCTCTCTCTCTATCTCTCTCTCCATTCACCCCCCTCCTTTCTTTCTCTATTCTACTTTCTTCTTCCCATTCTCTCTTTCGTTTCCTTTTGCCTGCTCTCTTTTTCTTTCCCTTCCCCTCCTCTTCCCCTTCATTCTTCTCTCTTCATCCACCCCCTCTCACTCTCCCTCTCTTCTCTCTCTTTCTCCTTCTTCTCTCTCTCTCTATCCCCTCTCTCACTCATCTCTCTCTTTTCTCCCCAACTCTCTTTCTCTCTCCCCCTCTTCCTTTCTCTCTGTCCCTCTCTTTCTTCCTCTCTTCTCTCTTTCTCTCCTCCCTCTCTTTCTCCTTCTCTCTCCCCTCTCTCTTCCTTTCTCTCTGTCCCTCTCTTTCTTCCTCTCTTCTCTCTTTCTCTACTCCCTCTCTTTCTCCTTCTCTCCCCCTCTCTCTTTCTTTCTCTGTTCTCTCCCCCCTCTCTCTCCTTCTCTTCTCTCTTTCTCCCTCTCTCTCTGTTTTTCTCCTCTCTCTCTTCTCTCCCTCTCTTCTGTCTCGCCTTCTCTTTCTCTCTCTCCTCCCTCTCGCTCCCTCTCTCTTCTTCCCTCTTATCCTGTCTCTTTCCCTTTGCATCCCCTCTCTCTCTTTCTCTCCTCTCTCCCTCTCCTCTCTCTCTCTCTTCTTTCTCATGTACATAATATAAAGATCTGTCCGTGATCGTCTTGAGAAACGCAGCTCTCCGAAGCGTCAGGACAAACGTGATTAGCAGTGATTTTAATAAAACTTTGTGAAGTATAAATGATGTCTTGGTAATGAAACACAAACAGACGGTTCCTCTGGAGATGCTTTTACTTTATTATGAAGCTGAGAGGTTTATGTAAAGATTCAGACGCACATTAAAAGAGATGAAAAGACTGCAGTTAAATGTTTCTGAAAACATTTATTTTACAGTTTAATCAACAAGTCAGGGATGGGTTTTTAAAAATGCGGTACAAAGAGTGATAACTTAAGACTTAGTTTAAAGTTTAGTGTAAGTCGCGGGTCACGTGACTTTCCCCCTTGAGTTGAGGTAACGTCAGCAAATAAGTCAGATAAAATGAACTTTTGTAATAAATACTTGTCAAGTTGTTTAGACACACACATATTTATGGACTAATCATAATACATGGTTTAACTTGGACAGTGCATTTAACCACAAACAGACTGGATAATTCATTTTTTCAGCCCAAACTAATGTAAGCAGCTAACGTTAGCATCTTTATGGCTAACGCAGTGCTTCTCAATTGTATTTTGCCGACCCCCCCCTGGGAAAGAGAAAATATTCGTGCCCCCCCACTCGGTGTGGTGACTAAAAATCTGAATATTATCTTTAAAAAATGTATAAGTATTTCTAAAGTGTATTCTTTTTACAGAAATAAAAGAAAAAATTCAATTTCAACTTCAACAATTTTCAACAAATATGAACTTTATTTTGTACATTTACTTGCACTGCAAAAGCATTTAACTAGCCAACTAAGTTTAGATATTTTTTTATGAATATTTTTGCAGTGTTATTTTACAGTTGTAGTCAGCTTCACGGGCTGAACTGAAAAGACTTTGGAAGCGGCGCTGTGTTTATTCCACAAATGATCAGAGCCGTACCGTTTGTGTTAAGTTGGTGAAATGATGGATAGATAAGGCATTTTACCACGTACACACGACCTCGCTTGTTGGTGCTGCTCTGTCCGGTTGAGTGAGCGCGCGGTGTCGGGTCGTTCTTTCCATTTGTGTGTGTCTGGCACGGTGCGCGAAAAGCCCCGGACCGCTGCACACAAACACACGCAGAGAAACGCAAACACGAAAATGTACCGACACGGGCACCACGATCAAAGCAGAGCAGACAAGGCACGTGAAAGGATAAGATTTTATGAACGCGCTGATTCAGGACAGATAGTAGGACCGATAGGCCTGGAACTTATCAATCTAGTCGACTGTTGCGCGCCCCCCTGGCATCGCATCACGCCCACTGATTGCAACACAGTCTCACTAGATGGGGTACTTTTACCACGACACAAAAACATCGTATTTTGACCCATTAGTTCACAGCTATTTTTAGTACTTATGTTACACCGTACATTTAGAGTAAAAACAGCACAAGTTTTGGTTGAAGCCACGTGGGGACGTTTTCTCAGGTGAAACAGGTAAGTTTAGGCTTCAAGTTACTAAAACAGGTAAGTTTAGTTCTGGGGCTTGAGGCAGGTTAAGATTAGAATCAGGATTTCATTAATATTCATAAATAAGAACACGTCTTAACAACCACCATAGAAATGAACTGGGACTGTGATGCGTACTATAATTACACAAAACAGCCGTGAACTCGTGCTAATCATGCCTAATTGACATGTCCTGTAACGTCGTGGTAAATGTACGCTTTCTTGTGAGATCGGCTCCTATTTGAGAAGTACTGGGCTAACGGCTTCAGTTACGAGGGTTTTGTTTCTTCTCCGGCTCAACAGTGAGTTTAAGCGTCTCCTTAACATCTTTACTTCAGTCGTGTTATTAAGTTAAAGACTTCATGCTGACCGTTCTAGAGACCATCGATGCTCACTACTTTTCCAGATGCATTATGGGACATTTTGAGTCACTACTTTCTGACCTGCTGGACATTCAGACACCACTACAACATGTGTGACCCTTGAAAAGTGACATATATAGTAAATAGTGCGGACGTTCGGACACAGCCTTAGACTTTGGATTTGAAAAGATCACGTCCTAATCGTCGTGGTCTTGACTACTTCACTAATGTTTTTTCACTTACTATAATTCTCAACCTAAAGTATGTATAATCTTTTCTCCACAAACTCACACTTTTGTCATCATTTCAAGCTTTCATCCAATCAAACTCACAAACAGAATATCATGAAACACAGAATTAACTTGGATTAAACAGTCTGAATCGGTTCTTCCTCCGAGTTGAATCAGGGCTAAATCAAACAGACAACTCAGTGTTTTGTAATCCTGCATCTCGACGTACATCCTCCCTGTTTTAGTATTCTGGCTCCGGCTGGATTTAGAAACGGACCGAGGAGGTAAACAAATGCAAATATTGTGAAGTGAAATATGCAGATCCATATTGAGGAGGCTCGTCTAATCCTCCAACACGGCGGTGGAGCTGCTGCTTTGTGAGGGAAGAATTCACACAAAAAAATGGCAAAGATTTGTAGATTTCCTCCCACAGACAGAGTTATTTATACCAACACAAACGAGAGCCGGGTCCAGCCAGTGTGCGAGGGAGAAATATCAGATCGCCGAGCCAAATCTAAAGAGAAAAACTGCCAGTGAGTAGAGCTTTGATCGTTTTAATAAGAGAAGTGATGAACATGGAGTAGAGTCGAATGTGTCCAAGATGTAGTGGGACCAAAGAGAAACAGGGAATAAAAGGGATTTTTAGTGGAAATGGAACTGAGTTTAAGCTGAAATACATAAAAGACAGTTTCTTTATGTTAAAAGTGTTGTAAAGTAGGTCTGTTCAACTTAATTAACCATCATTTATGTTTCTAATAAATACAAAAGAAGGTTATGAATGAACTATTGGTCAGTCTGTCAAACTGGTCATGTCTCTGAACTGTTTATATTAGACACAACACAACATCTTTACCTCTGACAAAGGCAGATGTCCTGCTGCCAAAACTGTCATGTACAAGCTGTTAGCTTTTATGACTCACAAAAAGGTGCTCATCAAACTCAGAAATTTGTAGACAAAGAAGACGTAGAGGCACTCTGTTTTGCTGTGTGTTTCGACTAGAGTCTACCCCTGAAGAAGAAACGTGTTGGCTAGATTCATAATTAAAACTACAGCAAAACAGAGTGCCTCTACCTGTTCTTTCTCTACAAATGTGTTCTTTTATCATCTGTTGTAGACACAGCGACGGCTGTAACAGCAGGAAAAGTGCAGCTTCTGAACAGTTTTCTCAACACTGGCTTTTTTTTCACTTTTAAGTTGTAAAGTGTGTGCAAACTACATGAACAGACGCTCCGCGCACATACCAAAACTCATTGTAAACATGAGCCTTGACAGAGGCGGTGTGGCCGGGGGTTGTCGCTTTAAAATCTGACAACACTGAGTGAAGCGTGCGCTCACTTCTTACCGGCTGACAATCATTCACGGAGCGTTCAGTGCAGCTTGGCTCGAGCACAAACCCGGCCCAACAACTGAGCGGGAAATGAAAGTCCAAAATCAAAACTCTAGAATAAAAATATTATTCATTCATTTATTTTTTCTGCCGCTTAATCCCATTAGGGTCACGGGGACTGAGCCTATCCAGTGATGTGGCCTTAGGCGGACACTACTGTGAGCTGTTGCAAGTTTCAATTAAACATGCAACACGAACCAAAATCAAACTCTTAAGGGAGGTCACTCTGTATTGAAAGTGTGAACAAATTCCAATAGCCATGGTCTCAGGATGTACATAAATACTGAGAACACTGATCTGTCATTCACCACTCATTTTATTAAAGTGGTACTCGGCTGATTGTACTTCCTGACTTTGGAGAAATGTCTGCTGTTCTGTGTACCTGACCTACATTATAAAAGTCACCATTAAACAAGCAGCCTTATGTACGTCTGTTAAAATATTATTGTCAATCATGTTCTTTATATCCTGATAAAGACGTTTAGGTCACATCTTCCTGCTCGAATTACAACAGCCTGATGAGTCTAAACCCTCCTGATGCAGTGGTTCTAGCTTCTCGTTTCTGTACAGTAGGGGGCGCTGTCAGTTCTGATCTCACTCTCCCACAGCCGCAGCTTGGGTGACTCAGACGCCCGGGATCGCTGGGTGACTCAGCTCAGACTTCGAACGGAGGAACGAGTCAGTGACAGCAGAAGACGAAGCTAAAAAAAAAAAAAACCTCCACAGCAGACCAAACAAGAGCCAGTGTCAAGTCTTCACTGCCGACAAGTCTTCACCCGACAGTCACTCATCTCAGACTGAACAGATCAGAAGAAGAAGAATCAGACACGTTTCAACTCTGAGAAAAGACAGAGTGAAGGAAGAAATATTGCAAAGCTTTTTAAATCAATATTACAGTTTATGGTGACACAGTGAAGCAGAGTCTGGGAAGAAATACGTTCAATGTTCCAATTCTGACAAATCTCATCAACCCAAGACTTTTAAGAATACAGTTTTTGGAGGTCTAAGATTCTAAGAAACACTTGCGTTTGTTACGACACAAACTACACAAGTTGCATCGTGCCCCACATCGCATCACTTCTTCACAAACACGAAGACTTTGATGAAGTTTTGTGGTTCAACAAAAAAACAATCAGATAATCAGAAAAACGAAGCGGACGGCATCAGAAAACAACACGACTGAATGAAAGATGAGAAAAAGCCGCTTAAACTCAGAATCAGTTTTACTCTCAACTTACAAATTAAACAAACCCTAAAACTATTTTATTTAATGAAAACAGCTTCAGCTTTTGGAGAGGAATTGCCAAAACCCAAATACACTTGGTGGTGTTTAGTCCAAGCTAAATATGTCGAACCAAAGAGGACAGAGTGCTGGTGTGTCCAGACTTTGAATGTCTGGTAATATTCTGACTGTTGTACACTTTGTTGATGACATATATCGTCAATGCCGCATGTGTACACTAACCCTAGCCCAATGTCCAGAGAGTTTTCCTCCTGCTCTGTTAGAGCAGTGGTTCCCAAACTTTTCAGACCGGACCACAAAATGACGATGTAACCATCTCGCGACCCCACAGCAAATAAAACGTTGCAAAACCATTTAAATTGGGCTAAAATGCATTTCTTTTTGTAGTTTATTGCTTTATATGACAAAAAAAATATGGTCAAACCTCATGCTAAAGTTATAAAAAACAGATAAAAACCAAGTCATAATTGTAAAATTAAATCTAGAAATATCCCGTGATCCCCAGATTTTGCTTCGCGACCCCCGAGGGGTCCTGACTCCCACTTTGGGATCAATGGGTTAGAGCATATCGTAATACTTTTTATACCACACACCTGTGAGTGAATTATAAGAAGGCAAGCCTACAGAGACTAAAAGTGGCCTATAATGATGGGCTAAGAATTTTGTTAAAAAGCCTAGATGGACCAGCGCTAGTGAACTCTTGTGTTCAACAGAATTAATGCAAACAGTCCTAAGAAAGCTTATGTATAAATGTATGTGTCGGCTGGACACTAGATGCCTGCCGTACGATTTTTATTGTTTATGAATAAAAGATGAACAAACAAATGAACGAACCTACCTACCTACCTACCTACCTACCTATCTATCTATCTATCTATCTATCTATCTATCTATCTATCTATCTATCTATCTATCTATCTATCTATCTATCTACCTATCTACCTATCTATCTATCTATCTATCTATCTACCTATCTACCTATCTATCTATCTATCTATCTATCTATCCCAAATCTAATCATTCTGTCCCAGCTCATCACTTCTTCATCTGTACTGCTTCTTTTTTTACTAAGACATTTAGTCAGATCAAAACCTGATGTTCTTTTGTGTAGAGCTTGTTCTCTCTTATAACTAGAGTCAGTCAGAATCAGAGACTAAAGCTACAAAACCTCAGCTTCACAAAGAGCCAGACGTGTGTTTGTGCTGCAAATGGTTCAAAACAGTTTAACAAAACCTACACAGACACAAGGAGAACATGCAAACTACACGCACGTATTTACACTTTGTGTTTAAATGTGTTTTCTGCCGATAACTTAAACACTTCACAATAAACCCTGGCCTCGTCTCAGAACTAGAGAAAGTACAGTTTTAAATATCTGTTCTTGTGTATTATTGGAAACAGTCGGAGCGTCCAAAAACCCTAAACAAAAGTCCATTGTCTTTAAAACCACAGAAGCGTCCACACTTTTCTTAATGATCTGGGTCCAAACGGCAGAATCTGTGAGACTGTGGGCGATGGAAGGCAGCACCGGCAGAGAGAGAGAGAGAAAGTGCAAAAGGACGGATTTGTAACACCAGAGAAACGTGTGAGGATATTAACACTTTTTATTTTGAAACACTATTTTTATGGTTTATGGAGGTTTGTTTTGGCAGAGGAAACGTGTGAGTGTGTCCACGAGGGAAAGAAATAGTCTAGAAAAGTGTATGTTTTAACAGAGAAAGAGGAAAAACATAGAATTAAACTTGGAACAAACCAAGGAAGGAGGGAAGGCAACAACAGAATTTCACAAAAACTATCACTCTCCTTTCTTTAAATGTTTTGATTTCCATTAAAATATAACAACAAAGACCATAATTCTTTGCTGAACAGATACATTTAAGAATGAAAAGTTACATAACGTACAGACACTTTTCAGTTCAGAATAACGTGACAGACGAGTGCAGTTTTGCTCCCAGCTGATCCGTGACGCTGCCCCCTGCTGCCTGCCTCTGTAATTATCATCAGATTGCTTATTGATCAGAGGAGTATTGATCGGGAGCCGTTCTGAGGCCACAGAGCGCAGGACCAGAGCCGCACGAGAACATTTTAATAAAGATTCTTCTGCTCTGACATTTGGATTCACTCAGGCCACACAAAGCTCCTTTAATCACATCACAGGGTTTGATTATTGCTCCGTGTGACTGTGGTTAAAGGTGACGCCATGTTTATAGAAGAAGCAGCGGTTACTAATGGCAACGAGCTTTACATTTAGCTTGTGGGGGTTTATCATCATTAAGAGGAGACGTTACAGGTGAAAAGATGTTATTTTGTACTTTGTTGTAACATAACTCGCTAATATACTTCAATCAAAAAACAAAAGTGGTATTTTTATGTAACTGAGTCTGATATTTCCCAGTTAAACATCATGAGTTCTCACTTCAGAGTGTTTCAAACGGATCAGCTTGTATAGGGGTAAGGTAAGGTACACTTTATTGTCCCCGTAGGGAAATTTGTCCTCTGCATTTGACCCATCCTTCAATGCCTCTGGAGCATCTCCTCAGGAGCAGTGATTAGTGCAGCGCTCGGGGACACATCTCCAGATGTTGTTGCTAGGCTTGGTCAGGACTACCGTAGCTGGAGGATTTTACCCTAACATGCATGTTATTGGTTGGCGGGGGAAACCGGAGTGCCCGGAGGAAACCCACCCAGACACGGGGAGGAACATGCAAACTCCACACAGAAAGGCCCGGCCCGTGCGGGAATCGAACCTGCGACCTTCTTGCTGTGAGGCCAGAGCGCTAACCGCTCAGCCACCGTGACGTTAATGTTAGTGCTTAACAGTTCTCAGCCAGGTTAGTCTAGGGTTTTAATTTGCATCAAAGTAAAAAGCTTCCTGGCACGATTCTTATTGTCAGTAAACAATTCAGCTTTAATGCGACGGCTAGGTTTAGGATTGGGGCTTGGGTGAGGGCTAGAAAAAGTTATTTAAAATGTAAACAAAAAGATGTTACAGATTTTTTTTGCACTAACTTTAAACAAAAGGAGGGACCAATCTAAACAGAAAACCGTTACACACGTTTGCAATGAAAGGACCAGTGACACATTTTGTAAAATACTAAAATTTGGAAAAGACACTGACCAGGGGTGTCGAACTGGGGGTGTAAATGGTACTAGTTTCCCCAGGGCATAAAAGGACCCCCCAAAGCAAGTACTTTTTGCTTGTGAGATAGCTTGTTCTTCTAATTATTTGTGATATCAGAGAGCTCCATCACTCCTTAAAATGTAGCAAATACACATAAAAAGAATTTAACTGCTACAGAATATAATTTTTCTAAGCGGTAAGATACAAGAGTTTGCAGATTTCAGTGAACACTCAGCTAGGGTTCAACACAAAATTATTAGTTGAATAATATATATATATTTACAAGATTTAAAGTTGAATATTGTCAATATCTCAACACTCATCCAGCAACATTAGAATGTGTCAAAAACGCCATTGGGATTTTATTTTTAGTATTAGTATTAGTAGGGGTAGGGTTAGGGTTAGGTCAAAGTGCACTTTAACCTCCCAGCTTCACAAAACTCTCTCTTCTCTTAAATAAAACAGAATAAAAACATGTATTTCTCAGATAAAACATGTTTCCTTCACACTTTAAATAATATTAAAGTAATATTAAAAGTTCCGTCGCTTCTGAGTCCGACCTTTGACACTTTGACATTAGCGAAGCCGCGGCGCGAGCACTTAGCGGCGCGTTAGCCTGCAGCGCTAACACCTCCGAGCCACTTAGCACGGTCAGTGTGAAAACCGCCGCTGTACAGTTACTCTGCCCCAGGCGACTGTGGCGGCTGTCAGGGTAATGACTCACCGGAGACAGAGGGAGAAAGAGGAGGGGGAAGACAGGTGAAGGGAGAGAAAGAGGGAGGAAAATGGAAGAACAGAGGGAGGAGAGAGGGCAGACAGGAGGAGAGAAGGAAGAGAAAGAGGAAGAGAGGAAGGACAGAGGGAAAGAAGGAGGAGGAGAGGAGGAAGACAGGTGAGGAGGGTAGCAGGAGAAAGGAGGAAGGAGAGAGGGAAGAGAAGAGGGGAAAAAGAGGTAGGAGAATGGAAGAACAGAGGGAGGAGAGGGGAAGACAGGTGAGGAGAGGTGGAGAGAGAAAGGAGGAAGGGGAGGGAAAGAGGAAAGAGAAGAGGGAAGGAAAGAGGTAGGAGAATGGAAGAACAGAGGGAGGAGAGGGGGAAGACAGGGGAGAGGAAGAGGAGAAGACAGGTGAGGAGAGAGGGAGGGAAAGAAAGAGGGAGGAGAATGGAAGAACAGAGGGAGAAGGGAGGGGGAAGAAGGGGGAGGGAGAAGAAGGTGGAGAGAAAGAGGAGAAGAGGGAGGACAGAGGAGAGAAGGAAGAGAAGAGGGGAGGAAGAGAAAGAGGGCAAGAAGGAGGAGAGAAAGAGGAGGAGAGGGAGGACAGAGGGAAAGAAGGAGGAAGAGAGGAGAAAGACAGGTGAGGAGGGGGAGAGGGAGAAAGGAGGAAGGGGAAGGAGAGAGGGAAGAGAAGAGGGAAGAAAAGAGGTAGGAGAAGGAGAAGGGGAGGACAGGTGAGGAGAAGGGGAGAAGAGAAGAGGAGGAGAAAGGGAAGAAGAGAGGGGGCAGGTGAGGAGAGGGAGAGAGGGAGGGAAAGAAAGAGGGAGGACAAAGAGGGAGAAAGGGGCAAACAAAGGGAAAAAAAGATGAGGGAGCAAGGAAAAGGAGGGAGGGAGAGAAAGAGGGAGGAAAATGAACAGAGGGAGGAGAGGGGAGGAGGAGAGGGTGCGGTGAGAGGTGAGAAGAAGGGGAGGGAGAGAGAGAAGAGAAGAGGAGAGGGGGTAGAAAGGTGAGGAGAGTGGAAAAGAAAAGGGGGAAGGGAGAGAAAAAAGGAGGAGAATCGAAGAACAAAGGGAGGAAAGGAAGGAAGAGAGGGGAAGGGAGGAGGAAAAGAGGAGAAAGTGAGGAGAAGTGGAGGGAAGGAGGAGGAGAGGAAGAGAGGGAAGATGGAGAGAGGACAGGTCAGGAGAGAGGGAGGAGAGGGAGAGGACAAAGGGAAAGAAAGAGGAGCAGAGGAGAGGGTAGCAAGAGAGAGAAAGAGGGAGGAGAATGGAAAACAGAGCAGAAGGGAAGACAGGGGAGAGAAAAGGGCGAACAAAGGGAGAGGAGGAGGGGGCGATGAGGGGGAGAGAGGGAGAAAAGGAGAAAAAGAAAGGGAGATAGAGTGTGGAGAGGGGAGGAGGAAAAGAGGGGGAGGGAGAGAGGGGAGAGAAGGAGGAGGAGAGGGAGAGAAGAGGGGAAGATAGAGGGAAGACAAGTGAGGAGATGGGGGAGGGAGAGAACAAATGTAGAGAAAAGGACTGAAGAGGGGGAGGAAAAGAAGGAGAGAATGAGGGTAGGACAGGGAGGAGAGGGGGAGGGAGTGAAAGAAGAAGGAGAATGGAAGAACAGAAAGAAGGGAGGACAGGGGAGTGAAAGGGGTGAACAAAGAGAGAGGAGGAAGATAAGAGAGGGAGAGGGGAGCAAGAGAAGGAGAGAATGAAGGAGAGAGGGCAAAAGGGGGAGGACAGAGGGAGGAGAAGGGGAGAGAAGGCAGAGGAGAGGTGAGGAGGAGAGGGAGCGAAAGAGAGAATGAGGGGGAGAGAGAGAGAAAAGGGGGGAAGACAGAGGGAGGAAAAGGAGAGAGAAGGAGGATAAGAGAGGGAGGATAGAGGGGGGACAGGTGAGGAGGAAAAGTACGTCCAAGAGAGTTTTCTTTACAATTGTAGAAAAACATTTACAACAGTCTAATTATTAGGGCTGTAGTTCTTTAGTCGTTTAGTCGATTAATCGGTCGATGGGGCTTTAGTCGACCAAAATTTGTATTAGTCGACCCAGCCCGAGCCCGCGCACGTCGTGTCCGAACCTGAGTCAGTCTGTGTGTGCCTGAGCCCGAGCCTGAAGAGAGCCCGCCCCCCCCACTCACTGAACTGTGGCATTTTAATGACAGAAAAAGCTTCTTATGATGTCCAACGTGTTTAATGTAAGTGTGTCTCGCCGCTAAACGCGCTTCCTCCACTTCTCTCTCTCTCCCTCCGTCCCTCTTGTTCCTTCTTTTCTCCCGAGCGCGTAACGGCGCACTTTCTCTCTGCTTCTTCCTCACCTTTTACTTGATCCGCGGATGAAACGAAAGACGTGCCTTCCCCGTCTTTCGTTCTCCTTTCTCTTTTTCCTTTTCCGCGCTTATTCACAAGTCTTCTCTCTCTCTCTCTCTCCTCAGTCTCGCGCCGTATAGTTGGCCACTTAAACACTGACTTTTTTATCACTGCGGTGGTTTTGTGCTGTGTTTTGACGCGGCTGTCAATCATCCGCCAAGCGCACGTGTTCAGTGCGGCTCTGCGTGTTAGCCCGAACCCGACCGGCCCACATTTCTCACGTAGTTGTCGGGCCTGCACGAGCTCGGGCCCAGAATCTAAACTCTAAACACACTGTGTCATATTCATTTTCTGTGTAAATTGTTGTTTTTGCATGAACTCCATTGCACTTTTGCCTTTTTGCGTCAGATAAATTGTCAGATCAAACTATATTTTTTTTAGCTTCAGAGCTTTAGCCACGCCCCCTTTTTAGTCGACTAATCGGTCGATGGGACATGTCTTTAGTCGACCAAGAATTCCTTTGGTCGACTACAGCCCTACTAATTATATAAGACTCTGTAATTCACCTGATTCTTTGCTCTTTGTCCTGGTCTAGTCCTGGCTTAAATCTGGTTCAGTGCTGGTTTGGAAATGTTGTCAGGACAATTAAAAGCTCTGCCCTAAATAATTAAACCATTTCAATCTGATTAATCATTATCAATCATTAATAAAACGCATTAGAGTCAAATATTTGCAGATTTCTCAATAAAATACCACAAACTGAATCCTAACCCTTCTTCTGATCTGCTAGAATAATCTAATAATCCTCTGCTCTTTTTCTTCTCTACATAAATGTGATTCTCGTTGATCAAAGCTGGGCTCGTGTGCATAATTAATGTGAGAACTGAACGTGACCCCGGCGCTTTGACCTTTCGTTACTAATGAAGACTGTTTACTGCGGCGCTAGCGTCTGAAGCTAAAGCTAGCAGCAGCAGATGTTGTTTTGAACCGGCTCCAAACGTCACCGTGGGCTGTTCCAGGACAAACTGTGTCTCAGATCACACTTTTACTCACATAAACTCAGCACAGAGCGGTTATTTAGCAGGTGAACGGCGCAAATACTGGAATACGTCATAAACACTGCAAAAAACAGACATCTTACTCTAGTTAATTTATCTTATTTCTAGCATGTTATTTTTAGTTGGACTTGTTTTCAGAGCAGTTTAGCACAGTCAAGGACTACCAGGACCTAAACAAGGACTAGAACAGGGACTAGACCAGGACCTAAACAAGGATTAGAACGGACTAGACCAGGACCTAAACAAGGACTAGAAAAGGACCTAAACAAGACCAGGACCTAGACCAGTATATAACTGCACTAGACTAAAGCTGGAATAAACTATGACTACCAAGACTTAACCCGGTCTAGACTATGACTTAAACCAGGACCTAAACCAGGACAAGAGCAAAATCTAAACCAGGACTTAAGCCAGGACCAAGGCCAGTCTATACCTGCACTAGGCAAAGACTTAAGATGGAATGAATTATGACTACCAAGACTAGACTAAGACTAAAACTATAAATCTAGTTTTAGTCTTGGCAGTCATAGTTGATTCCAGCTTTAACCCCAACTAGATCAGGATATAAACCAGACTAAAACACCACCAGACCAGGACTTAAACTGGGCCAAACCAGTACTATCAAGACTAAATTGATGTGAGGTGTCTTAGAGGTGATATGCAGTTGTTTTGAGTTGTACAAACTCGTAGCTAATTTAGGTAAATTTGACTTTTTAGCTTAGTTAAGGACGAAGTCAAAAAGAGTTACTTTAAGAATATTAAATAGGACAAAACTTCCATTGGCAGATTTAGACTTGGATCTAGACTTGTTTTCAGTATCTTTCACTTGTTTTAAGATGGTCTTTTTTCCGAATGCATTTCAATGCACTTTATGAACTGGCTTTGACCACAAGCTGAGCTGAGGCACCTTACTGTATATATTTTGTTCTATTTTTTACTAGTGTAGTTTTTAATTGATTCTCTATTGTTGTTTTTTGTATGTTTTTATTATTGTGCATGTGAAGCACTTTGGGCATCCCCTGTTGTAAATGTGCTATACAAATAAAGTTGACATTGACATAAATAGTGTATTTGTTTTTGCAATGACTTTGGTTGTGGCATGTGGCTCAATAAAGACCATTATACAATTTATAGAAAAGATAAAATATTTTTGTTATATAAATGTACTTTTCATTCATATCCACTCTGTTTAGTCCTGACTCTGGTCCATGTTTAGTCCTGACTCTGGTCCACGTTTAGTCCTGACTCTGGTCCACGTTTAGTCCTGACTCTGGACCACGTTTAGTCCTGACTCTGGTCCACATTTAGTTCTGACTCTGGTCAACGTTTAGTCCTGACTCTGGTCCCACGTTTAGTCCTGACTCTTGTCCGTGTTTAGTCCTGACTCTGGTCCACGTTTAGTCCTGACTCTGGTCCACGTTTAGTCCCGACTCTGGTCCAAGTTTAGTCCTGTTTAGTCCTGACTCTGGTCCGCTTTTAGCACCGACTCTGGTCCACGTTAGTCCTGACTCTGGTCCACGTTTAGTCCTGACTCTGGTCCATGTTTAGTCCTGACTCTGGTCCACGTTTAGTCCTGACTCTTGTCCGTGTTTAGTCCTGACTCTGGTCCACGTTTAGTCCTGACTCTGGTCCACGTTTCTTCTAAAAGTTCCCAGTTTGAGTCACCGTAAATTAAAAAGTGAAGCAGGACAAAGACAGTTGTAGAAGAGAAATAAAATCTGCAGACTTCTTTCCTGTGTTTTATTTTTTGCGTGTGTTGGTGTTTTAGCGGCGTCTTCTCTTCGCCCACACAGGTGTCGTGCCGGAGCCTGGATCTAATTGGCCCTGGGAGGAAAAAACTTCAAACTGCGTGAGATTAAAAGCCCGCACAATGAAGAGAATGAACGTAAACTATCGGAGTTTCAGACGCTCGGGTCGGACCTGGAGGAGGAAGCCGCTGTAATTACAACATTTCTTAAGATAATGAGAGGGAAATGTGAAGAACGGAGAAGGTTTAATACAGTGACCTAAAGGATATGAAGTATTTTATAGTAGAGTTTTGAGTTAGAACAAGGATCACTTCTATTAAAAATGTCATTCTTATTAGACACTACTGAGATGACATTTTAGAATTTCAGGAATCACAGAACTGCAGACGGCTCTCCAAAACCAGGAAGAACAATCGGCCAATCAGTGAACAGAGATGAAGCAGCTTGTCGGCCACAACCGACCAGAGTTGAGAAAGCAGACTGCCTGGATCAGACCAGCTCTAGTGGCTCCTGACTAATTTCTTTGGAGGTGCTATGGACAATACATTACCAGCTATCAAAGACCAATGCCCACAATTATATTTTCTAATCAATCAATATAGACCCCTTGTATGTTAGTAAACTTTGCGTTGAATTCTGCTGAGCAGAGCTTAGCCGGAGGAAGAAAAAGACGTTGCCTCCATTTAAACCAGTGTAAACTAACTAGTTTTTGGAGGGATTTTTAAACACAAAAGCAGAATAAATGTCAGATTCTGGTCGGAGCTATCAGGACATATCGTCACTTAGTCTGTGGGACCTGACACACACTTTGGTGAATTACTTCTGACGGATGGAAGCATTTTGTCTGAGCTTGTGTGATTCGTCTTGGATCAGGATCTACTCTTTCACTTGACTAAAGAGGTGATTTTTACATTTGTTTGAGCTTCATTTTACTGTCTTGAACCCAGTAGAGGATAAAATGCTTCTTTTAACGGTTCATTCATGCCTCGAATCTATTGCTAAATATGCTAACGTACACCTCCCATTAGAGCTTCAGAGACACAACATTTAATAGTAATTATTTTTTTAATTACTTAGCTAGTCCGACAAAATTGGTTGTTTGTAGCTTTGAAAATCTGTTAGCTCTTGTCAAAGGTTTTGCTAAAGCAATAAATGAGGATCGTGTGCATAAAAAATGAACGATTGACAACAGTACAGTATTAGCTACATTTATAAATGTACGGCTTGTTAAAGTCAGGCTAACATTAGACACAAAGGTCCTAGTCACAGTTTACAACAAAACGACATTTTAACCACGATAAAAACACAAACTTTTAATACGTTGACTATGAGTTTTCGTCTTTTTTGTGACCAGTTCATTTTGGAGTGTTCAGAGATGCATGCGGCGTCAGCGACTCGTCCGATGACAAAAAAACAACAACTATGTTTTCAATGAAGTTGCGGTATTCCACGTGTAATGCGACAGACAAGCTTATTCCTAGTTTACTGACATTGTAGCAAAACATAAACTGCATTTTAAAGAGACGTTTTTTGCAATTCGAGAGAGTCAACGCACTGAACGCTACAACACTGTCATGTTTCAACAAGCACATTCCGCACTGCTGAACAAAAATCAAAAAGGCAGAGTTTCTCAGGAGAGTGATTCGGGTCGGGATGGTGGCGAGACGGAGAAGCTGCACTTGCTGTATTTACTGTGGGAGGCAACTAAGAGACGACACATGTTTCAAAAGCCCCAAAATACACCTGTAACCATCATCACACAGACTTACAAAGACACTTATCAAGAATGAGACTTAGTTCTGCTTTAAAGAACACACTCACTGCCATGGCAACGGTCTTAATTAATCTGTCTCAGTGAATTAAATGAAGATTAACATCAGTTTAAAAGAATCTCTGGGGATGTTTAGGTGTAAAAGTGTCGTCGTGCGTGTCTAATGTGTTTGTCAGTCGAGACCCTGACGACGACGACGACGCTTCAGCTGATTCTGAATTATTGATAAATCAACAAAAAGATCATGATTCTTTCATCAGCCTCTCCAAAGCTCGTCTGCAGCAATTAGCAAAGCAAATGTGTGAGCCGCTTTGGAACAATTCATTTAGTCTCTAATTAAATCTCACTCTCACGCACGCACTCTTCTCTCTCTTCCCCTGGTCTTCTCTCTATCCTCACGCCTCTTCTCTCTTCTTCTCTTTATACCTCCTCTTCTCACTCTGTGTCCTCTTCTCTCTTCCTACTCTTCTTCTTTCTATCTTCCTCCTCCCCTCATCTCTCTTCTCATCTTCTCTCTCTTCCCCCATATCTCCACCTCCTCTTCTTTCTCTTATCCTCCTTTTCTCTTTCTATGTGCCCTCTCTCTCTTCCTCCTCCTCTCCTCTCTTCTCTTCTCTCCTTCCCTCCCATATCTGCCCCTCCTCTTCTCTCTCTCTCTTCCCCCCCCCTCTCTTCCTCCTCTTCTCTCTTCTTCCTCCTGTCGCCCTCCTCCTTTTCTCTCTCCTTTTCTGTCTTATCTCTCTCCCTCCTCCTCTTCTCTCTCTTATCCTCCTCTTCTCTCTCAATCCCCTCCTCTTCTCTTTTACTTTCCTTCGTTCTCTTCCCTCTATCCACCTCTCTCTCCCCTCCTCTTCTTTCTCTTCCCCCTCCTATCCTTCCTCATTCTCCCCTCTCTTTTCCCTCTCCTCTCTTCCTCTTCTTCTCTTCTTCCCCTTCTCTTCTCTCTCTTCTCTTCTCTCCCTGCCCCTCCTCACATTCTCTTCCTCCCTCTCGCCCTCCTCCTTTTCTCTCTCCTTCTCTTTCTCTTTCTTACCCTCGTCTTCTCTCTTTTCCCTTCCTCTTCCTTTACTCTCATTCTCTCTCTTCTCCTCCTCTTCTTCTCTCTCTTCCTCCTCCTCTTCTCTCTTTCTCCTCTTCTCTCTCTTCCCCCTCCTCTCTTCTCTTTTCCTCCTCTCTTCTCTCTCCTACTCTTCTCTCTTTTTCTCTCTTTTACCATCCTCTTATTTCTCTCCCCCTCCTCTTCTCTCCCTTATCCTCCTCTTCTCTCTCTTCCCCCTCCTATCCTCCTCCTCCTCCCCTCTCTCTTCCCCCCTCTCTCCTCTCTTCCTCCTCTTCTCTTTCCTCCTCCTCATCTCTCACACCCTCCTCTCTTCTCTCTCTTCCCTCTCCTCTTCTTTTCCTTTCTCCCCCTTCTCTCTCTCTCCTTCTCTTCTCTCTCTTCCCCCTCCTCCCTCTCCTCATCTCTTTCTTCTCTCTCCCTCCTCCTCTTCTTCTCTCTCCCTCCTCCTCTTCTCTCTCCCTCCCTCCTCCTCTTCTCTCTCCCTCCTCCTCTTCTCTCTCTCTCCTCCTCTTCTCTCTCCCTCCTCTCTTCTCTCTTTTCCTCCTCTTCTACCTTCCCTCTTCTCTCTACCCCCTCCTCTCCTCTCTCTTCCTCTCCTCTCTCTTCCTCTTCTCTCTCTTCCCCCTCCTCTCTTCTCTCTTTCTCCTCCTCTCTCTCTTCCCCTCCTCTCTTTCTCTCCTCCTCTCCTCTCTTCCCCTCCTCTTCTCTTCCTCCTCTCCTCTCTTCCCCTCCTCTCTCTCTCTCCTCCTCTTCTCTCTCTCCAGTGTTTGTTGTTCAGATAATCTCATCACTCGTCTCTCTCTTTGTATCTTTCACATTTATTCATATCTATACACAGAGTTTGATTTGTGATTCGTGTTTCCTCAGACTCTGAAGTGTCCCTCCATGTTATTTTATTTCATTTTTGTAGATTTTCTTTTGTATTTTACCTCTTCACAGCGTCTGAAGTGTCTCTTTTGTTTTATTTTATTTCTTTTGGTAGACTTTCTCTGGTGTTTTTAGCTCCTCACAGACTCTGAAGTGTCTCTGAATGGTCCTAATGACAGACTCTTGGCTTCAACAGCGTCTAATTACACCTTTTCACAGCAGCTCTTCTCTCTCTCTCTCTCTCTCTCTCCCTCTCTCTCTCTCCCTCTCTGTCTCTTTCCTCTCTCTCCCTCTTTCTTTGCCATCCTACCTCTCTCATTCTCTCTCTCTCCCTCCCTTCTCTCTCTCTCTCTTTACCTTCCCTCTCTCTGCCCCTCTCTCCCTCTCTATCCGCCTTCTGTCTCCCTCTCCTCTCTTTCTCTCTCTCTTTCTCCCTCTTCTCTCTTTCTTCCTTCTCCCCCTCCAACTTCTCTCTCCTCCTTCTCTCTGCCCCCCTCTTTCCACTCTCTTCTTTCCCTCCCTGCCTCACTCTCTCTTTCTCTATCTCTCTCTTCTCTCCCCTTTTCTCCGCTCTCTTTCCCTCTCCCTTGCTTCTTTGTCTCTTTCCCTCTCTTTCCATCTCCCTTTCTCTCGCTTCTTTCTCTCTTCTCCCTCTCTCTCTGTCTCTCCCTCTCTCTCTCTTCCTCTCTCTCTTCTCTCTCTCTTTCTCCCTTTTCTCTATCTCTCCATCCCCTCTCTTCTTTTCTCTCTCTCTCTCTCCCTCTTCCTCTCTCTCTCTCGCTCTCTCTCTCTTTGTCTCTCTCTTTCTCTCTCTCCCCTCTTCCTCTTTCTCTCTCTCTCTTTCTCTCTCTCTGGTCTTTTATCCGTTTGCTGAAGCCATAAAGAGACACTCTTAACATTCCCTACGATCGCTCTAATCGCCGCTGCAGCAGTAGATCCCGTTGTTCCCGGCGTTCCCGTTGCTCCCGGTGTTCCCGACGACACGCTGGGACAGTTCATTAAACATGCGCTGATTCAGACGAGCCTCGTTGTGCGTTTGACGGATGAGTTTTCGACACGAGAGCGACACAGATCAAGGTCACACTGGATTACTCAAGTACACAGCACATTTTACTGTTTCTGACTGAGTTTAGTGGGATTGTCCTCGTGAGAAATAGTTTTATACAGCTGTTAAGTCGTAAATAATGAAGGAAAAACAAAGCACAATCACTCCACGTGTCTTTTCCACAAGATGTTAATTGTAATTAAATCATTCCGAGACTAAATTAGACCATTTCTCAGTCAAATAATGTAGCTTTTCAGTCAAAATGTATTCATATGGCACAGATATCTTCTTTATTTTCTCTCTCTCTTCTCCCTCTCTTTCTCCTCTCTTCCTTTCTTCTTTCTTTTTCTCTATCACTCTCTTTTGTCCTCCCCTCTCTTCTTTATTTTCTCTCTCTCCTCCCTCTCTCTTTTCTTTCTTCTCTCTCTCTCTCTCTCTTCTTTCTTTTCTCCCCCTCTCTCTTCCTCTCTCCCTTTCTTCTCTCTTTTTTCTCTGTCACTTCTTTCGTCTTCCTCTCTCTTTTTTATTTTATCTCTTCTCCTTCTCTCTCTCTTCTGCCCCTTTCTCTTCTCTTTCACCTCTCCTTCTTTCCTCTCTCTTTCTCTCTCTCTTTTCTCTCCCTTTTCTCTTTTTCTCTATCACTCTCTTTCGTCTTCTCTCTTTTTCATTTTCACTCTCTTCTCTCTCTCTTTTCTCCCTTTCTCACTCTCTTTTCTCTCCCTACTCTCTTTTTCTTATTTTCGCTCTCTCTCTTTTTCTTTCTTCTTTCCTCTCTCTCCCTCTCTCTTTATTTTCTCTCTCTCCTCCCTCTCTCTTTCTTCTTCTCTCTCTCTTCTCTCTTTCTTTTCTCCCCTCTCTCTTCTTCTCTCTTTCCTCTCTCCCTTTCTTCTCTCTTTTTCTCTATCACTCTCTTCCTTCTTTATTTTCTCTCTTTCTCCTCTCCTTCTCTCTTCCTTTCTTCTCATTTTTCTCTATCACTCTTTCTTTTGTCTTCCACTCTCTCTCTTTTTATTTTCTCTCTTCTCCCCCTCTCTTTCTCTCCTCTTTCACCTCTCCTTCTTCTCTCTTTTCTTTTCTCTCCCTCTCTCTTTCTGCCTTTCTTCTCTCTTTTCTCCATCACTCTCTCTTCTCACTCTCACTCTCTTCTCTCTCCCTACTCTTTTTCTTATTTTCTCTCTCTCCCTGCCTCTTTCTCTCTTTTTCTTCTCTCTCTCTTCTCTCTCTTTTTATCTTCTCTCCTCTCCTTCTTCTCTCTCTCTCTTTTTCTCTCCCTCTCTTTTTCTCTTCTTTCTCTCTCTCTTTGTCCTCTTCGCTCCTCCTTCTTCTCTCTTCCTTTCTTCTCTTTTTTTCTCTATCACTGTCACTCCCTTTCTTTCGTCTTCCTCTCTCTCTCTTTTTATATCATCTCTTCTCCTTCTCTCTTCTCTCTTTACTTTTCTCCCCTCTCTCTTCTTCTCTCTTTCCTCTCACCCTTTCTTCTCTCTTTTTCTCTATCACTCTCTTCCTTCTTTATTTTCTCTCTCTCTTTCTTCTCTCTCTCTCTTCTCCCTGTCTCTCACTCTTTTTCCTCTCTCTCTTCTTTCTTCTCTCTTCTTCTCTCTCTTTCTCTTCTCCCTGTCTCTCACTCTTTTTCCTCTCTCTCTTTCTCTCTCACATTGTCCAGTTCTATCAACACAAACAGTTCATTTCCATCTCATTACATTTCAGTGGATTAGTTAAGTTTTCCGTGCCAACCTCAGTATCCGTCCTCAATCCGACCAGAATTCCCTCCTCCTGTTTCCGTCCTGCGTGAATATTAACTCCCGTTCTGATCGGAGTATTTGATCGGAAAACCGTCTGAATGGGAAAAGTGAGACAGAGCGGTTCTTATTACCAGCGACAGGTCCTGAGGGAGAAAGAATGGATTTTCACTTTCACACCGCAGATTCTGAGCGTTAACACTGTCGGAGCAAACAAACAAACAAACAAACAAACAAACAAACAAACAAACAAACAATGAATGAGTCAAATCCTGGTTGAAATAATTGTGTTTCTTGTTAATCTCGTTGTGTGTTTGGAGTCTCCCCGTCAATACGACTTCACCCACGCTCCCAGTCTAAATATAAACCCTCTCCCACAATCCTCTGCTTCTGTGTGCGGCGCGAGGGAGCAAAGGATCATGGGATGTGTAGTTTTTAAAGTCGTTAAGAGGCTGAAGCAGTAGGATTTGTAAACAGTAGTGAGCAGACTTAGACTTGACTATCACTCACAATAAATACATCTAACTTGTTCCTAAATTAAACTTCTTCTTCCTTCTCCAAGCTTTAGTAAACTGGTTTGGTTTGGCCACAGAAGAAAACACAAGTTTAGACACAGACCTGACTAAAGTGTGTGCAGCAGTGTTTTCTCTGATCACACAGGACAGTCCTGAGTCTGACGACTGAAGCTCCTAAAGACCAGTGTTACAGGGGCGGAGCTAAGGGCATCTGGGTCTGGGAGCTAAATCTGGTATCTATAGGGTCTCGTTTTAACTGCCTCTTTTTACTCACAGGTAACAAATGGCACATCACATAATAGAATCATCACATCTAAATTACATTGAATTAAAAAAAAAAAAAACCTCATTTCCCCCTTTCCTTGGGAATGTCTAAGTCCAGCTGCTAAATGTCAAGACACACCAGGGAATCTCTGACTTCAGCAACTTGAAACTAACTTGGCGGCACGGTGGCTGAGCGGTTAGCGCTCTTGCCTCACAGCAAGAAGGTCGCGGGTTTGATTCCCGCACGGGTCGGGCCTTTCGGGAGTTTGCATGTTCCTCCCGTGTCTGGGTGGGTTTTCTCCGGGCACTCCGGTTTACCCACCAACCAATAACATGCATGTTAGGGTAATAACCTCCAGCTACGGTAGTCCTGACCAAGCCAACAACACCTGGAGATGGGTCCCTGAGCGCTGCACTGCGCGATCACTGCTCCTGAGAGATGCTCCAGACATTGAAGGATCCAGGTCAAATGCAGAGGACAAATGTCCCATAGGGACAATAAAGTGTACTTTAACCTTAATAGGGCTGAGCCCTCGCTCTAACGCGGTTCACTTTCACAGTTCACTGTTTTGTGGATTGTTGTGTGTGCAATTTTGCTTTTTTTTTTTTTTTTTTTTTTTTTTTACATGCTTGGGCTTCTTTTTTTAACTCTCTCAAAATTTGAAGATTTTGTTTTCCTTGACTGCACTTTGAAGTCATAAAAAAGGTAAATTTTAGCAATTTTCAGTTTGATTTACAAAAATATTTCCATTTACTGTAAGACTAAACGTGGATTTTTAGTTGATTTAATGTTAGACTCGATATACATTTAACTTGGACCAAACCTGGAGCTGATCAGGTAAAGTTACATAAAAAAAACTCTTCACTGAATTAAGATTTCTCTTTTGTTCTCTGTGTGTTTATCTGGAGTCTGCTGGTCGTCTTGTTTTCTCCTCACTCATCATCTCGTCCTCACACTCCTGCGGACATTCTGAACTCCTGAAGCATGATGGGAAATGAAGAGAGAGATAGGAGGAGAGAGAGAGGAGAGAAGGAAGAGAGAAAGGAGAGAGAGAAGAGAGAGAGAGATAAAAAGAGAGAGAGAGAAAGATAGAGAGGAAAGAGAGATGGGGGAAGAAGAGAGAGAGGGGGAGAAAGAGAAATACAGGGAGACAGAAGGAAGAGAATGAGAGAGAGACAGGGGAAAAGGGAGAGAGAGAGAGGGAGAGAGGAATGGAGACAGAAGGGAAAGAAAGAAAGAGAAAAAATACAAAAGGGAAAGAGGGATGAATGAGAGAGAAGAGATAGAGATGGAAAGATAGAATGAAGAGAGGAAAAAGAGGGAGAAGAGAGGAAGGATGATATAAAGAGAAAGACACAGAGGGAAGAAGAGAGAGAGGAGAAAGGGAGAGAGAGAGAAAGAAAGAGAGAAAGTAAAGAGAGCGAGAGAGGGATGAGGGAGAGAGGAAATAGATAAATACAGGGAGAGACAGAAGAAAGAGAAAAAGGGGGAAAGAGAAAAAGGAGAGGAAGAGGGGAGAGAGAGAGAGAAAGAAGGAAAAGAGAGAGGGAGAAAGAGAGAAGGAAGAGAGAGAGAGAGGGAGAGAGACACGAGAGAAAGAGAGAGAAAGAGAGAGAAGGAAGAGAGAAGGAAGAGAGAGGGAGAAAGAGAGAGAATGAGAGAGAGTGAGAGGGAGAGAGAGGAGGAAGGGAAAGGAAATGAAAGAGAGAGAGAGAGGAGAGAGAGACAGAAAGAGAGAGAGAGAGAGAGAGAGAGAGAAAAAGAGAGGAGGAGAGAGAGATGTCAGCTGATCGTCTTGTTTTTCATCATCATCATCTCAAACTCCTGCGGACATTCTGAATCCTGAAGCATGAGGGAAATGAAGAGAGAGAGAGAGAGAGGAGAGAGAGAGAGAGAGAGAGGACAGAGGGAGGGAGAGAGAGGAGAGAGAGAGAGAGAGAGAGAGAGAGAGAGAGAGAGAGAGAGAGAGAGAGAGAGAGAGAGAGATGAGCCTGATGGGAGCTGCGTGTGGAGACTGGCGGCCCGTGGTCTTGCTCAGAGGCACAGAGGCAGCAGCAGCCTGGTGTTTTTTTCATTCAGTCGTGTGTTTGAGTCGCAGCTGCAGAAATGACTCCAACAACATCGTTATGAAAGCTTTGGAGAATCCGTCAGTTTCAAACTAAAATTGTCTCCAAAGTGTCAATTTAGCTTCACACGGTTTTCACTTTCGGCTCAAATGGAAGTTCAGCCTCAGACGCATCAGAAAACTGTCCAATTTAGTCTCTTAAAGGGGAAACGTTGGGTAAAATACCTTTCGTCAGGGTCTCATCTGTGTGTTTGGATTGATTCCTGCATAAGTATCATTAAAAAAGGAATTATTAAAGAGATGGCTGCACATAGAATACAAATGGATGTAATAGGTCCATCATTTCCTTCACAAATGTCAAATATTCTGTATTTCCTGCATATACAGTTCAGCGTGTACAGTTGCTCTCTCTATAACAGGTCTTCATGGATTGTGTCGTGTAATGATCCAACACAGTCTGACTGAAATGTGTATCTACGACGTGTTAATATTGTATCGTGAGCACGTTCTAGTCCTGTTTTGTGTGTCTATTATACGACGTCTCTGTCTGACGTTCTTAGCATTTTAAGCGGCATTTTACAAAACACTTTTGATAGTGATCAGGATTCGTTTGCCTGGACGGTTCGGTTCGGTTGGGTAATTGTGAACGCGCAAACGAATTCTGATCCGGTCCAAAATGTCCAAATCTGGTTGAGTTGGAGAGGTCGGTCTCTGGAGCGGTTCGTTTGTTTTGTGACCGAGAGCCAATACACGTGAGGCTCAGAATCACAACAAACAGCCTGTGTGAGATCGATAATGAGACAAATAATACACAAAAACACATGAAAGTAACAGGAGAAGGACAGGGGATGCTTCGGGTATAATTAATTATGATCACACGTCCGTATGTCACAGTTTTCTCGCGTTATTTACAAAAAATAACAAAGTTATAACTCTTAGATGAAAGCAAATAAAGTAACACTGCAGCTCACATTACTGCGGAGAAATGTCTATATTCATCTAATATTTAGTTATAAAGCTAAGAGCCAGATTAACTCAAGTGAAAGTGTCTGGGGTGCACGGTAGCAGAGTGGTTAGAGCTCTGGTTTCCCAATAAGGAGGTCGTGGGTTCGACTCCCGGGTCGGACCATATCAACATCTGACGATCTATCTGGGTGGAGTTTGCATGTTCTCCCCGTGTCACCGTGGGTTTTCTCCGGTTTCCTCCCACTCCAAAAACATGTATGTTTAGGTTAATTGGAGCATCACTGTAAATTTCCCTTAGTGAGTGAATGAGAGAGTGAATGTTTGTCTGTCTAACCCTGCGGCAAGTTGGCCACTGTCCAGGGTGTTTCCCGCCTAAGGCCCAAAGTCACTGGGATAGGCTCCAGTCACCCGCGACCCCTAACGGGATTAACGTAGAAAATGAATGAATGAAAAGTGTCTTTGCTCCGACACTTGGTCTGTCAGTCACACTGGGCCTGTTCATGTGAGAGAAATGTGGGACAGATCCATAAAAACACAAATATAAAGTCCAGAAGTGTGTTTGTTTCTGATGGAGTCGTAGCCGCTGATGTAGCAGAGAAGTGTTTCTGTCCCACAGCGCCTCTACAGGCCAAAGGCAGAGGTGTCTCTACTGCACTGGTTCCATTCATAAAAGTGTTTTGTGAACACGAACAGCGCTAGTTTAGAGAAAGATACAATGTTACAACTTTGGTTCCCAATCGAGCTGAGTCTGAGTCAGGACTAGTGTAGTAGTCAAGACCACTTTAGTCAAGACCAAGACCTTTCCAAGACCACATAGTCCCCAGACCAGACCAAGACCATCGAGGTTCAAGGCTGAGACAAAACCCAGACTATAAAAAGTCAAAACCAAGATGAAAACAAGAGTAATTTTCTACATTTCTCAGTGTCTACGTGATCCTACAAACTGTGCCTGGGACATGTCACTGCTCTGGGGCCGTGAACTCCTGCTGCAAGTTTAGCTGAACATGATAAGCTTGCTCCAGAAAATGAAATGTGGCCCAAGAAAAGACCGAGTCCAAATGCACTTAAGTCTGAGACCAAGACCTTAAAAAAAAAAACACTAGGAACTTCTGCCCTAAAGTTACAAACGTTGCAATGACAAACTGCTTAAACCGTTTACTGCTCACACTGTCTTTTCTCACTGCTCCACGTGTTTGTCTTGACGTTCGTGTCTGTTTTTGGGCCGACTCCATGTTTGTTCTGCTGTAAACACGATTGAAAAGCAGCTGCTGGAGATGTTCTGGTGTAGGAGTGTTTAATGTGCACAGCCAAAAAAAAAAAAAAAAACACCTTCTCCTCCAGTGAGTGAATAAAACATCAGCCCAAATCCACTCTCCATAATGTGATGTGACGAGCCTCGGGGCAGAGACACAGAGAAACAGACACAGCCATGTTTAATCCGGCGCTTCATCGTCTGACAAACGTGTTCATCTGAAACACACAAAGGCTTTTGTTTAAGCGTCACGAGTTTCAGGTCTGAGTGTAAAGTCTGTGGTCGTGGGTTTGAGGTTCGGCTCCTAAAGGAGAAAAAGACTTGTGCAGAATGTATTTTGAGTGTCTATTCTTTCCCCACTGGCCTCAGAAAACACTCTTCTGAATGTCCTGGTGTTGTGATGTCATAAGTAGACAAGTTTCTGCAGCGTTACTACATCATCATCACTTAGGTTGTTTCCTTTAAGTCATTTCCTTTGCAGCCAGTAGATGGAGCTTTAACTTTTCCTGACATATGAAACATTTGCTGCGTCTGTGCGCGCCGCCACTTGCTTTTCAGAAAGTTTAATAAAGTTACTGCAAAAGCATACAAGTAGAGCTGGGTGATATTGATGATTTAACTAGATATCCTGCTAATTTTGTGTCTTATCTTGACAATATTAAGTCAAACCAAAAGGAAAATGTTCAAACATGTCTTTAAATGTATTAATTGAAGTGTAATGTTCAAACTAACAAGGCTGTAGTCAACTTAAGACGCGTGTGTCAAAGACTAATCCACTCTCAACACCACAGGATTTTATTTTAAATAACTTGTTTTAAACAAAGAAATGCAGTTAATCAAGATTGTCGTGTATGAAAAGTCAGACTAATACAAATGTTGGTCAATAAAGACTAAAGACATTTCTGCCTTTTTTGAAAGTTCACCATGTAACTCTCTTCTTTCATTCATTTTCTGCCGCTTGTTCCTGTTAGGAGTCGTACCCCAGTGACTTTGGGCCTTAGGCGGGGGAACATCGTGGACACTCCAGATAGATGTGTTGAACTCTGATTTGAGTTCTTCCAGTCTCCATCTGGAACTTGACTCACTGAAAGCATTCAGGAAAAGGTGGGATGTTTAGTGAAATACTTTGAACTGGGTGTGGGGCCAGTGGTTACACTAGACCTAATTCCAATCCGTCACTGTGACGGACAAGGTCCAAAAAATCCGTCATGAGGGATTTTTATCCATCATAATTTTGTTGAGTAGGCTTATTGCTGCCTATGTTTTTTTTAGCTGATTTCTGACACAAAGCTCACAGGTCATGAACAAGACAAAGAAATGACTGAACTTTGCATAAATAGTTTCTTAAGATATCATTAAAGCATCTGCAAAAATCATTGTGTCCGTTTGACTTTCAACAATCTCATTGTGACTGATGTGGCTCTGCATTTCTTACCTGAAGCACAACGTTCCACTTCTCTCCACTTTCTGCAAATCCACACTGTATTTTGCCCAAACGCCACGTGTTATTTCCATTTCTCCTGCGTAAAAGTCAGTCCCTCACCAAACCAAGGAACTGCAGGTGGCACTTTCCGCTAAGTTTATGAATCTGAATAAACATCAGTGTTTGTCTGTCGAGCGATCCTGGTCATAGACACAAATCCTCTTGAAATCAGACAAAACTCTGTCCATCCCGCTGTTTTTGTCGAATGAAGCCTTATCCGCGCTCCGCAGCAAGCATGTGATCCGTAAAAACTGCAGCCTCCAGGTTTACAGATTCATAGGTCACGTTTTTGCGGAGGCTACAGCCCTGTGCGCTCTGCAGCCGTCAGTCTAGCGGCCTCCCTGACGGAACAGCCGCGGCTGCCGCGCGCATGAATGGGATTGAAAGCAGCATTTGTCCCTCGCTGCTTCCTCAGTTTGAGCGAGCGGGAAAGCGCGAGTCCGGTCGGGATCCAGGTCAATTAGTAGACTATATATAAAAGGGCAGCTTCATTTTCAATCCGTCAAAATGACGGAGGGCCTTAAAAATTTTCCGTCAAAGCAAATTACAATCGGTAAATGACGGAAAATTGTCGGTTAATGTAACCTCTGTGTGGGGCTGACTTTATTTGTGCTTAACCAATCACAGCAACAACTCGTAATGTGTATCCAATGTCTGCGTGGGATAGAACAAGTGTCACACATACTGCTCTTCTTTCAAAAAGAAATTACTCTGTATTTCTGCTAAAACTGCATCAAAAGCAGCAGAAACACAAACATTCACAAGAGCAGCCATCTTTGTTGAATCAGACTCAGCGTTAACAGGCCGTGTTAGCCTGCCCTGCTCAATGTGATTGGGCCTGAAACCCACGCTGCTGTGATGTGATTGGGCCGAAACACGGTTGTTCAGACTCTCAAACCAATCAGGCGGCTGGAAGGCCAGATGGTTTATCTGGAGTTTGTAAATTCACAAATATTGTAAGATAAATTTTCTGGCCAGACAGGTTAGGAGGATACTGGAGTACCGGGGAAAACCCACGGTGACACGGAGAGAACATGCAAACTCCACCCAGAGAGATAAGCTGTTGATTTGATCCGACTCAGGAGTCAAACCCACGACCTCCTTATTGGGAAGCCAGAGCTCTAACCACTCTGCCACTGTGCACCCCTAACCTTCTTCATTTGTTAAACAGCTTGTTTTGTAGCTTTTTTTTTTTGTTTTTTTTTTTTTTTTTACTATTAACGATAGTACTCGATATTCAATTTTTGGATATCCTTTTGGACTACAGATGGAAATAAGCTGTAAAAGAATCTGATACAAGGATATCTGCAATTGTCTTTAATGAAACTGCACATTGTCCAATCAAAAACAATGATGTCATCTATTATCATTAAATCGGTCGTTCATATTGTGTCCAGCTCCATGAATCTAAACCCTCCTGCACGTCTCCATACGCTCATGGCTCCTCAGTGTTTTTAAAGCTCGCTGACCTTCCCCAGACTCTCTCTGATGGACCAGTGAGTTTGTTTTGAACTGTTTTGACGTTTTGGGGGAAAGTGCTGTGTTTATTTGTGATCATGTTTTCTTCTCCAGCGTCGTCGTCCCAATGACCACCTACAACAGTGTAACAGCAGCAGGAGATGGGGCCGCGCCGGCTGACAGACAAATTATTGGTTTGGCGACGCTGTTTGGAGCGCGCACTGACAGGAGCAGGTTTGGTGAGAAAATATGGGACATTTGGACTTTTCTTTTCACCAAACTGTGTGACTATTTCAGTCTGAGACAAAGACCGGCATTAGTGTCAGTGTTAGTATTTATTTAGACAACATTTCTCTGTAAAATATAGACTGAATGTGGATTGTCATGTGAAATATGAAGAAAAACAATGAAAGTTTGTGTATTTTGTAACAGTAAAGGGCTATATTACACTCAGGTTTGATTGATGGCCTCCAGGACCTGTCGCTGAATGTTTTAGACAACATAAACTACAAAAAAAAGGAAGAAAAGGAGAGAAACAAATAGAAAAAACGTGGCATTGTGTTGCACTAAAACAGTCTCACAGTAAAGCGTACATTACCACGACACAAAAACAGCGTAGTATGAGCACGATTTTAGGCCTTTTTTGCGTACTTATGTTACACAGTACATTTACGGTGTTAACATAGACCGGGGGTTGTTAACCTTTTTGACCTCGAGGGCCGAACATTGATGTGCAAAGTAATCTGGGGCCAAATCTCATATTAAATGTATTGTATTTTACTGATTGTGCGGCTCTAAAGAAGTGCTCGTGGCCCAACTTTGGCCGCCCTATGTTTAAGAATACCTGACATAGACCAACTCCCAGGTCCAAGTAGGGATGGGTATTGAAACAAAAAGAGGAACGCTTCATGGACCTCCAAACATGAGTAAAAGGTAGAAAGAGGTGCTCATTGGTGAAGGGGTCACAGATGCATCGACTTATAGACAAACCCAAGGCACTCTCTTCAAATAAAATGCCTTTATTAACTATGGCATGTCAAAAATGGACCTCATAAAGCCCCAACGCGTTCCAGCCAACCGGCCTTCATCAGGGGGACAAACAGAATTCCAATTAGGGATGGGTATTGTTGAGTATTTCGATACTACTACTCTTATCGATCTGGTCTGTTAACGGTTCTCTTATCGGTACTTTTACTCATAAAAAATAGCTTTTTTTTCTACTAATGATTGCATGTTTTTTTCTAAACAAAGATTTCAGAATAAAACTTCGAAAAAGACAACAACAAAATAACTAGCTAACTAAATTTATTTAGGCCTATGTATTTATTTAGTTATGTATGTATGTAAGTATGTAAGTATGTATGTATGTATGTATTCATGTCATTTTTATTTATGTATTATTTTTTGCAGGGGTATTTGTACAGTGTAGTCAGCTTTACAGGCTGAATTGAAAAGGCTTCTGTTTGTTCGAGGTGTTCATTCATTTTTTTTTTTTTTTTCATTTCTACCGCTTAATCCCGTTAGGGGTCGCGGGTGACTGGAGCCTATCCCAGTGACTTTGGGCCTTAGGCGGGGGAACACCCTGGACAGTGGCCAACTCGTCGCAGGGTTAGACAGACAAACATTCACTCTCTCATTCACTCACTAAGGGAAATTACAGTGATGTCCAATTAACCTAAACATGCATGTTTTTGGAGGTGGGAGGAAACCGGAGAAAACCCACGGTGACACGGGAGAACATGCAAACTCCACCCAGAGAGATGGTGAGATGTTGATATGGTCCGACCCGGGAGTCGAACCCACGACCTCCTTATTGGGAAGCCAGAGCTCTAACCACTCTGCCACCGTGCACCCCCACAAGTGTTCAGAGTTTGTGAAATGATGTGGCAGGACTTATACCACGGACACGCGACCTGTGCATCAGACTTTCAGGCGTTTCGTGCACGCAGCCCGTTGGAGCTGCTCTGTCCCGGTGAGTGTGCAGTGTCGGCCGTTCACTCTGCTTGTGTGTCTGTCACAATCAAAGCAGGACCAACAAGACGCGTGAACGGGACAGATTTTATGAAACGCGCTCCCTCAGGACCGATAAGAGGACCGATAGCCTGGAGCTTATCATCCAGTGAACCGTTAAGACGCAGCCCCGGTCTCGTACACATCAGGTCCAAAGATTTGACTTGAGGCCAAAGACTTGAGAGTAAATTGAGACTTGCAAAACTGTGACTCATTGCCATCATGAAATCTACTGTGTGGCAGAATTTTCTTGAGGAACATTTGAGGACGTCAGTCAGAAAACTAGAGCAATCGATAGATAGATCAAACTGAAAATAAAACCCATATATCTGTGCTGTGAAGCTAAAACATCAGAACCGAGGCTGTTTAAGGTGATCTTTGATTGTCTCCGTAGAGAAACACGGCCGTTCTAATCAAGCTCTGCATATTCCGTTCTCCGCGCTCAGCCGTCTTAAACACAATCTTCTCTGACATTTTGCACTAAGCACTTTCCGCCGGCTCCGTGTGCAATTAGAGCCCAGTGTCCATCAGCCGGGCCTGGCTTCAGCTGGAATCACGTCACCTCCCATCACACATCATCTTAAATTCAGCCCCGAGCGCCCTTTACCTGTCAGAGCCCCGCCGCACACAAGCACGCCGCGCACATGAACACGCCGCGCACACATGAACACGCCGCGCACACACGAACACGCCGCGCACGGACGACGCCTTATTAAGTTCAAACCAGTCGGACATGTGCGGCGCTTGACCCCAGAGTCTCTCAAACTCACTTCTGAACCAGAGAAAAGAGATGTAATCCTGTTGGTTTCACTCAGACTAATACAAACTGTGTTTATCTGGAATTATGAAGGAAAAGATGGTTATTTTCAGCACAAAAAAACTGACACATCCCAAGTTGAGGAGAAGGAGAAATGAAAGGAGAAGAATGAAAGAATGATGAACAGGAGTTCCTTCTTTCCTTCCTGTCTTTCATTTTTCCTTTTATCTTTTCTTTCTTCCTTTTTCTATTTCCCTTCCTTTCTTCCTGCCTTGTATTTCTTCTGTTTTCATTTTCCCTTTCTTCTCTCCTTACTCTCTTTCTCATTTCATTCCTTCCTTTTCTTATTTCCTTCCTCTTCTTTCTTCTTCCCCCTTTTCATCCTTTCTTCTTATTTACTTTCCGCTTTCTTTCTTTCTTTCCTTCCTCCTCCTTCTTTCTTTTTGTTTTTTCCTTCCTCTTTCATCTTGTTTCTTTTTTTCTTTCTTCCTACCTTCATTCCTTCCTTCCTTATTCCATTCCCCATTTCTTTTTTCTTTCCCTCTTCCTTCCCTCCTTCTTATTCTTTATGTAATGTAATGTTATAAAGACTGTTTATTTATTTATTTATTTATTATAACCTTGTGATAAAAGTAACGAAAAGAAAAATCTCAAACCAGTCGGACATTTGAGAGACTCTTGACCCCAGACTCTCTCAAAGAAGAAGAAGAAGGAAGAAGAAGAAGGAAGAAGAAGAAGAAGAAGAAGAAGAGGAAGAAGAAGAAGAAGAAAAGAAGAAGAAGAAGAAGAAGGAGAAGAAGAAGAAGAAGAAAGAAGAAGGGGAAGAAGAAGAAGAAGGAAGAAGAAGAAGAAGAAGAAGGAAGAAGAAGCAGAAGAAGAAAAAGAAGAGGAAGAAGAAGAAGGAAGAAGAAGAAGAAGAAGGAAGAAGAAGAAGAAGAAAGAAGAAGAGGAAAAGAAGAAGAAGAAGAAGAAGGAAGAAGAAGAAGAAGAAGAAGAAGAAGAAGAAAGAAAGAAGAAGAAGAAGAAGAGAAGAAGAAGAAGAAGAAAAGAAGAAGAAGAAGAGAAGAAGAAGAAGAAGAAGAAAAGAGAAGAAGAGAAGAAGAAGGAGGAAGAAGAAGAAGAAGAAGAAGAAGAAGAAGAAGAAGAAGAAGAGGAAGAAGAAGCAGAAGAAGAAGAAGAAAAAGAAGGAGGAAGAAGAAGAAGAAGGAGGAAGAAGAAGAAGGAGGAAGAAGAAGAAGAAGAAGTTTTCTGTCTTCTAGCTTCCTCCTTTTCTTATTTCTTTTCCTACTCCCTTTCTTCATTTATTTTCCTGTTTTCTACTCTCCCTTCCTTCCTTCTCCCCTTCCATCTTTCTTTCTTTCTTTCTCCCTCTTTCTTTCATCTTCTTTCTTCTTTCCTTCGTCATTCTTCCTCTTTATTCATTTTAAGCTTCTCGTTTTTCTTACTTGCTTCCTTTTTTCTTCTTCTCCTTTTGTCCTTTCTTTCTTCTCTCCTTAGTCCCTTTATTTCTTTTCTTCCTTCATTCCTTTCTTTCTCCCTTCCTTTCGTCCTTCCTTCATTGCTTTAATGTTCCTATTTTCTTTCTTCTTTCCTTCCTTCCTTCCTTTCTCCTTCTTCCTTTCTTCTTCTTTTTTCTTCCCTCCTCCCTTCTTTCTTTCTCTTATTCCTTCTTCTTGTCTTCCTGGTTATTTTTTTCCTATTTGTTCCTTTCTTTCTTTCTTTCTTTCTTTCTTTCTTTCTTATTTTTGTCTCTCTCTCTCTCTTTCCCTTCTTTTTTCCTTCTTCTTTCTTTCTCTTATCCATCCCTCCTTCCTTCCTTCCTTTCTCTTTCTTCCTTTCTTCTTCTTTTTTCTTCCCTCTTCCCTTCTTTCTTTCTCTTATTTCCTTCTTCTTGTCTTCCTGGTTATTTTTTCCTATTTTGTTCCTTTCTTTCTTTCTTTCTTTCTTTCTTTCTTTCTTTCTTTCTTTCTTTCTTTTTTTTCTTTCTTATTTTTGTCTCTCTCTCTCTCTCTTTCCCTTCTTTTTTCCTTCTTCTCTTTCTCTTATCCATCCCTCCTTCCATTCTTTCATCCTTCTTCTATTGTATCACTAACATTATTTGTTTGTACATGTATAATTTTATTCTTTATGTAATGTAATGTTATAAAGACTGTTTACTTTCATCTCAAGGTTAATAAATAACTAAACGAATAAAAAGCTTGAACCAGTCGTACAGTTTAAGAGCCTCTTGACCCCAGACTCTCTCAAAACTCACTTCTGAACTCGTTTAAACAGTCATAATCCTGTTGGTTTCACTCAGACTTGTACTTATCCTGTAATTACGAAGCCAAAGACGGAGATTTCCAGCACAAAAACATGTTTGAAACTCATTTGCGGTTCATTTGCGCGGCGCTCGCCTCAGACTCGTTTGCATGGTAATAAGAGCAATATAAAAAGAAAAACACATGTAAACAGATTATCGTCTGGAGAAATGAACTAACACCCAGCGCCCGGACAAATGTGTCTTCGTTAAGTCGTGTCTGGGATTTAGACGGAAAAGAAGACGACTGGAGAAGTTATTTCAGAAGCACGGCAAGTCACGGCCGGATTTGAAGTTAAAAGAATAAAAAGTAACTTTAAAAATCAAATCAATTTATTCTTGCGGAGTCCAAAATCACAACAACAGTCGTCTCTGAGGACTTCATTTAACAAATAATAATGTTAGAAAATAACACAACAAACATTCATAGGTCAAATCAAAACAGTAATGCAGCAAAAATGGATTGGTTAAGAATATCAAAGCAGAAGAAATAAGCAAAAGAAAAATTAATAGACCAGGCACATCTAAACTGCGGTCCAGGGGCCCAATGCAGCCCTTGGACAATCTTTTGTTGGCCCTCAGACTCCCTGCTAAATAGGCCCAACATACAAAAAATGTATGCATTTTAATTTCAGTTTTCATAATCTAAACTAAAGGCAGTTTAATGACATACAAACCTAAAATTAATGTTCAATGCTTTATTTTTGTGTTGTGGCTCCTCAAAAGTCAGATGCATTCAGTGGCGTCCTGGGATCATTTTCAGCCCGGGAAAATTAGACCTTAGATTGGCCCATTTGTTCATTGAGTTACGTGACGTAGCTGGTAGTTGAGAGGTTAAGAACTGCACGTTTAAACTTTTGTCCTTTCAGCACCACGTTCGAGTCCCGCTCAGGAAACCTCTTCTTTATTTTTTTTTAACCAATATCTACTCCACCCTC
>CM076400.1:1768509-1781209 GCA_038363315.1 Mugilogobius chulae | reverse complement strand
TTTAAATCTGCTCATCCTTAACCCCTTCTGGCAATGGTCACAGTAGCCCTGGGGTCCACGTACACTGGTTGGGACATCTGCTTTAGACATCCTTCTAGCAAAGAAAAATGCTCAAAATTTTATTTTGTTCAGTGTCTTAAAAACCTGGGAAGGTTAAATATAAAAATCCTATTGTATCCCTTTTATTAAGAGCAAAATCAGACATTCTGGTTTTCTACTGTAAACCTTCAAATAAAAAAAAAAGTCCTCAAAAATTTAAATAGGACTTTTGTATTGGCTCCGCCTACATTTTTTTGAGTAATTTTGGGGTCTAAAAAACTCATTTTGACCTCAGTGGACCTTCAGCTTTTACAGAGGAATGGTCAAAAACCCCAAAATGCCAAATCTAGAGTCATTTATGTCTCAGCTGTAACACCAACTTTACCAATCCTTATATTTAAACATGCAGGCGGAATTTAGATTTAGTTTTTCTTTTGTTAGAACAGGCTTCTGATGAGCCTGTTGGACACCAGAAGCAAAAAACTACAGGATACAGCTTTAAAAAGACTCCATAAATCTGCCTGAGCTCCAAAGGATCATTAACAGTTTTAGTTTGAAACTTTTACCGATTTTAGGTCAGTCGTGTGAGGGAAAAAGGCCAGAACGAGAAGGGGTTAATCCACTGCTGTATGACGTGACACTGGAGGAGGACAGAGACAGCAAAAGGACATTGCCTGGAGGAGAAAGTTGTGTTTTATAAAAGCAGCAATCATCTATCTCTTTCTCTCATCGGGCTGAAAAGTGTGCAGAAGGCTCAAGACTGACGCACATCTAACTGCAGATATAGGTATATATCCAGGAAAGGGTCAAGATTGGACTTTCCTCTTGAGCAGAGCTTGTTCTCCGTCAGTTTGAAGTGATGTTGGTGAATCAGAAGCAGAGTCTGAGTGAAGTGAGTCTGTGCTGATTCAGAGCTGCTCCGTGTGCGTGTGTGTCAGTGTTGTGTGTGTTTGTGTGTTAATGTTGTGTGTTTGTGTGAATGTGTGTGTGGGGGCTAAAAATACTGAGCATCAGCAGGAGGCACAGTTTGTCTGCTGTCACTGCTCTGACGGAGGAGAAGGAGAGGTGGACAGGAGCGAGGGATGGAGAGAGAGAGACAGAGAGAGAGGGGGAGGGGAGGAGAGAGGAGAAAGGGGGTAAAAGAGAGGATAAGTCAGAGGACAGTTTGGGGTGAAGAAGACAACGAGAAGTGGACAAGAGGGAGAGAGAGCAAAAGAGAAAGAAAAAAGGGGAGGAGGGAAAGGAAAGACAGTGAGTGGGAAAGCAAGAGAGAGAGAGAAAAGGGGGGGTGAGAGAGAGGAGAGAGGTGGACAGGAGGAAGGAAGAAATAGAGAAAAAGAAAGAAAGGGAGAGAGAAAGAGAAAAGGGGAAGAAAGAGAGTGACAGAGAAAGGAGTGAGGGAGGGCTAGAGAGAGGGAAAGCGATGGAGAGAGGAGGGGATAAGAGAGAGGTGGACAGGAGGAAGGTAGAGAGAGAGAAGGGTGTAAAAGAGAAGAGAGGACAATTTAGTGTAGGTTGAAGAAGAAAAGGAGAGGTGGGAAAGAGGGAGAAAGAAAGAGAGGGAGGAGAGAGAGAGAGAAAAGGGGGGTGAGAAAGATGAGAGAAGTGGACAGGAGGGGGAAAGAAATAGAGGAAAGAGAGAGAGAGGAAGAGAAAGAGAAGTAGAGAGAAAAGGGGAGGTGAGAGAGAAAAAGTGAGAAAGAATGAGAGAAAAGGGGGTAAGGGAGGGAGAGAGAGGGAAAGATGAAGAGAGGAGGGGATAAGAGAGGTGGGCAGGAGGAAGGGGAATAAAGGGAAAGGAGAGCAAGAGAGAAGGAGGGGAGAGAGAGAAAGAAAGAAAGAGGGGAGGGGAGAGAAGAGGGAAGGAAAGGAGAGAGAAGAGAAAGGGGACAGGAGGGAGGAAGAATGAGAAAAGAAAGAGGGGGAGAGAGAGAAAGAAAAAAGGGGAAAGAGAGAGAGAGAGAAATGGGGAGAAAAGGGGAAGAGAGAAAAAGAGTGGGAGAGGAGAGGTGGACGGAGGGAGGAAGAAATAGAGAAAAGAAAGGGGAGAGAAGATAAAAGGGGGGAGAGGATGAGAGGAGAGAGAGACGAAGGGAAAAAGAGAGAGAGAGAAAGAAAGAGAGAGAAGGGAGCAAGAGAGAGAGAAAGAAAGGGCGGGATGGACAGGAGGGGAAAAGAAATAGAGAAAAAGAAAGAGGAGAGAGAGAAAGATAAAAAAGGGGAGAGAGAGGATGAGAAGAGGGGAAAGAGAGAGAGAGAAAAAAGAGAGAAAAGGGGGCAAGAGAGAGGAAGAAAAGAGGGGAGAGAGAGAGATGGACAGGAGGGGAAAAGAAAAGAGAAAGGGAAGGGGAGAGAGAAAAGATAAAAAGGGGAGAGAAAGAGAAAAAAACGAGAAGAGGAGAGAGAGAGAGAAAGGTGAGGGAAGGGAGGGAAGTTCTAAAGACAGAGAAAGGTTAAACTGGGTCGTGGATTAAGCGTTTTAAAGTAACATTTAAAACCCGGTAGAAGGTAAAGACAAAGGAGAGAGAGAGAGAAAGAAAGAGAGGAAAGAGAGAAAGAGAGGGGCTGCTTTGGCCTCTGGATTTGCAACCACTAATGCAGCAGAAAAACAAAAGGAGCAAAAAGAAAAGAGAGAGAGAGAAGCTGCATTAGCCTCTGGAAAAACACTTGAATAAAAACAAAAAAGGAGAGAGAAAGAAAAAGAGGGCAAGGAGAGAGGGAGAGGTCGCGCGGGTCGTAGACGGAGAGTACGTTAATGCACCGTAAAAACAAAGAAAAGAGAGAGAGAGAGAGAGAGAGAGAGAGAGAGCCCTGGGCCTGTTCTGGTTCAGAGCTAATGGATTTACAAACACAGCTCCACTCTAGACAAAAAGAGGCACTGACCGCAAAACTTTTAGGCAGCTGAATATATTCACGCTGTTACACTTTCAGAACGAACGCACGAGGTGAAAGAGAAGAAGAGATTTTATACATTATTAAGAGAAATCCACATTAATCACTTTGTATTCGTGTTCTAGCAGAGCGGTAAGCGAAAACATCAGCTGCAGGACAATACAAGATTACTCAAACCTGCAGAAATCAATCCAAGTACAACGTGAGTGAAATAATGACGAGGACACTGTTAGAACAAGAGTTTTTTACATAATATTTCCTCTTTAAACTGTTGTAAAATGGGTCTAGAACAGGATTAATCTTATTCTAAACCCAGACTAAACCTGCACACATATGACTGTAGAGCGTCTCTGTTCACTTGTGTCCGTCGGAGCGATTGAAGAAGTGTCTGAGTGGAGCTGGAGGCGGAGGAACCTCCCGTGGGCGGCGGCCATCTTGGAGAGGTCAGGAGAGCTGCTCTGAAGCTTTGTTCTTCTGCCAAGAGACTCACTGTAGTTTCAGGCCTGAGTTTATTTTAAGAAGACACGGATACTCAGCTAAAGGTGTGTGTGCATTAGAACTATGGGAATAAGGTTTATCACTATCAATGTTGATGTTGATTCTTCTTATTGATGAGATTCCTTATTGATTCCTACGTGTGCCGCGGGGTTCAAGCACCCACTCGAATGTGCACCCAGGTTAACTTTTCCTATTTCATTATCAGGCTTCTCTAAATGTTTGAATATGCACATTTACTCTTCTTTAGTGTATGCATGAATATAAGCCACATACAGCATCTCTCTCTCAAAGCAGTAATTTAAACTCAGGTCTGGAGTCTGGACCATGGTCTGAGTTAGAGACCTGCATCGGCGGGATTTCATGCAGGACCTGCGGGACCGGTGAGCAAACCCTCGGGATCGGGCGATTTTAACGTTGCCTCGGGCGGGAGCGGGCGGTCAGGCCAAACACTTTGGGTCCGACCGGTCTCGCCCTCTCTCCGCTGTCTTAGAAATATTAAGTAGCAAGAAAGAAATACCACTTTGTGCACACTGCTGTTCAACAGAGAGACGCAACACTGACGCCAGCCAGGTGCAGACACTTACGGCCGAGCAGAGCTGAGTTTATAAAAGTGTCTCATGCACCACACTCACGCTGCAGACAGGGCTTCAAGGGACACAAGTAACAGCACAGACAGTGTTGTTTCTGTGTGATTACTAGAGGATTATTGTTCTCTTGACCATGACCGCTTGAAAGACAAGCACTGATGGTTATTCAGATTCATATAGGCCTAAATACGTCACGAAAACTCACTGCTGCATTTCCTAGTCTAGTGTGTGTATTATCTGTGAGTCCTCGCGCCATCAGCAGCCGCAGCAAGGACGAAAACTTTCCAAGAGGAATGAATGACGGACTGGCTTTTACGCACGAGGAGATGGATTTAATACACATGGAGTTTGGGCAAATGAAGTGTTTGTTTAGCAGAGACTGGAGGTGTGAGGAACTTTGTATTTCTTACCTCACTTTATGACTGAAAAAAAAAAGACGGGACCCGCGGGGGTATAGGGCGGGCAGGCACACGGCATCGGGATCGGGTTGGAACGGTCGCGGATGTTACGGGATTGGGCGGGAGCGGTCATGAAAATCTAGTCCGTGCAGGTCTCTAGTCTGAGTCTCTGTGCTTGTCGGTCCATTGTGACACCAGGTGTTCCAGTGGTCTCCCATCCAAGTACTGACCAGGCCATAACTTGCTTAAACTTCTGAGATCTAACGGGATCAGACTTTGAAAGCAGGTATGGCCACGCATCGCACATCAATGTGATTCAGAACCGGACAAAAGCCGTATGAGGTGACAAACTGCACTGCTCCTGTTTGTAGTGCCCTGTATGTCACAGATAAACACAATTGTAGTTCATTTCTATGGTGAATGTAAAGATGTGTTATTATTCATGAATACTAACACAATCCTAATCCTAACCTTAACCAACTCCAGCCTCAGATGTTAACATTTGTGTAACTTCAGACCTAAACTTAGCCGTTAACCACAAATAACTTCCTGTTTGTCGTCAACCACATCGTGTGTTCATATCACGCTGGAAAAAAAAGCGTGTAATTGCACGCCAAAACAGGCAGAAGTGTTGTCATGACACACAATTTGTCATGACATGGTATTTACACAGAAGTCATGAAAATACGTTTATAGCCGACTCACAAATAGAGGTTGTGCAATAGACATGACATCATTCTAAATGTTCCTGCTGAGAGAGTTAATGGAGAGAAAGGACATTTTCTCTTGTAAGAGTTGAATAAACAGATAAAACAGAAAAAATAAACTACAGTTTGATAACAAATTCAACCCACCACAAGTCTACTGAGCACTGGGTTTGTAACTGACATGTAAACACACTTGTAGCAAAGCAGATAAACAACAAGACTTCTTACATTTATCAGACATTGAAATCACACAGTTAAACTTATGACTTATGTTAGCAGACAAGCCGTTGCCATTCTAAATTTTGCTAAGCATTTTTGGAATAAATTTATGTCAGTGCATAACTTCTATACCATGATAAATCTTTACATTTTTGTTTAGATCCGCCTCGTCTCTGACCGCGAAGTGAACAGGAGAAGGAGAAGAACTGTTTTTCTTTCCTCTTGTTCCTATAAATGTTACAACTTTGTGTGCACTTTGGCTCCTCTCGTATTTGTGTCAAATCATGTAAAAACAAAACTATTTTCTCTCATTCTCAGTGATGTCGTCGAGCAAAGCATTTAGTCCAGATTAATCTTCAAGCTTGAATTATCGTTGTTCAGACCCATGGCTTATTTCTTTCTTGAAGCGACTTTAGGCTTAAGTTGGAGATGTGTTTCAGCTCAGGATTTCAGGATAAGCCTAGACTTGTTAAGCCACTTTCATGAAATCCCATGTAGGCAATTCTGCTGTGTTTCCACTTGCAAGATGGCCGCCTCAAATGCCACACCAACAGACCCCAGAGCGCCTCTAGTCTTTATATCACCTCAGCGTCCGTCCATCAGTCAAACCTCGAGCGATGGCACAGGACGGCCCGTAGATCACACACAGAGTCAGTGTTTAGTGCGGCTCTGCTTTAGTCCTGTTTGGAGCATTTATCTCTCGCTGGGACGGAGCGGCAGATAAGTCCATAAAGACTGAGAGAGAGAGAGAGATTTGTGCTTCAGCTGCTGGTCTGCGTGTGTGTGTGTGTGTGTGAGACTCTTTATCAGAGCCGTAAAGTCGCCGGGATAAAAGACCCACGAGGAAAGAGAGATGGTTTTCATTACAGACCCAGGCCAGACACTAACTCTGCTGCTCTCTCTGCTCAGGCTGGAGCTGGGTTAGAGCTTTAGTTCAGTCTGTTTTTTTTACTTTAATGTCATATTTGCACAAGATAATATTTAACTCAGGATCTCAGGTAGTTTGGAATAATTTTGGACGTTGTCAGAGTTTGTAACGCTGTGAAAATTGTCCACAAAAACATCAAAATCTTTCCCTGAAATCTACTTTACTGAAATTCCCTCCAAACTCAGACATCCTCATGTAATTCTAGTCCTGAGTGAATGTGTTTGTGAACTGTTTAGAAATTAATTCATAACAACTATACGACTTATTTTACCTTTAGATGTGAACTAAATAATTACTGCTATTTAGCATGGATCGACAATACAATCTGTCCCCCGGAAGTACAAGCCTGTTGTCGAGCAACAAAAAGTCGTGAAGTTAAAAGGTGTTTAGGGAAAGTTAATAAACACTCATATATAATGGGGGGTTGGGAGTCCTCTATGGAGCCAGAACGATGCCAGCGGATCCTTGGCATTGAAAATAATTTCGTAACCAAAAAATAAAATGTTGGCATTGAAATTTTATATTCAAAATTATTTTTCATTCAATTAATTTACAATCTTTTAAAAATTGGTTGATGTTTTTTTCTCACTTTGAGTTTTTTCAATATAGCTGGCTCCACACGTGTTGCCTGGAGAATCCAGCCTCACCGCTGCACCAGCGGATGAGTCTGGTCGCCCTCGAGTCAACTGGATTTCTAGGGCAGAACAAAGCTCACCTAACAGACAGCGGAGGGAACCAATCAGAGAAGAGCATAAAGGCTTCTACTGCCGTGAGCTGTTGGGATTTCTCTCGCGCTGTCATCTGCCGGTAAAGGGGGGTCCCTTACCTGCTCGAGCCGACTGCACTGCCTTGACCATCTTGAACACGACTATTGACGCGATGTCTTTTTGGTAATTTAAAACGGCCTTTACCGGTGAATGGAACAAACTCTCGGTTTTCCGGTGCGCCATGTTGTTTATCCTTCCGCCGCGCTGCCTAGATCCATGCGCGCTGCCTAGATCCATGCGCGCTGCACACAGCAGGGACGTTGTCAGCAAAAACCACGTGACTGAAATAAACGATTTTCATTGCACGGTACGATCTGGATTTCGAAGGAAACGCCCTTGGAGGGTGGGGCGACCAGACTGACATTTTCTCTGTGTAAAAATACAGAGAAATGTCATTCTGGATCCCAGGCAACCACACGTGTACCGCAGGTCACGTATCTGTCCACGGGAAAACCAAAAGCTTGGCGGGCGGTTGGACCTCTCAGTGCCGCGGGATGGCTCTGCACACACCCCAGGATACGGTCATCTGTCCCGGGCTAAGCAAGCGGCTTTGCCCGGCCTGAAAGCAGCACTTCCTCCTCCTCTCCCGGAGCTCAGTAGCTGTTGAATATGCATGAATCCTGCTCTGCTTGGCCCCGCCCCCAGTGCCCTCCCCCGTCAGAATGGTGACAGTGAAGTGAAACCGAAAAAACAAACATCGTCTGAAACTAAGAGGATTGGCATTGGAAAAAAAAAAGTTAATATTGAAAAAACTCAAAATGACTGAAATGTATTGTTTTGTCACTGTAATTAAAAAAATAATAATTGAAGAAGAAAACATCAACCAATTTTTTAAAGATTGTAAATTGATAGAATGAAAAATAATTTTGAATAAAAAAATTTCAATGCCAACATTTTATTTTTTGGTTACGAAATTATTTTCAATGCCAAGGATCCGCTGGCATCGTTCTGGTTCCATAGTCCTCCCCAGGAAAATGTGAATATATTTTGTTTAATTTGTGGCGTTTTGAAGCATTTTAGACTTAATATTTTAACTAGAAGTTGAATAGGCTGCTACAAATAATATAGAGTTTTGATTTTTCTTATGCCCGGGACAGTTTTATTTTATTCAAAAACGTGTCAGGGCTACACTAGGGGCCCCACTCTCAGGTACAGCCCCCGTCAGCGCTGAAAAGTCTGGGGAGATTAGTAAAGAACCTGACTTAATTGGCTTAAACTATGATTTTTATTTAATTTAGCCTGACAGACTAAGGACAAATAATAAGCTACTGTTCTGTAGAATAGCACTGAAAGTTTTTTAAAATACAGTCGGGGTCAATTCTTATGGGCTAACTGCATAAACTAAATGTACATCAGATCAGAGTATGTGGCCCCCTCTAGTGGTTGTGGTCCTTTTATGTAAATAAATGTGACTTTGCGCGACGGGGCAGAACTAATGTTCACACACGGCACATTTCTACACAAACACTATTAACTCTTTCCCTGCCAATGACGGGAATTTTCGTCATAAGCTTTTTTTTTACGTGCGGCGATAGAGCGCTCTCTGATGCACGTGTTCAATTCATCAGCATTAAAATAGCATGATGCAGTTTCATATATTCACCACCAGAAGGCAGTATAGCATTAGCACAAGAGCGCAGCGGAAGTCAGACTCACGTGTTGTTCTGTTTACCTGTACATTACGCAGCGCTGATTCCTGTGTTTACGTGATCACTCGCCTCTAAAGGATCGGTTTTCATTATCAAACGGATTACAGGCAACACATCTTGGACTAAAAACACAGTTGAGTAAGTTTAGAGCAGATATTTGATCTTTAAACTGAAGAAAAGACGATTCTACAGGACTAGGACTGGACTAGGACTGGACTAGGACTGGACTAGGACTGGACTAGGACTGGACTAGGACTCTGAGGAGAACGACACATGCAGCGAGTCTGGAAGAGAAAAACTAAACTTTCTCTTCTGTGAGCGATCCATAAGTGTCAGAGTGAGTCAAACTACTGTATTTTTTCATGTTTGAAGAGTTAAATATAATCTTTGCCCTGTGAAAGCGTCTGAATCTGTAGAATCTGTATCAGAAAGTAGAAAAAGTACTGTGATGCCTCCTCGTCTGTAACACAGCTTTTGTTGGTTTAAAGATGAAAAAGACACTCGTCCTGAGTGTTTTAATCACGTGAAGCTTGTATTTTTATCCTAAAGACATTATTTTATTGTACTGGCTCATATTCTTTCACTAAAAAGTTGAACAGACAAAAATAACACTGACATGAAGTTTGATTTAAGGCTGTTATCTAAAAAGTTTCTGGTCAAACGCTGAAATCTAATGAAAACAAGGAATTTCAAATGCCTATAAAAAGAGAACGGATTAATGTAGAATAACAATTATTTTTTTAAATGAAAGTAGACACTTGTAGGTCTCATTTGCTGTACGACATGTCATGATTCCAGTTGCACAAGGTTTTTTGTGGAGCTGTGAATATTGCTTAAAATTAGCAAAAAGTCCTGGCAGGGAAGGAGGTCAAAGTGAGAATAGGGCTGGCACTGAAAGAGTTAAGCGACGCAGAAGAAGGGTATTTTACATCACATGTCCTCTTTAAAACTTTTCTTTTCAAGACTAAACAAGCTTGATTGAGCCTAAAACAACTTGTAGCTTTGAACCAGCACTTCATGACATCACAGGGTGGAACAGAGCGTAGCTAAAGTTCCACAGCTCAGTCCTGCTTGAATCTCTGAGAATCTACAGTGAAGTATTTTCCTGTGTAACGTGGATGTTGTTTCTCTGGTGCTGTACTAAAAGCCTGTTCACGTCGGCACTTCCCAAACCTTACATAACTCCGATAAGAGCCCGACTCCGCTGTATTTTTAGCTCCGGATCCACCGAACGCTTTTAACACAAACTTTTCACACAAGCGTTTAGAGAAAGGTGCCAAGGAACAGGCGGGAAATACAGAAACATAACACTTCAAATGAGACCACTTTGGTTCATTATCCAAAGCAAAAGAGTGAAATATAAACGGTTACATCAGAGAAAGAGAAACGCTTTGTGATTATAATTAGTATGCACTGTAAAAAAGTGAAATCAACCACGTTTAGCAAGGTGAGTGTGAGAGAGAGGGAGAGAGAAAGAGAAGAGAGAGAGGGGAGGGAGAGACAGAGGGGGAGGAGTATAAATTGAGAGAGAGAAAGAAGAGAGAAAGAGAGAGAGAGAAAAAGAAGAGAAAGATAAAAAGAGGGGGAGAGGAGAGAAGCTAAAAACAGAGAGAAAGAGAGAAGAGGGATAAAGAGAGAAGAGAGAGATATAAGGAGAGAGAGAGAAGAGCAAGAGAAGATAGAGACAGAGAGAGATTAAAACATAATATTTTGGAAAATGTTTTACCTTTTTAAAAAAGCAGGAGTAATTTATGGACGGTCCCTATGTACCTACAGTAGCGACACTTCACAGCTCAGCTCCCCACACAAAGTTAACGTTGGCGGGTCATATTCTGGGGAGGCTCCCGTAGTTGCGAAGAAAAATGTTGAACATTTAAACTCCCACCTCCTCACCACAGCGAGTGAGGGTCGTTCCCATGCACCCCTGTTCACACAACCATAAAGACCCTTGGTTCTCCCTCCGAGCCTCAGACTGAAGCGGTGACAGGCTGTTGCCTCGTCACAGACGGTAGATCCACAGTCTCACGCGCCCAGAACCCACCTGCCACAGCACGAACCCCAGGACCAGGTCACGTATCTGTCTCTCTCGCTCTGCACCAGCCCCAGGACCGGTGATCTGTCCCGGGCAAAGACAAAAGTCTGGAGCAGAACTTCCACTGAGTGCTCAGGGTCTGTAGGGCTCAAAATGGTGAAATGTTCCCTTCTGCATCTTCTGCAGAGACAAGACAATGTCCTCAGATCAGTGATAACACATGGACCATAGAGGAAGGTAAACGCTAGATAGTCGGGTCCGAAGAGACGGTGATTGAGTTTAAGAGAATGGATAAGTTTAGGAAAAAAATATAACAGTTTAGGCAACAGACATAAACTCACTTACATCCCTCCGGACCAAACTATCTAGCACTAACCATAGAGGAACCCCCACACAAATGGACTGGTCCAGAGTGGAGGAAGTCCGCCCACTGAGTTTGATGAGTTGAGAATGACAGATATAGAGTATTTCAAGATCACAGCAGCATCATGAAATGTACAATTAAAGAGTGGAATAAATAAATACGTTTCTTTAGAATATTTATTGACACATTTATTTATTGAGTGAGAAAATGAGGCTTCAGTGGGTCACACGTGAAAGATCTGTAAAAAAAAAAACTCTTCAGGATCAAATTAATAAAAGAGAGACAATCCAGGAAGGTAAGTTTCAAGTCCTGGCAGTGTTTCCGAAGATCAAGACGTTTCATCTCATCCGAATTTTTCATCTGATGGTGCGAATGCCGCATTTCGGTCCTCAGTTTTCTTTTTACATTTATTTATTTCAATATATATTTGAACATATATGACACAGTTAATTATTTAAGTATTTAATGAATGATTTATTTGCACAGTAATATTTAGTTATTTTATATATAAAAAATAACTTGTTTGTTTATTGATTTTAAAATATATTTATTTAAAGGCATATTCAGTTAATTATTTAATGATGTATTTATTGAATTTTATCACTCTGTCTGAATCCTCCTGTGGCGAAGTAACATGAGGTTTTACAGACACTTTAAGTACTTTCCTCTTTTCACCAGAGACTCCCACTATACTGACGGTTTTCCCCAGAGACACAATAATCCCAGTGTAAAAACCTTCTAATTAACAAAGGTTTCTCTCATTAAGCCTGGTTTGCCTCTGCGGCTCACACAGCGTTCTCATTTACACTAAAAAGACTTGTTATCATTTAAAAAGCCTTTGTCGTCTCTGCGTTTCTGTGTTTTTGGTTTTGGGAGGAGGAGAACATCCCAGGCTCATGAATAAACTCTGTCCGAATGTTTGATCAGGATTAAGGTTTAAACATTCATTAACTAAAGAGAGGAAAGAGAGAGAAAAGAGAGGAGGGGGGGTGAACGGTAAGAGAGAGAGAGAGAGGGGGGGAGAAGAGAGGGGAGAGAGGGAGAGAAGGAGGGGAGAGAAAGAGAAGGGAAAGAGAGAGAGAGGGGGGGGGGGTGAAAGAGTAAGAGAGAGAGAGAGGGGGGGGGGAAGAGAGGGGAGAGAGAGGGGAGAGAGAGAGAAAGAGAGGGAGAGAGAGGGGAGAGAAAGAGAGAGGAAAGAGAGAGAAAAAGAGAGGATAGAGAGAAGAAAGAGAAAGAGAGAAAAAGAGAGAGAGGGGGGGAGATGAAAGAGTAAGAGAGAGAGAGAGAGGGGGAGAGAAAGAGAGGGAGGAGGAGAAGGGAGACGGGAGAGAGAGGGAGAAGAGAAGAAAGATGAAAGAGTAAGATAGAAGAGAGAAGAGAGGGGGGGGGGAAGAGAAGAGAGAGAAAGTAGAGAGGAAGGAGAGAAAAAAGAGGATAAAGAGAGAGGAAAAGAGAGAGGGGGAAAGAGAGGGATGAAGAGCTGAAAAGAGGAGAGGAAAGAGAGGAGATAAGAGAGGAAAGAGAGAGAGAGAGGGGAGAGAGAGGGGGAGAAGATGAAAGAGTAAGAAGAGAAGATGCAGAGGGGGGAGAGAAGGAGAGGGAGAGAGAGAGAAAGAGAGT
>CM076400.1:1742468-1761784 GCA_038363315.1 Mugilogobius chulae | reverse complement strand
TGAAATGGTGTCTGGCCAGGGAGGTGAACCCGAGGCTCTTGCGGCTGATCAGTAAAACATTTGCCTCAACATTGCTTTCTTCTCTCTTTCTCATCTCTCTCTCTCTCTTCTTTATGTCCTCTGCGAAGCAACATGATCAGGGGCAGCCGTCACAGCAGGCTGACTGAACTTTGCCCTATTGAGTGCACTCCTGAATATAGCCGCAACCCACTAATTATAAGTAAGAAAATGATAATGTAATATAAAGCCGGCATTCTTAATAGTAATCTATGAAATCATCATTTGCTGCATTGCCTTTAACTGCATGTAGTTCAAAGCTTGAGAAAAAAGTAGCGGCTTATAATCTCAGAAATTCCGGTATTTAACAGACAGATCATTTCTTCAGAAGCATTTCCAAAATTCTGGGAACTGAAGCTTCATGTTGGTTTTATTTTTACAATCTAGCCTTATTTCCACAGAGAAAAAGTTTTAAAGATATTTGAACCCCCAAAACATGAGAAAATACACAACGCGCGCAACTCGCAGAACTGGCGCCACAGAATCTTTACGCGCTTTACAGTTTTGTCTAAAGTCATTAAACATAAGTTCACACACTGCCCTGACTAAAGTGTGTGCGGCAGTGTTTTCTTGATCACACAGGACAGTCCTGAGTTTGACTGACGCTCCTACAGACCAGTTTTACGCAACTACTACTATACAAATAAAGATTACTACTAAAACAAATACGTCCAAATGCTGACTGTACTATACTAACACAGAGGATGAAATAAATGTCCCAGGGTTATTCACTGTCTGTCAAAAACAAACAGGATCCATCACCTGGACTAACGACATCATCACAGAACCTAATAAAAAACGTTTTACAAGTGGACGGCTGAAATACGGTGAATGTCAGCTGTGATTATCATCCAGTTTGACCCTTTAAACACAAGAACATAGAGTGAGTTGTATGTGCAGTAGTTTGCATCAACTCATGTATATTTCATGTTCATGTTCGTTCACTTAACCCGCAGCCTTTGGCCTGAGGTGTGAAGCTGCAGCGTTAACTCTTCTATTATTCACGTGTTTGATTGTTTTTCTCTGTAAAAACGCAGCGTTTCCATTAGAGCAGATTAAACTTTTACCTGCGAATAAACAACCAAACAGGAAGTCGTCGTGTTTTATTAGTGCTTTGAATCAGTTCACGAGGTCACAGCCGGGTCAGTGTTTGAGCTGTTTTGTAACGTCACAGAAGAGGTGAACATTAAGCAGATACATAACCTTACATAAGCGTCTGGAGTAGATGCTAAATACTAAACTTTGGAGATTGTAAACGACCACTATGTCAATATATCAAAAAATAGACCTTTAATTTTCTACTGCAGTGTGGGTCTCTTTGTCTACAGTCGAAAACCTGATTAGTATCACAGATTCACCAGCAGTAACAGATTACAGACAAAAAATGTTGGACTAAACAGAGCCGGACCTTCCTATGCGCATCTGTGTTTGGCCCCGCCTCCTTCTGCGTGCTGATTGTTTTTCTAGTTTATGTCATCATGCCTGTTGGCTTCACCCTCTGGTTTGCACTGTACATAAACCTTGTTTGACCAGTCGAACAAGCTTAAACGTGATGGACCCTCCCCTTTTCTGTTCTTGAGTTGCCTTTGCTGAGCTACGTAAGACTGACAAAAGCAGAAACAGGTGTCTGATCATTCTCAGCTTAGACGCAAAATCAAAGAGTCTAGGAAAGTTTGGACAACAAATACATGTCTGTATCATAAGCTCCAATCTTTATTTTGCGTCAATAGGACAAGTATTGACTGAACTACGAACACAAATACACTATATTACCAAAAGTACCCACCATTCAAATGCTCAGAATCAGGTGTCCTAATCACTTGCCTGGCCACAGGTGGATAAAGTCACACACTCAGGCTGCAGACTGTGAAACAAGACATTTGTGAAAGAATGACCACTCTCAGGAGCTCAGTCAATTCCAGCGAGGAACTGTCATATTCAATTTGCAAATTTCAAATTCCTCGCTCCTAAATATTCCACAGTCAATGTCAGCTCTATTATAACAAAATGGAAGCGTTTGGGAACAACAGCAACTCAGCCACAATTAGGAATGGGATGTACTTCAGTTCATAGTCTGAGTAAAGGCAGGTGAGACAATACTTTTGGTAATATAGTGCAGCTGATGAACTTAAACGTCTGCAGATCACAAAAAGGACCGCGGCGAAATACGGCAAATTTCTGCACATTTATGTTGAATTATTTCAAAAGCCACTTAAAACATGAGGCTGTTTGTCCAGAAAAAGTTTCAGATGTTAGTATTTCTGTCCAAAAAGTCCAGCGCGATGATGCAGCTGATCAGCTGTTCCAGCGTCAGCGTGAAGAGGGAACAGAGGCCCCAGGCCTGGAAACACTGACACTAAGTGAAACTTGAGGAGAGGTGCAATGAAATTAATGATAAAATGATGCATGAAATTAATATTTGTTGGTCTACTCCAAATTTAGAGAAAATGCATTTGTTTTATTCAAAAGTTTCGGGGCAGGAACATAACATCATCTTTTTTTATTATGAGAAATATTATTTAGCTTAAACTTATTTTTGTCTGTCGCTTTGAGTAAAATTATAATGAAAAAAAAAAGTAAATTTAAACGATACTTTGGCTTAACTGGTTACGTTTTGTAGAAAAGACTGAAGGACCCCGAAGATAATTTTTGCTTAGGACCCCCAAAAGGTTAGATCCAGCTCTGGACTAAAAACACAGTTGAGTAAGTTTAGAGCAGATATTTGATCTTTAAACTGAAGAAAAGACAATCCTACTGGACTAGGACTGGACTAGGACTGGACTAGGACTGGACTAGGACTGGACTAGGACTGGACTAGGACTCTGAGGAGAACGACACATGCATCGCTCTTCTGTGAGCGAGTGAAAAGTGTCAGAGGAAGTCAAACTACTGGATTTATTCAGTTAATCTCTGCTCCATGAAAGAGGCTGAATCTATAGAATCTGCATCAGAAACACAGCGTCTGTTGGTTTAAAGATGAAAAAGACACTTCCTCGTTGTTTAATCATGTAAACCTCCTGTTTTTATCCTAAAGACATTATTTCATTGTAGCGACTCTGATTCTTTCACCAAAAAGTAGAAAATAACACTGACATGAAGTTTGATTGAGAAAAAGGGCGTTTTCTCAAAAGTTTCTCGTCAAACACTGAAATCTGATGAAAACAAGAAATTTCAAAATCTATAAAAAGGGAACGGATTAATGTAGAATAGCATGGATTTGAGTAAGTCCAGAGTTATTGGCTAAATTATGATCTGAAGAGACAAAAATGGTTATTGTTGGACGGGATATTATATTTTTCATTTTCTATTCATAAATAATGATCTATAAGCAGAACATTGCATTAACATGTCACAGTAAAGTGTATGAGGTACAGAAGGACGTTTGTGTTGGGTCTGGACAGTGTGAGTCGGTCTGAAGAGAGAACAAAGCTCCAGGATCAAACAGGTCGAGGTCGAGTGTGACACACAGAACGTCTGAACACAGAAGCAGCTGGAAACAGAGAGACTCACTTCTGAAGATGGATAATGTGAAGGTGAAGAGGCAAATGTAATGAGCTGTGTTAATGTAAGTCCAATGGCTTTGTATGAACTCAGAGATGTACAGACTTTTTCTGAAGAGCAACTGTTAATAAAGTGTGGAAAAGCAGCCGCAGTGAACATAAAGCAACAAAACAAAAGTGTGACCTTTGTGCACCAGACACGAGCCACATATACCAAACTCACACTGTTGTTTAACATGTGGATGCTACATAACTGCACTCAATATACTGGCACAAGAATATTACAATACCTGCTTTTACATGAGAAGATCAACTTGTCATCTGCACTCACAAAACTCTCCAAACTCACGTGGCTTTTCTTTTGCTGCTGTTTTTATTTCTGTCACAAAAACACACTAAAAAAGTTTATTCCCAAAATCCACTCGTTTGTAGGACTGGGCACCGAAACGGTTCCTGCTTGGAACCGACCGAAAACGTCGGGAAATACTGGAACCGAAAACATGACGCACTTTCGGTTCCTTGGCTTTAAATCTTCGCGTCAACAAGCAGACAACAGAATCAACAAACATGCCACACGCGCTCCGTACAACGACAGAACTACGCTCCACAAACAGCAAAAACACCACGTAACCTTTGTGCCAAATGTGCTACAATGTCAATTCACTTCTTATATTCTCCCAAACCAACCGTGTGACCTTACAGCGCCTGTACAAACTAGCGGCACAATTCACGTCTCACTTCTCCCAAACAAACCGTGCAACTGTAAGTGTCACAAACAAACCGCAGTGTGTCGGCTTACCTTCTTAAAAAGAAGAAACGAAGAAACAATGGGTCCGTTTTCAATTAAAGCACATCTCTGGTGGAGCCTTTCTGTCAAAAGTCTGCGAGTTGAGCTTCATAAATCTTCGTGATAAAGTCAAAGCCTAAAGTTTACGCATAAGAAAGTTGCCAAACATAAAATATGATCCAACTTTGCCGTAACATCCTCCTGCGTGTCGCTGTAGTTGAAAGCAGAATCCCAAATGTACCGCTGTGGCGTCTGTGCTGCAGCCAAATAAGTCCAAGTAAGAAATAGCCTATGTAATCCAGCCTTCTTCATTTCTCCTTTTGTCTCCAGGTAAAGCAAAGGGTAAACATGTCAAAAGTAAAGCGTCTTTGTTGCAGAGCTGCCGCGTGTGGCGAGAAAGTGAAAGTGAAACTAACTCGTCCCATGTGGCAGTCCACGTGAGGAACAGCTGATTCATTTGCATGCCCTTTGTTTTGAGTTGTAACTGAACAAACTAAAAGTGTGTTTTAAAATATAGTTTGACAAACATAGCATTGTTAAAAGGCTGAAAAACAATGTTGGGCTTATAATTAACATTTGAAAAAAAGCAAGAACCGAAAAAAGAACCGTTAAGGTACCGGTCCCGAAAAGCAAGTACCCTTAAAGTACTGGTATCGAAAAAAATCTAACGGTACCAGCCCTACCGTTTGTTGTATTTTTCTTGTTCACCTTGTAAAAGACGCTGCACACCTTACATGACGATCTGAACCATGAGAATCCCAGACCCGCCCACCGCTGCTTGTGATTGGTCAACTAACAGTCAGTCTTCTTGAGTATCAATGATGTGTTTTGGGCTAATGCTGGATTCACACTGACAGCGTATTGGCGACAAAATTCATGCGTAAAAGCAAATTTTGATGCAGAACATTTTCGAAGCTGACGCCCCAATAGGCGTCCAAAACGCCCCGACGCGCGTGAAGGCGTTGGGGGACAAAAAGACACTTTAAACGCCCCAAAGTACTTCTTCCCGCTTGTTTGCAAAAGGCTTTGTTTTGCTCGTAGACAGATCACGTTGAGAGAGAGAAGGAGGGAGAGAGAGGTTGCACAACTTTCTCCTCCTCCAGGCAGTGTCTTTTTGCTGTCTCTGTCCTCCTCCAGTGTCACGTCCTACAGCAGGTTCAAACACGAGAACAGCATTTTAATAGATCCATGTGAGGCTTTGTCAATCCAGATCATGTCCATGTTGTTTGTTTTGCCGTGTCTCCAGACCAATCCTTTGAAAAAACCTCAAACAAGTGACATTTCGTTAAAAAAGTGATTAAAAGACTTGAGTAAACAGTCGTCCTTTCCTCTTGATGTGAGAGGAGAACAACAGCATGTCACATGTCACAGGAGTGAGTCTCTGATTGGCTGACACCGACTTCCAACACGTCTGAAGATGGATTTTCACAACTCTTGCGTTCGCCGCAGGTTGAGCTTCCAATCCACAAGACGCTGCGTTTTCAAATGCCTAACGCACGCCAACAGACGCCCCAGACGCCAATACGCTTCGACACTCAGGACGTAGGTTTACATTGACTTAACTTTGAAAATGGATGCAATAACGCAAAGACGCTGTCCGGTGTTATGCACCATAAGTGGAACTAGCCCTGCTGCTAAACTTCCCTGTGTGAGCAGAACAGGAGCGGGCCCAAGCACCTGTCAATCATTCTCCATAAACTCCTGCAGTTTGTACTGAGCTGCAGAAAACTAGCCCTGCTTTCATTTTTTGAGGACATTTCAGCAAAATTGACATAATTCAAGTATGAAACAATAATTGCAACACAACAATTAACAGTAACACGCTTAAAGGAGCCTGTGTAAGATTGAGAGGAATTTTAATGATCACATATAGTCCACAAACATTAAATCATATTTATTCTTTACATCAGGGGTGTCAAACTCATTTTGACAAAGGGCCACATTGGCATCGGGGTTGTCCTTGAGGGCCAGTTATAACTAACATTAACCTTACGAATTTTTGACATACTACAAATAATAGTTGTATTTGATTATTGTATATTTATTGAAGTACCCATTACTGAATATACATCTGCATTAGCCTAAAAAATGACTCACTCTTTAGGTTTCAGACAAATTATTTCATTAGGTCAAGACTCCCAGATACTCCTATTACTAATATAAGATTAAAGAGAACCTTATAAGACCTTGAGGGCCGCACGAAATGGGGTGGAGGGCCACATCCGGCCCCCGGGCCTTGAGTTTGACATATGTGCTTTACAACATGAATACTTAAGAGAGCACTGTTAACCAATCCACATTAACTGTGATTAGAGATGGAAATCAATCCAAAAACGAAAATCGATCGAAGTTTGCAGAAATCGAATCGTAAGGCCAGAATCGATCAGCTTTTCATGCAGCCACTGAATTACACACACACTCTGTATTTGTATAATACACAATAATACAAAAATAGTCAAGATTTTTGAAGAAATAAAGCCTGAACTTGTGCCAGATCTGACTGAATGTGGTTTATTATGTTGAGTTAACAACTGATGGTTTAACGACTCTAAATATGGACACTAAATATGACTGTTTACTGTTTGAATGTTGACAAAAAACACTAGTTCTAAGGTCTAACAACAGTGGCTTTTTTAAAATATCATGTATTATGGTTTATTTTGTGTCTCAAGAAATAAAATATAATTTATATATATATATATATATTATATATATATATATATATATATAATATAAATTATAAGCACATTTTCTTTCCTGAAATGACAGGAGGCCCAGTGATACCAGCCGTCCCTGAAGATATGAGAGAATAAAAGAGAGACTGCAAGTTTGGACATAGACCAATGTCGAGTCGACTCTGAGGGCTTTGCTACAGAGTTAATTTAGCAAATAAAACATTACAAAATCAAACAATAAAACAGTCAATGGTCAGATTGTCCTATAAACTACACCAGTCTTCTTCAAAGTAACAGCAGTGTTAGCTGCTTACATTACTTCCTTCAACAAAGAGGTCGAGGCTCTTCATGAATCATAAATCTACAGTTTAACATATTTTCTCATCAGATCTGACTTTGTGCTCGAGGCTTTTTCTCACTAAACAAAAGGTCAAAGCTCCACAAAGTAAAGTTCGTCCGTCTGCCTGACCCTTCTGTCCACACTGTTAGCTAAGGCGCTGAAGCTAAGTGAACCGGCGCTAACAGCAGCTCAGACTTTTGGACCGACGTGACGGGATTAAGACAATAAAGCGTCTCCAGGCTCTGCACACAGACCTTAGCGTGGAGGATATTTTTAGCTCAGCAGCTGCGGTGGAAGTAAACTCTCTTTGTTTTGCCTGAGCCGATGCTAACGGTCGCATGGTGTTTTGGAGAATCGCTCATCCAGGCGAGCGTTAGCATTCTAATCCAGACGCATGTATTAGCATGATTTCTGCTAGCCTCATTCTGCTGTTCTCACTTTGTTTTAACATTAGACAGATTTGCATTTTCTGCTGTTAGCGTGTTATGAATTGTATTAATACTAACATTTTGGACAAAGACAATGAGTTTCTTTTGTCTGTTTTAGCTTAAGCTTATTGTGCCTCATTCATGACACGCTCTTATGAGCAAATTTCTTGAGAGATTCTTACGAACATTTTTGGAATTCACAACATTTGTTCTTAAAGGTGCATTGTGTAAGTTAAAATGTTCAATATTACGATATATCAAATTACCGTCCCACTGGCACAGGCCTGGATATGCGCCATGATGTTTTGTAAACTTACCGAGTTTGCCTCTGTGAGCGCACACAGGCTCATAAATGTGAGTGGCGCTGGTCGCATTTTCCCACGCTAGTCCTCCTTCACTGGATTATCGTCATTATTTCTATTTATTTAGCAAAAGCTCTCGGTTTTATACAATGGACGACTGTTTTAAAGGCTGTTTAATGAAAAAATAAAATAAATAATCAGTGGTAAATACTGCCATCTAGCTTCCGAACCCCGTAACACACGGAAGAATTCAAAACAACTAGCCCACCGTAACGGCACCGGCATGAAGCCGACTGCAGGACCGAGGAGCACTTGGACATGTTTTGAGAAAGAGGAATTGTGCAGGAGATCAATAAGACGTTCATCTGGTGATTATTTTCATTAGAAGGTCAGACTCTCAGGCCTGTCCAAGTACATCCACATTTAGAGACAGATTTAGTAGCTTAGCGTTTAGCTGTTTGTCTTGGTAAGGTTTAAGCATTTAGTTTATGAGAAATGAGGTCTGTAAAAAGCTTGTTTACAGTTTTCTCTCGCGCTAAAACAAAGCTTTTCCTCAAACTCTCAATAATCTTTCCTTGTGTAACTTTGGAGTTTGTAAACTGATCATTCAGTCAAAAAGAACATAAAATGGCCAGCATCTACTTTTTCATACAAAAGTCTTTGTCTTCTTAAGTCAGAAAACATTTAGCAGAAAATAACGATGTGTCAAAAGAATCTTTTAAGCGTAAAATACGTCTTCAGCTGCTGATAGTAGGAGGGTGCAGTGCCACAAAACGCCAAAGATGGCGCCCTTGTTCAAAATCTTTGCAACTTACGCCATGCACCTTTAAAGGAAAACATTTGCCTGTATGAATCAACCCTAAGAACACTTGTAAGAACACAAAATCTGCTGTTTCAGAAAGAAGATTCTGAAACTTTCTTATATAATTCAGTCAAAAATTGTAATTCCTATGAGTGTAGGTTATATATATAGTAGGGATGGACCAGATCTCGTGCCGCGAGATCTCGCGAGATCAAACTGTCACGATACTGTGCGCACACGGACTGAACTGTCTCGTGAGATTTTTCCATGGTCATGAAATTAAGTTTTGTTCTTTGAGCAGCTGTAGCAAATATTCTCCTCCACACACAGACTTGTAGCAGACTTATTCTGACAGAAAACTGTCTAAACTCTGTCTCAGTTTTTATTTGGTAAAGATAGGATCAATATTGACAGAGATAATTAGTCCTAAACATTGTAAAAGTTAGAGCGAAAAATATATAATCGTCAAATATACGCGGGAACAGCGCAGTGTTTTTCACACTAAAACATAGTTTAAAATAGATCCACAAAGAGATATTACGGCCTATATCATCAATAACTGTAAAAAAGTACAAAAGTCACCTGTCCCTGTCAGCAGCATGGAAGAATCAGGGCAGCGCTGTGAAGGAAAGGGAAGGGGGCGGAGTCTGAGCTACACACGGGGAAGGGGCGGAGCCTGAGCTACACACGGGGAAGGGGCGGAGCCTGAGCTACACACGGGGGAGCCTCAATTTCAGTCAAAATTCATATCGTTGAAATAATAAAAATCCAAGGTGATACAAATAATGAAAGGTAAAGCTAAACTAAAAGAAAATAAACTAACAGTAATAAATATTACAAATTATTATTTTTTTATTTGCCTTGTTTAAATTCTAAATTGAAACAGTTAATGCAAATTATTTAAAATCTTGTCTCGTCTCGATCTCGTGACCCAATCTCGTTGCTCGTCTCGTCTCGTGAAAATTCTGTCTCGTCCCATCCCTAATATATATATATATATATATATATATATATATAAATATATATATATTATATATATATATATATATATATAATATATATATAATATATATATATATTTTTTTTTTTTTTTTTTTTTTTTTCAGTTACGCAAAAAAAAAAAAAAAGAGTACCGTGAAGCCAAACGCACATAAACAGCAAAAACCCAGCGTTATTTCAATCCGTCTCAGTAGTAGTAGAAGTAACTTTTTTCCTGGTACTTTATACTTCCTGTCCTCATTTGTAGTAGTGTTCACACAGAGCAGGAACTATGAACTGGGGCCACACTTTAGGGACATTTTAGCTCCTGCTCGGGCAGGTACTTTCAGTCAGACCTGAACTTTTTAGTGACACATTTACAATGTTAACTTTGTTTAGAAATATGTTTTATACATTCTCCCTTTTAGATAAACTTTCCTTATCCTTGAGAAAAATGATTTAAAACAGTAACTCCCAAAATGTATTTATTTTAATTTGAAAATAGTTGCTTATTAGGAATAAAAGTGGTTTAATTGTTAATTTCAGTGATGTTTTCAACTTTTGCACATCATAGTTTTATGTGGAAATGAAAAAACAACTTTGTTTCCTTAAACCACATTATGACTTATTTAATTGTTCCAGACGTTACAGATGCTAATGCTAAAGCTAGTTAGACCCACTTTCAGAAACATTTGCTGTGTGAACACAAACATGGGACAAAGTAGTTCCTCTGACTAAACAGGGACTGGAGGAATGTTGGGACTAGTTCTTGGTACTTTCATGTGGGAAAACGCCTTATGACAGAAGCACAGACAGAAGGAGAGAAACCACAACACATCTCTTTCCTACTCTGGCCACGCTGAACTGAACTCAGAGATGGAAACACATCCCGTCAGATCTCACAAGCTAAGCAAGTTAGGGCCTGGTTAGTACTTGGATGGGAGAACGCTGGAAAACCAGGAGCCACAGTGGGACGACTAAAGTGGATTGTCGTTGTGTCCTTGGGCAAGACACTTAACTCACACTGCCTCAGTGTCTGTTACACTGGGTGAGTGGATACTAGATTGTAAAGCTCTTTGAGTGCCTGGAAAGGTAGAAAAGCGTTATATAAATGGAGACCATTTACCATATATAAAATATAAAGACACAAGTTTCCAGCGGTCTCCCATCCAAGTACTGCCAAGGCCCAACATGCTTAGCTCTGAGATCTGGCAGGATAAGGCTTTGGCAAACTAGTTTAACTAAATATTGATTATCATAGGGCTGTCAAGCGATTAAAAATTTTAATCGCAATTAATCGCATGATTGTCTTGAGTTAACTCGCGATTAATCGCATATAATTAAATGTTTTTATTTTATATATTTATTCTAATCATATATTTAGCTTGAGTCCTGTTTATTATGTATTTATTTGTAGAATCTGTTACATTCTTGAAGTGTAAAACAATGTTTATATATAATTTTTTTAAAATATTTTATTATTTTATAATAATGCATTCCTATAACATTAGGCCAAATCGTGGTATTGACGTGTCTCACTCATTATAAGCATTTATTACACTTCTCTTTCACAATAAAGTGCTTTCTGCAGCTGGAGATTATGAAGCTTTTATTGTGAAGGATTCAAAGGAAGTGTTAATTAAAACTAGCGAAGCTTTACCGCTAAGCTAGTGGAGCTGAAAGGACCGCGACTTTATCAAGACACGGGAAGTAGAAACATGTACGGAGCCTCCTCATCAGCTGATGGAGCTGCACATGGACGGAGCCGAGGTAAACAAACACACTCACGCTCAGTCGTGGGATCGAGTGGAAACGTTACCAAAGTCTACAGACGTGAGCCAGCAGAGCTTTATCTAGGTCTTTCTGCTTGTGCTCTGTGTTTTTCTATGAACCTCGAATCATTGGAGCGTTTTAATGGTGAAAAATAACCATGCGATTAATTTGCGTCAAAAAAATTGTCGCCGTTAAAATAGTTTTGCGTTAACGCGATAAAACTGACAGCCCTAATTATCATACATTGATATCAGCTCAAACATTCCATATCGCCCCATTCCTGCGTCTAACGTCCTTGTGAGACCTTGTTTTAACTCGTCGGTTCAGAACAGTTCACTCATATTTTTATTTTCTCCTTTTCACTCCTGGGTTTGGACCTGATTACTCTTAATTTTGATTTATTCCAAACGTTTTCCTAAGAACTCTGGCTCCTGGGCCTCGTTCCGGCGCAGCGTTTGAACCGGCGTGAGTTTTCCTATTTCCGTCTGCGTTTTTTCAGATGTGCTTCAGAAGTTAACGGCGGCTATGCTAATCCCGCGTCTAATGCCTGCTGGTTGCTGCTTGTTTCATGTTAGCGCGCTAGGATGCTATCTATTTCAGTTTTGGGCTTGTGGGAGGCAGACACACCACCGCTTTCCGCTGCTTTTGTTATGACCTCAGGCGGAAATCTGACTCAAATGTGTTTTATTCCAGCTCCTGCTTTAGACGGCTTGATACACAAATTTCTCTAACGAGCGTTTCAATTTCCAAAGACTAATTGCCAGCACAACAACAACACAACTTGTTTCTTTTTTTGAGGAGTGTTTGAGGAGGCTTGTCTGAGAGTTACAAAGGCCTGACGAACTCCAGCCTCGCTCCAGGTCTTTGTGTTTGTGAAGGAGATGAACGCTGTTTTTGGCCGTTAGCGTCTGGTTTGTACGAGCTTTGATTAGCCGGCGTTGAAACACACTCGACCTGCGCCGACACCTTTGAAAACAAGTCAGGCTCAAGTAAAAGGAGAAGCAGGTCAGATCAGGACGAGAGCTGATTTAAGGTGCAGACGGATTGAAATAAAGTTGTCGACTGTTTGCAGTAAATTGTGGGTGTGTTTGTGAACAGACTGGAGCTGAAGTTTATTAGGCTCGGGAAGCGTCTGTGGTTACCATGGAAATAATGGCAAATCCGCCATGTTTGTTGATAGTTGAGCAGAACTTCCATAGGAATACATTAGACAAAACGATTAAAAAAAGTAAACAAAACAGCCGTGGAGCAGCCCAATAAACTGCTGGATCAGCACTGGTAAGTTTATCTATCACTATATAGTGTCAAAATATAATTTAATTAACGCTATTTTCGGTATTTAACAATTTAAAATCTCCATTGGTTTAACATGGGACCAACTGAACATTCTACAGCTGCATGATGTCACGTTCCCGAGCCTAATTAAAGGAGACTTTGTGTTTTATGATCACAACTCTTTTTGCTTCCAGTCTTATTTTTAAATACAATACTGTGAGGTTATGTGCTGTAGAGTTTAGATCGGGCCCAAAAAATGTGGCCCGACCCAGCCCGAGCCCGCGCACGTCGTGTCCGAACCCGACCGGGACCCGAGTCAGTCTCTGTGTGTCTGAGCCCGAGCCCGAAGTGAGCCCGCCCCGCCCACTCACTGAACTGTGCATTTTAGTGACAGAAAAAGCTCCTTGGTGTCCCATACGTTACAAAAGCGCTTCCTCCACCGCACATTTCTCCCTCTCTCTCTCACTCTCTCCCTTATCCTTCTTTTCTCACCGCGTACATATGCGTGCTTTCTCTCTTCCTCCTCACCTTTTCCTGGGTCCGCGTGAATGAAAGTGCCTTCCCTGTCTCTCTTCCTCTTTTACCTTCTCCGCGCTTACACAAGCCTTCTGTCTCTCTCACTCGCTTTATGTCCCCGCGGTGGTTTTGCGCTGTGTTCTGACGCGGCTGTCAATCATCCCGCGGAGCGCACGTGTTCAGCGCGGCTCTGCGTCTTGGCCCGAACCCGACCAGGCCCAACAACTATGTGAGAAATGTGGGCGGGCCGGGCTCGGGCTGGGCTTGGGCTCGGGCTCGGGCCCAGAATCTAAACTCTAATGTGCTGAGGTAGGGCTGTGCCAAAAATCGACAGATCGCGATCTCAGCTTTGTTCGATCTCGATGATAAGGCTTGAAGATTGACAAGTCCATCAGCCAATCACAATGTAGTAAATGCACACGGTACAGAGTGGGAGTTGCCGCCCACTACAGTCTTTATTTTAAGAATTAAAACGGTCATCGTTAATAAAATGCCTTCAACTTTTACTTTGGGGTAGCTAACTTTTTTAGTAGTAAATAAGTAAACTTTTTGTTTTCCACCAAAAAGTCTGTGATAAATGCAGCACGTTGTGTAAAAATGAGCCCACAGAGTACTCTCTGAATCAAATAATAAAGAATTTTAGTTCTAGTCAAGAGCAGAATGCAGCGTTCTGTTTGGCTGAACGTGGGTGGTCCACTTCAGTTTCACTTTAAAAGAGAAAAAAGACTTTTTTTTGTCGAAATTGCAACCTAAACATATTGATATTAACAACGTTTTCAGATTTAAATCCTAAATTGCGTTTGCAGAGTGAAAATCACCTACCCCACCTTTAATGACGAGCCACGCATTTTATCCACGTCCCGACCCAGAGCCAAGCCTCCGTGATTCCCGCGTGTGTTTGAGGCAGGAGCCGGGAAGGAACTGGATCAAGCCAGCGTCAACCCCTATGTGTCTGGGACGCACCCGGAGCGCCTTGGGGCCGTGCAGCCCACTTCTAAACCGGAGATTTCTAAGTTCAGCGCGAGGTTACTGACAGAAAGGCTCATACTGACGGGCTTCACGTGTAAAGTGTTATACCTGTGAGTCTCCTGCAGAAACACTGTCTGTTCCGCTGCAACATTATCTCTGCGAGAGCTGCACCAGTGCGGCTCCGCCCCCAAATGACGTAGGCTCTGAACGAGTCTATTTATTCCTCCTGCAGCAGGCAACTTGAAAACGCCGCCCTGAGGGGAAGAGTTCAAACTCATTGTTCAAAACATGATCTGTGTCTGTGGAGATCATGTTGGCCAACGTCAGTGTTTGCTTCTTCTATTTTGTGAGTAATCTGGTAAGTAAGCTTTTATTTGTATAGCACATTTCACAGACACAGAGTCACAAAGCGCTTCACAGTGAGATGAACCCCTCCCAGTGACAACAGCAGCTCTTTGGCAGCTCAGCAGAGTGATTTGTTCTGGCGCCTCAACCTCCGACTACCACCAAGCTTCTTCTAACCTGCATGTTATTGGTTGGTAGGGAAACCGGAGGAAACCACCCAGACACGGGAGGAATACGCAAACTCCACACAGAAAGGCCCAGACCAAGCAGGAGTCTGTGAGGCCAATGTAAACACTTTCTTGTGAAGTGAGAAACCCTACCAGCGACATAAAGACTGCTGCCTCTGCGACCAGATAACTCCAGATAAAGCGGACGAAGATGGATATTCACATTGAGAAATTACCAAAGTGCTCATGAGTGTTCTTATGACTTTCAACTAAGACACATAGACACAGAATACAGTATGTTCGTAAAAGGTCTTAAGAACCAATTTGTTCGTAAGAAAGAGTCATGAATGAAGCTCAATGATGCTTTAGTTGTAAGCTCTAAATGTTTAATTTTTCCATTTTCACCTGCGTTCATATATAACGTACATTGTAAGATCTTGTTTTCCTATAGGACTCGACCTTTTGCTTTTGTGCATAAATACTGAGACTAAGACTGAACAGTTTGTGGGTGAAAAAACAGCTTTTTTATCAGTAATGAATAGATTTATGACACTGGTAATGTTGTAGTAAAGACATGTGTCGTTATATCTTCTCATTTTTCGTTCTTTCACACTGACAGTTTCCGTCTTTCGTGTGTAATCCACATTCTGCTGCAGATGATGGAGTAATTAAACAGATGGAAGTGATGGAGTGAAGAGCGGGTCAAGGACTGCAGCAGGAGGAAGTGTTTTCTCTCCCACGTGGCTCACGACTGAAGCTAACGGGCTAAACGCACAGAGCTAACACCACAGAGCTAACACAGAGCTAACACCATAGAGCTAACACCAGAGAGCTAACACCAGAGAGCTAACGCTAACAGAGCTTTAACAGTGACACATGTTTCATTTACGAGTGACAGTTATGGAGAAGCGTCAGACAAACACAGCAGCTCCATCTGTTTTATGAGTCACGCAGGTTTAATTATGTTGTTACAATCAGGCTAATTAACATAAAAGTGCATTTACTGAGAATTTATGCAAATCACCGGGAAGTAATACTATAGAAAACAGAAGATTATAAAGAGAAAATGTGAGGAGACAGGCACCGCTTTGAAGCTTCAACGCGCAAATGATTTGATTCCTTGATTTGAAACATATTCAAAGCACAAAAACGCAGTTCAAAAAAGTCAAGTAAATAATTCAACAGAAATACAATATCTATAAAATGAGAAAATGTAGAAAAAAACTATAGAAAATTATATGTATGCTATCTGTAAACATGTTTGAGATGTTTTTGAGTACAGCCTAACTTAAAATCAAAGTTAAGATTGTAACTTTGATTATGTAGAATAAAATGCAGAGGCTTGTGTCTTGTGAAGAAGTCTGTTTCAGCTTTCAGCCTTAAAGCAGCAGTCCAGGTTCATGAGGTTCATCTAGGATGGACTTCTGAAAAGCTACAGAATTTTACAGAGAAAAATTTGGAGGGGATGGTCTAATCACCAACTGAAACAACAGTTTACACCTCCAACTGCACCTGCTCCTCCAGCTAAGACCCTGACAGAGCCAAACCTCCAACTGCACCTGCTCCTCCAGCTAAGGCCCTGACCGAGTCAAACATCCAACTGCACCTGGTCCTCCAGCTAAGACCCTGACCGAGCCAAACCTCCAACTGCACCTGGTCCTCCAGCTAAGGCCCTGACCGATCTAAACCTCCAACTGCACCTGCTCCTCCAGCTAAGGCCCTGACCGATCTACACCTCCAACTGCACCTGCTCCTCCAGCTAAGGCCCTGACCGATCTAAACCTCCAACTGCACCTGCTCCTCCAGCTAAGGCCCTGACCGATCTAAACCTCCAACTGCACCTGCTCCTCCAGCTAAGCCCTGACCGAGCCAAACCTCCAACTGCACCTGCTCCTCCAGCTAAAACCCTAACCGAGCCAACCAATCATGGAGATGGTTCCTGAGGCTGTTCTGTGGACCAAGCTCCAAACCTGGGAGACAGAGCCTTCTCCATCACTGCCCCACCTTCTGGGACAGAGACTTCACCGACCTCACCACTTTTAGGAAAAATCTGAAGACCTGTCTGTTTAAATCTGTTTTAATGTTTGATTATGTTGTAATTACTGACTGTTTTTATGTATTGTACCTTTGTTTAACTGCCTTAGTCTGCAAAGCGTCTTTGAGTGTCTAGAAAAGTGCTATATAAATAAAATGTATATCGTTAAATGTATGATGTAATTCCTCTGTATGATACGCGTTTGCCAAGTTGTCAATTCCGATACATACATGGTGCAGCACATTTCTAATCCGAATTATTTCCATGAAAGAAAATTAATACTATCTCAAGTTACTGGAAAATAATTATGAAGAAGTTACATGTTATTTAATTCCGCTTACGTCTGGGGTTGAGTGTCTGTAGACATACGCCAACATTCTAAAAAAACACTGCTGGATACTGACTTTATTATCACGGTTTGGTTAGGGTTTGACTTTTTTAGGAGTCGTTCTGATTAACATCTTTAAGTTTTTAACCTTATTATAACTGCCCTCTCTCATCATTAGTTTGGTCAAGGATGCAGACTTTTTTTATTTTTCTGCAACAAAACAATTACATGACAAAAACGACTGACTTACACTGGAACTAATACTTTTTATTTAATCGTTGCTTTGCCCATCCCCACTAAAACTAAACCAGAGACTTTTTTGTGCCGTATTATTTTCAGGAGACTGGTGAGAAGGCATTTGATTGGTCAGATATCACAGGAGTCTTTGAAAAGCTTCTCTCGGCTACAAAAGATGAAACTTTCTGTGCAGCCTCTCGACGCCCGGGCTGGTTCTCTTTTCATCCGTTTGATCCGAGTTTCCCCCGTGGACCCGAGACTAAAGCTGTGACAGAGACAAGAGAGATCGGCTCAGAAGACCTCACAGGGCCGCGGTGGATTCTCCCCCCCTCTCTCTCCCCCACAGTCCTCCTCCCTCGTGATTCTCCCCCTGACGACGCTCCGTTCACAGTCAGCTCCACTCCAGAGATTGTACGAGGCTGTGGACCTGAGATTGAAGCTGTCACAGAGACTAGATCAGACTCTGTGGACAACCTTAACTCCCCATTTTCTTCCCCTGACGATCCTTCATTACGGTTTTAACCACAGCTCTAATGCACAAACAGTAGAGCGGTAAAGAAGCTCTCTCCTCCCCTTTCTCAACTCAAGAGTCCTCTCCTTTCTCTCAACTTCACTTCAGAGACAGTAAGAGGCTGTAGACACGCTCTCTCCTCCCCATCCTCACATCACAATCTTCCTCACAGCTCCATTGTCTTCCCTCGGCCTGGTTCAGGAGATCACAATGTGCAGGTTTTTGTTCTTCCCGTCTCCCCTCACATTCCTCTCCCAAGCTGTGGTAATGAGTGAATGGTTTATTTCTATAACACATTTACACAGACAGATGTTTTTCAAAGTGCTTCACACAGTTACACCCCCTCCTCACTCAGCTCAGCAGAGGAGATTCACCTAAACACCTGGAACCTCAACCTCCGACTATCACCAAGTGTTCCCTAACATGCATGTTATTTGGTGGGGAAACTGGAGTGCCCGGAGGAAACCACCCAGACACGGGAGGAACATGCAAACTCCACACAGAAAAGCCACAACTTTCTTGCTTTGAGGTGAGAATGCTATCCACTCTGCCACTGGGCTGCAATCCAAAAAAGTTCTTGGTTGATGACAAACATTCTATGATCAGTCACTGCTGAAACTTCAGATTTCCCAAGACGCCTAATGGGGCTGAAACGTATCACACACAGGTTTGAGCTTCCACATCGCAGACGGGGGTGTGCAGTTGACAAGTGAAACTCGTCACACTGGTCAAAATTGATGCAAATTCACTATACGCTTCAAAATGTGATAACAATGGGCCTCGTGACATGTTCTGATGAACACATTTCTTCTGAAGGGCTTCTTACAGGCTTTTTAGGCATTCACAACATTTTCTCTAAAAGCGGAAAATGTTCGTCTGTAAGACCAAATCCTATAGAAGTCATTGTGTATAAAATAATTTCAGAAAAAAGTCACCAGTTCTGCTAAAAGAATACTCCATACAGTGATTCTTAACCATAGGGTCGGGGCTGCTTCAGGGCCCATATTTGCCATATAAGGAAGTAACTTCCTTAATGCATTCTTAATTTTTATGTAAATAACCATTCATAGTTGGAGTTTGGTGAATTGGTCATGAATTTGACATAGAGCTTTCTCAGCAGCTTCTTAAAGTGGAAGTTATGCATAATTTTTAAAAACAGGCCCAATGTTCTTAAACTGAACAGCATAAGAACCGACAAATAAGGCTCCAAACCCAGGTTTCATTAACAGAGCTTTTTGGAGAGTGCATCTTTTACAAAACTTGGTTTCTCATTGACTGTGACCGGTGCTCA
>CM076400.1:1602468-1737468 GCA_038363315.1 Mugilogobius chulae | reverse complement strand
CAAAGTTTACTGAAGTCTTACAACTAGAGTCAGTCAGACGCCGGAGACTAAGGCTGCATTCACCAAACACTTTTGATTCAGATCAGGATTCGTTGGTCTGGATAGTTTGAATTGTGAACCCGCAAACGAACTCTGATCCGGTTCAAAATGTCCAAATCTGGTTCGGTTGGAGAGGTCGGTCTCTGGAGCGGTTGTTTGTTTTGTGAAGCAAACGGACTGAGAGCGAAACAAAACCAGGAACAGCCTGTGTGAGATCGATAATGAGACAAATAATACACAAAAACACATGAAAGTAACAGGAGAAGGACAGAGGATGATTCGGATATAATTAATTATGATCACAAGAACACATATCACCGTTTTCCCACGTTAAAGTTGTAACTCTTAGATGAAAGCAACTACAGAAAGTAACACCACAGCTCACATTACTGCGGAGAAACAGTCTATATTCATCTAATATTAGTTACACAGTTAAGTGAGCAGATGACAGACCTTTCAGAGCCAGATTTACGCGGGGATCCCACTACATGCATCTGCGCTCCGCTCCGCTCCGCCCCGGTCCGCCTCCGAAAGTTGCCGCAGACCCCTCGCCCACTGTCCCGCTCCAGTCCGCTCTGCAGGGCTGCGTTGCCCGAGGAGTTCAAGAAGAGCATGCGCCAAAAACACGAGTTTGTGAAATAAAAGTCCCCGTTGAACATCAAATAACTCTATCAGGAGCACAGACAACCCCTGTGTTTCACGTGTTCACAACAGAAGGACGTGCTTTCCTCCTCCGCGGAGGGTAAAGAGGCTTTAAACTGTTACGAGCACGAACGTCGTCCTGTTCATGTGTCACTGACATATTATGTAGTTAACAGTCTGCTGTGTCCAAATATCAAAGAAACTTTATGTTAAACTACGAACTTTTCGTTATCTGATCAATACAAAGTACGTGCGGAGTGATTTTACTTTGTAAATCCGGACATAGTTCATTTTCTTTTTCCTGTTTGGTGCGTTTTGATTGGCGGAGATTGACTTTGACGGACTCGGGCGGAGAAAAAAATAGCCTTGATGCGTATTTTGGTCGTACGGCGACGGAGAGACGGAGCTGAGGCGGAGCCCTGCGCAGCGCACATGGAGGATGTGGAACGGTCTTCATTCATTAAAACAGCTGCGCAGTTGATCCGCAGTCGGAACGGAGCGGAGCGGAGCGGAGATGCATGTAGTGGGATAAGCCCGTTACTCAAACAGACGAACTTTCTGTTACGTTTTACTCCTCCTGTACGTTACAGCCCTCCTCTCTCGTCTTCTAAAGTGAAAGTGAAAGTGTCTTTGCTCCGACACTTGGTCTGTCACTCACTCTGGTCCTGTTAATGTGAGAGAAATGTGGGACAGATCCATAAAAACACAAATATAAAGTCCAGCAGCGTGTTTGTTTCTGATGTAGCTGTAGCCGCTGTTAGCCGAGAAGCCGGGTGTGAACAGAACCGAGCCAGTTTAGAAGAAGAGACAATGTTGCAACTTTGGTTCCCAATCGAGCCGTCAGTTCGACTAATTTTAAGACAAATGCTCAGTCATAGTAAAGTGAATGGGTATTTATATTAATGAGAAAACCAAGCTCTTGTTCTCCATTTGTACTTTTTGAATAGGTGTTGATAATGCACAGGGTTACACAGTTAAATTAGTCTTTGTAGAGGTAGAGTAATTTTATTCGAGATGATTCGTGTTCCAGTAAAACAAAAGTAAAAACTCTTTGCACACAGTCTTTACAAAAGTTTGAGATAAAGGCCACCGAGTGAAGCTTGCAGAGGTCTGGGAGTTTTGTTGAAATATTTAAAAATGTGTTGTCTAAACGCCTCTCCTGGGTCTCATGTCTGCAGCTACGCAGAAGTCTGAAAGTTTGTCTGAAAAGAGCAGAACAAGTCAGAATCACACGAGTGCTGAAGTCAGAGATATATCGACTGGACCGGCAGAAACAGTTAAAGTCTTTATGAATAATAGATGTGAAGATTTATCTGTTCAAATGTGTGAAAGTACAAGGGAAAAGGCCCAGCAGATTAATATATAGGACTTAAAACAAAGAATATGTTTAATGAGGTGGAAGAAGACATGTTAACCTCTAAATAAGGTGAAGCAAGAACTAGTCCTAATTTTATGGAAATAAAAGAAGCTAATTTTTAATCTGAACATATAGTTTTTAATGTTTGAACAGTGGTGACTTGTCATTAAAGCTGGCCACACACTACACAATTTTCCAGTTGTGACTAATTAGAATGCGAGTTTTGCCCACACACTACACGACTGAGACTGGCAACTGAAAACAGGATTACTCTATCAGCAGAACAATTAATAATGCACAAAACAACAATGCACACAATTAATAAAAGAGTTGGGTTTAGTGCTTGAATTTATTTTTTTTATTAGATTTTTAATAAACTTTTTTTTTTTTTATATATATATAATTTTTTTTTTTTTTTTGATTAATAATTTCTACAAGATAGAAATAAAATAAAATAAAAGTTTTGTTTTAGCGTAATTATAATTTGTTTATTTTTGCCATAAGCAAACACTTGTGACTTTTCATTGGTTAAACAGGTCATGTGACCCTACACTTCCGGACGGGATGCCGAAATAACCATAACACCGGCAGAAACAGCGCTATAGCTAGCTCTCTTAAAATGACACTAGAAATGGCGACAGAGTGACGAAGTTGGACATTTTTCCCCTTTGGATTTTACGTGGATGCGTTACTTTTATGAGATTTTATCAGAAGAAAACTTGTGTTGTTTGGAGTGAGGAGGACGTCCGCAGCGCTTCGTGGAGAGAGGAGAGGAGAGAGGAGGTGAGTGCGCTGATACATGTGTCTATGGTGCGCTGCTGTTGTGGTCATCAGAGGTGTAAGCCTGTGTGCATTTTGAACACGGTCCAGTTGACACGTACGGAGCTTTCACTCTGTGCCTCGCTGTTACCCGCTGTTTTTGCGCTTGTTCCGTCAGAAAAGACGTAAACAGAAAGTTTAACCTCACACGCTGTTTCCAGTGCCTCCTCGGCTGTTTCATTAGTGCTGGGCTCCGTGTTTGCCCAGAGGAGCATCATAAACAGTGAACAGCACCGGAGCGAGGCAAAAATCGGGCTTATAATTCCAACATGTTTAAAAACCTGCGACTGGAGTCTAGTCTAGTCTAAACCTGCCACAAACTACACGATTGGAACGCCAGTCCAGTCGCTGACACCCACACACTACACGAGTGATACAACTGCGACTACCTTCAATTAGCTTCGACTAATCTGGACTAGGCCTGACTAAGTGCGACTGAAATTAACATGGGAAAATGAGCAAACAGTCGTCTAGTGTGTGGGCAGCTTAAGGCATGACCAACAAAAAGGAAAATAAATGAGCGAGGTGTGCAGCTAAAGTTGATCAAAACAGATTCAAACTTGATGCTGCATTCAGACCGGACAGAGTTTAAGTGTCTAATTTCACGCATATTTTAACGCAGAATATTTTGGAAGCTCACGGCCCAACAGATGCCCTAAATGCTCCGATGTACGTCGAGGGACAAGGACACTCTTTACGCCCCGACGCGCTTCTTCGCGTTCCCGCTTCTTTGCAAAAATCTTTGTTTTGCACCTATAGGCAAATCATGTTGAGAGAGAAGGAGAGCGAGAGATAGAGGCTTGTTGCATTTATAAAACGTAGTGTACCCGACAGCACAACTTTCTCCTCCTCCAGGCAGTCCTTTTACTGTCTCTGTCCTCCTCCAGTGTCACGTCGAACAGCAGTGGCTTAAACACGTCAACGAGCATTTTAATAGATCCATGTGAGTAAAAGAGGTGACACGCACATACAAAAAATGACAAGGTTTTTTTTGGACATACAGTATGTCTGAGATTTCCAGATGTTTGCTTAACATTTTAAGTAGTGAAAAATAGATCCACGTGAGGCATTGTCAGTCCGGATCATGTCATGTATTGTTTGTTTGGCCGTGTCGCCAGATTTTCAGAGCAATGAACGACCAAAACAAATAAAAGACTTTAGGAAACAGTCCTTCTCTCCCCTTGATGTGAGAGGAGAATGACATGTCACTATGTCACAGGAGAGTTGTGTGTGATTGGTGGATGCAGGCGTTCGACGCTTAAAAGTTCAGCAGAGCCCAACTCGACATGAGGCAGCCAAAGCGTCCGCCGCAGGTTTGAACGTCCATTCACAAGACACAACATCAGCAGACGCCTGAACAAGCGAATTTCAATGCACTAGACGCCAATTTGTAAACTGTCCGGTCTGAACGCAGCATAAAACATCCTTGTCCAATAAAATACCATTTTGTTTGGTGCGATCTCAGCCTGGCTTGAAGACGCACTTGGCTTCTATTGAATTTAATGTAAGAGCGTCTTTTTAATTTTCTAAGTTGCAGCTTTACAATGCAAACTAATGACTTTCGAGTGCTACACCTCACGTATGTCTGTCCTGACGACGCAAGGCACGTTCATGTGTCAGTCACTAATGATCCAACTAGAATATTCACTTGAACAAGCGCTTTTTAACAGCTACGACCCCCGAAACCAAATTTAGACTCAGGAGGTTACAAACTAAAGGTGGGAAAATGCATAATCGTTTGGACTCAGATTTTATATTTCCTGTACTTATTTCATCATGCTACCTGTTTTATTATTTACATTAATCTTTTTCTTTTATCAGACATTCTCTTTCTATGCAAACTTTTCAGACAACTTCTTTTTCAAATCAACCTTATGCCAGTGTTGTTTTCCTCTGTTCTATTTTTGGTGAAAGAATATGAGCACTATAATAAATAATGTCTTTAGGATAAAAAATATTAAAATTAAAAAAGTATGCTGTCTCTAGTCATTTTAATAACTCATTGGAAACTCACACAGACACGAGGAGAAACATGCAAACTGCACAGGTCTGACGGGACCTTCTTGCTGTGAGGTGAAAGTGCTAACCACTCTGCCACCGTGGCCTTGTCAGCTGAGGCCAGTGCTAAATGCTAACAGTGGCTTTAGTCAAGATTAAGAATGTGATGTTTTTGTTACTGTTAGAGGGCTGATGCAGCTTCTCAAACTGGGGTTAAACTTGACTAAACTGTAGATTCCAGAGAGCTGCCTCTGCTCTGCTGTTTTCTCTCACGCCTCTGACCTCTGACGTTATTATTAACACTCTGTAAATATATAATAAAACTACTTATTTTAACTCAAGTCATTAAACAAAAGTGACATTGCCTGAGGAAAGTCGTTTCCATGACGACCTTTGCAAAAACAGGCTCCGTTATCGTCACAGATCTGACTTTTACCACAGCGACAGTCTCTAATATAAACACAGAGGTCAGACGTCTGTGATGTTTATGAGAGAAGAGCAGAGTGTGACCTGTTCACAGAGAAAACAACCAGAGAGAGAGAACACACAACCACAGAGAGAGAACACACAACTCCACTACACACACAACCACAGAGAGAGAACACACACCACAGAGAACAACAACCACAGACAGATCTGACTTTTTACCACAGCGACAGTCTCAGCGCTAATATTAAACACAGAGGTCAGAAGTCTGTGATGTTTATGTAGAGAAGAGCAAACAGTGACCTGTTCACAGAGAGAGAACATCTGATGTTTGGGTTTGACCAGAGGAAAATAAAAGGGGCCCTATTATCCCCCAGCACTGACACTGGTCTTAGTTTTTCTTCTGTTGGCCACTAGTGGCTCTTTCCAAACGTTGTACGTTGTCAGTCTAAAAGGTGTGGCTCCAGATGTGAGGCACGTTTCATTCAGTGAACTTGAGATGTGTCACGTCTGTGACAAGTGACCAGTGCATTAAAGGATAGCTGATTTTCAATTTAGGTTTTAAATCTTTCACCTGTGACACATGTTTAATATCAACATGTATTCACTTTGGTTGAAATTACGACTTATGAACTTGTTTTTACAAACAACAAACTTGAGAGGACCATCCAAGCTCAGCCAATCAGAGAGCTGCATTTGGCTCTAGATAAGAAGTGAAAGTCTTTATTAATCAAGACAGTGCAGAGCGGTCTCATTTTTTCACAAAGCGCTGCATTTATCATAAGACTTTTTAGTGGAAAACAAAGTTTACTCATTTGCAACTAAAAAGGTTAGCTACCCCAACTTTAATATCACAGGCAAAAATTACTGTGTAACCTCAGTTAGGACATTTTTTTTTACTTTGTCTAAAAATGTGTCTTCTTTTACATTAAACCTAATGACTTAATAAAAAGATGATCAGATGTGAGCTTGAACATGGGACAGTGTCAGTCTGAATGTCTCTCTTTGACAGATGAGATAAACCAGGAGAGCGCGGTGCTTTCCCTGGACCATGAACCAGAACGAAGTGGACACAACCTCACACTCGTCTGCTACCTCCTCTCTCTCCCCTTCTCTCTCTCTCTCCTCTCTCTTCTCTCTCTTTCCCCTCTCTCTCTCTCTCTCTCTCTCTTCTCTCTCTCCCCTCCACTCTCTCTCCCCTTCTCTCTTCTCTCGCTTTCTCTCTCTCCCCCTTCTCTCTTCTCTTCCTCTTCTCTCTCTCCCCTCCACTCTGTCTTCTCTCTCTCCCCTTCTCTCTCTTTCCCCTTCTCTCTCTTCCCCCCTCTCTCCTCTCCTTCTCTCTCCCTCCACTCTCTCTCTCTCCCTCTCCTCTCTCTCTTCCTCTTCTCTCTCTCCCCTCCACTCTCTCTCTTCCTCTCTCTCTCTCCCCTCCACTCTCTCTCTTCCTCTTCTCTCTCTCCCCTCCACTCTCTCTCTCTCCCTCTTCTCTCTCCTCTCCTCTTCTCTCTCTCCCTCTTCTCTCCTCTCCTCCTTCCTCTTCTCTCTCTCTCTTCCTCTTCTCTCTCTCCCCTCCACTCTCTTCCTCTTCTCTCTCCCCCACTCTCTCCTCTTCCTCTCTCTCTCTTCCCCTTCTCTCTCTCTTCCTCTTCTCCTCTCTCTTCTCCCTCCTCTCTCTCTCTTCCTCTCTCTCTCTCCCCTCCACTCTCTCTCTCTCTTTCTTCTCCCCCCCCCCCACTCTCTCTCCCCTTCTCTTCTCTTCCTCTTCTTTCTCTCCCCTCCACTCTCTCTCTTTCTCTCTTGCATCTTAAAAGTTGAACATCTTTGACTCACATTGTTAAGGTTAGTTAGTTCTATCAACACAAAGATTTAAGTTCATTTAATGTATGCCTTACTATTTTAGCATTTTGTCAATCAACACATTCTAAGAAGTAAACTATTTTAATCACTGTTTTCCCTTTATAAAGAGCGAGACTGCAGCTGTAAAAACACACATGAGCTCTACATCCCACAGCCTTGTGTGTGAGTGTGAACTTTGTCGTCTGTAAATGAACATTAATAACAGAATCCTTTAAAAGAATCTGTGAAAGTGGAACAATCTGGTCTGATGTGAATAAAAACCAGACTAAATGTGTTGAAGGACTCCCCCTCGTCCATGTGTCAGCTCAGGAACTTTCTCTTTCACCGGAGACATTTGCTGCTGTACTTTTGGTCAGCCCGTCGCCATGGGAAACGCTCCGAAAGCCGGGAGGTCGGAAAAGTCTGGCCGTCTATTTTGGACTTTTCACTGAGAAACGATGGAGACGCCTGATGCTGTCGTCACGGAGACACGGGCTGCTTTTTTTATGATTGACAAACTTCTGAAATAATGGAACAGGTCCCAAAACAATATATGCAATGGCATCACAACATTTACAATCCAGTAGTATTTAATCAGGTAGAGGCAGCTATTGCTTATTACAAAGTTTAAAGTGTCTAGTCAACCAGTCGATCACCAGTCGAATCACCAAAATGTCACAATATATCGTTGTCGTCACTAACAATATTAAACAGCATGACTTGCATCAAAAATTTTTCTGAACATTAACACACATTTCATGCAAAAAACAAATCACAAAAATCTAAATATTTGAATAAACAAAAAAAGAAGCCTGTGTGGTGAGAGAGCAATGTAGTCTGAAACTATGAATTTACACTTAAGAAAAGAAGGACTAGAAAATATGACTTTAATGTATTTTAAATTGTAAGCAAAAGCTCAACATCGTGGGCGTCTGTAATATTGTTATATCGTGATAAAAATCGTATCGTGAGCTTCATGTTGTGATCAGCGGGACAGAGCACGGGACAGAGTCAGTGGTCAACATTGTGTTTACAACATGTAAATTTCCCCGTTTACATGACGGCTTTAATTCCGAATAAAGATAATTGATTCTGAATTAAAATTAATTCCACTTTAACCCTAGAACACTTTCGCTATAAAAAGTTACACCATCACTTTTGCCGGGTAATTTTCACCCGATATAATAAACCCAACAAAAAAGTACTGTCATAAAAAATAGATCAAAATATGACAACACTTAATAAATTAGAGGTTTTATTCATTTTAAACTGTGATATGTGTAACAAAATGGAAAATAAAAATATAGGAAGATCCTACAAACATGCTCAAAAATTACTGAAATTTTTAATTTTGAGATAAAAAATTCCTAAAAAAAAAATCCTGATACAGGAAACTTGATCTTGGTCGACTATTCCTGAGACATGTGAGACGTCCTGGTGAAGCTCAGACTCCTGGACACACAACAGATACAGGAGAGAGGAACAAATGTGTAAAAATGACTCACTTGATTAAAATATTGTTTTCATCATAAGAATTCACTTTGAAGTCACACTTTGTGATATTTATTCATAATCATATAAGTAGCTAACTACATAATGTAACTTTTGGCAAAAGATAAAAAAAAAAAAGTAAACATACATTATACCCTTATCACTGTTGCGGTGAAAATCACCAAAAACAAACCTGTGTTACTCACTAGTGAGATGTCAGAGACACTAATCCTGAGACAGAATGAACTGTAGTTGACCAGGGGCAGTAAATATGGTGAAAATATGATGAGCCTGATGTTGTCACCTTGACATGTGCAGGAGCTTGATTCTAAACACTAACACTATCACTGGTGAAATCCACCCAAAACCTACATTACCCTCTTTCACTATCGCCGGTGAAAATCACCCGAAAGCAAGTCTGTAGGAAAAAGTGGGCTTTGGGAAGGGAAACACCCAAACCTTCATAGAGTCAAAACACTGGTGAAGCTCAGGGACTATGACACTCTGTGCACATATTGAAAATCATGTAAATACATTTGCTCGGGTGAAATTCACCCGGCGATAGTGCTCTAGGGTTAAAAAGACCATTAAACACTGAATTCCTAATGAAAATGTTTATTCAGATTCAAACTTAATTCCGAATAAAGTGGGTAGTTTATTCCGCTTTTTAAATCCAAATAATTGTTAATTTCTCATGTAACATTTTATTTGGCTTAAAAATAATTCTGTTCACACTGCGCATGCTTGTGCATTGTCTTTCTGACGGCACAGGATTCGAACGTTTTTTTGTTTTGTGTTTAAATAAGCTACAGGAGCTACAAATAATGACAAAGAGTGGAGGCAGAAAAACACGAACCTTTTGAAAAAGGCAGCGGAAGTTTTGAACCAGCAGAGAGACGCTGCGCTGATCCAACACAAGTGTAAACTAAACTTCTCCGCTCACAGAACATGACGTGGAGCTGATGATGGATTCTCCAGCTGCTGCTACGATCATCAGAACTATAAACGTTAGTACCATGTGTCCGTGACATTGCAACAAACCCAGGTGATAAAATGTGTTTTCGGTGGACGTAATGACGTAATGGAGCTCAACAGTGGAAGACCGCCCTGGTTCCGGAAGAGTTTTGCCCCATGTTATAGTGCCATAGGCTTTTCGAAAAATTCTAATATTAAGAGTTTAAAGAAATATCGCGGGCTATCCAGCTATGTGCTAACTCAGACCCAGAGAGATTGTTTTCAAAAAATGTAGGTCTTATGTTCCTGACTCACCACATAGCTGCTTAGCCCCGAGGACGTTTCCAAACTTTTAATGTAATTTTTTTATCGAATTCCCATTGGCAATTTAACATGGGGTCCGAGATTTTGGAACCAGGAAGTGGGCGGTCACTGTTGAGCTCCATGATGTATGTGCGCTCCCCGTCCAATCAGAACGCCTCCTCACACCCAGACGTCACAAGGAATTTAAAAAAGCAGATCTAGCGTGTTTAATATGTAAACCTGTATTTGGAATCAGCATGTAAACTTGAAGGAAAATATTTGAATTCCAAACGAATTAATTCAGAATAATTCATTTGGAATTAAAGTGCGTATGACAGGTTGGAGTTCATTTTTGGTAAAATAAAGCAAACATGATTATGATTAAGATTTAACTAAACATTTAGCTTGTTTTTACCCAATTTGGTTGCTTTTAGGAAGTTTATTCCTATTGTCTTTTGTCCAGTAAATATGACATAAGTGGAGGGGAATCTACAACTGTTACCATAGCAACCACATTGTAAATCTGGGCCCAAATCAACATAACTAACCCAGAAGTGACAACGTGACAAAGTATTATAACTTATAAGACTTTAACTGTGTTAAATTATTGCTTAAAAGGAACCCCGAACATTTTTAAATGTTTGTTTTCGAGTTTTCCTTATATTATCAAAGATATATATACACACGAAAATAATCTGAAAAATCTACCGTTTTATTAAACTTTTACGAAATATATTTTCACGGAAGACGCCATCATTGTTTACAACAAGTGCATTATGGGTAGTATGACGTCGAATCGTGTAACTACGAGGAAAGTTATGAAAGCTTACCGCATTCTCCTTGTTTCCTCCCGAGACGAAATCACAACCCAAAGCCACACATGTACATTTTACAATGTGTTGTCGATGAAAAACTACTGACGCTCCTGTTAACAGATCAACCAACTGTTGCAGCTGCGTGCGTCTCACACTGACGCTCACTGCGCCAGTGCGCCACACGATTCTGCGTCATCACCTCAAGATGGCGGCACCCGTAATATCAGGAAGTTGTTGTAAACATACAATTTACGTCAAACGGCGAATATTTGTTTACTTTAAGTTCTACTTTTTAGTAAGTATACCTACGCGAAGTATTTTCGATCTATTTATGTAAATATTCGGGGTTCCTTTTAAACTCCCAGTAAAAAGTGTTCATTGTGTGTATAATGTCTTTTTGATGACATATGTGGAGGGATTCTGTTTGCCTGGGATCCAGAATGACATTTCTCTGTATTTTTACACAGAGAAAATATCAGTCTGGTCGCCCCACCCTCCAAGGGCGTTTCCCTCAAAATCCAGATCGTACCGTGCAATGAAAATTGTTTATTTCAGTCACGTGGTTTTTGCTAACAACGTCCCTGCTGTGCGCAGCGCGCATGGATCTAGGCAGCGCGCATGGATCTAGGCAGCGCGCATGGATCTAGGCAGCGCGCATGGATCTAGGCAGCGCGCATGGATCTAGGCAGCGCGGCGGAAGGATAAACAACATGGCGCACCGGAAAACCGAGAGTTTGTTCCATTCACCGGTAAATGCCGTTTTAAATTACCAAAAGACATCGCGTCAATAGTCGTGTTCAAGATGGTCAAGGCAGTGCAGTCGGCTCGAGCAGGTAAGGGACCCCCCCTTACCGGCAGATGACAGCGCGAGAGAAATCCCAACAGCTTACGGCAGTAGAAGCCTTTATGCTCTTCTCTGATTGGTTCCCTCCGCTGTCTGTTAGGTGAGCTTTGTTCCGCCCTAGAAATCCAGTTGACTCGAGGGTGACCAGACTCATCCGCTGGTACAGCGGTGAGGCTGGATTCTCCAGGCAAGGATTCTGTTATAGAACTCAGAATACTTCCTCTCATTTTTACCTTCTGTTTGTCAATTCCTTCATAAATTGCAACTTAACTGTAAAACTATGATAAATATTTACCACAAAGACTAACACACCAAACTAAGTCAAAATTAGAAAAATGTGTTAATCTGTCATATGGGCTTTAAGACACATCATGTAAAGTCAACTGTCTTTGTAAAGCACATTTAGTATAACAACAAGATGTGCTCCCCAAAGTGCTTCACACGCAACAAAACAAAGTACAATTATTCAAATGAGAATCAATAATATATCATAACAATCAGTATTATTATTACCTCCATCATTATACTTGCAAAGTACAATGCAATCAAAAATATAAACCATATTTGCAGCCAATGAGGTTTTGTCACCTGCAAAAATCACCAGATTTTAAATCATTTTCAACATATTTCCTCACAAAATACTGTAACATTATGAGGAAACAATGCCTCTTGCTCGTATTTACCAATTCAAACAAGGACTGTCAAACCAAACAATGTTGAAATTAAAAAAATCTGTCAGATGGAGTTTAATTTAGTCCTCAAAGAGAAATGGTCACACACTGTATTTTTATCTCTCATTTCTAGACAACTATATTTTGTCCTTTTCTTCTTTGTCATTGCACTTTCTCTGTCTGACCTGCTGCTCCCTGGTCCCAGAGTCCAGTCCTAGACCCAGTCCTAGACCCGGTCCTGGTGGCGGTCCTGGTCAGTGTCCCCTGCGCGGCTGAGATGGATGACACGTGGAGCCTGGAGCGTGATGTACGAGGTTGGTGTGTGCTTCTGCGTGTTGGTGCGAGGTTTGTGCGCGTTGGTGTGTGTTTCCGTGGGTTTGTGCGTGGTTGTGTGTGTTTCTGTGCGTTGGTGCGTGTTTGTGTGTGAGCGCGGAGCCGAGGCTAATTCATAATGATGACAGGAAGTGCTCCATCACGACGGGAACGCAGCGTCGTGGTTAGCAAAGCGACGCTGAGGGGCTAAAGGAGAAGAGCAGGACGGACGAGAGGAAGAAGAGGAGTCGAGAGCAGAGGTCTGGACCAGGACCAGGACTGAAAGGACACAACTGAACCAGGACCAGGACAGGACGAGAGTAAGAGGAGAGAGTCAGAGAGCAGAGGACTGAACCAGGACCAGGACCAGGACTGGACTGAACCAGGACCAGGACAGGACTGGAGGAGGACGAGAGAGTCAGAGAGTAGAGGTCTGAACCAGGACTGAGACAGGACTATGACAGTGAACCAGGACGGAAGAAGGACTAAAGACGAAATGAAAAAGAACAAGGCCTATGACAGGACTTAAGACTGCTTAAACCAGGACTGAGACCAGACTATGACAGTGAACCATAAAGAAGAACTAAACAGGTCTAAACCAGGACTAAAGAAAGACTAAAACAGTCTAAAACAGTTACTGAATGAAACGTGTTCTATAACACTTAAAACAAAGCATCTGGTTTGTCCAGTGCAATTATGTCCATACTAAATAAATGAATTAATGAAAATGAAATGAGTCGTAAAGATGAATTCCATTCACAGATGTTGAATCAGTAGTAGCCTAGAAATAGGCTGGGCGAGATGGTAAAAAAATTATATCATGGTTTTCTTGGAGCCAAGTTACGATTTGAGATTTTATCCTGGTTATAATACGACTAATTTTCCCATTTGCATTTGAGGTAAATAAGCTTTTTCTATTATAACATTCATTAACTAGAACAGTGTGTGTCATCGCAAAACAAGTGATTTTGGCATATTTAATAGTCTTTTTAACAATAATAACCACTGTTAGGCACAAAAATATAATATGTTTTAGTCATAATGGATATATCTTTATGGGTTAAACTTGAAAAATGGCCAAAAATCATTTCTTCTATGATAAGAAAATGCAGTTCAGGTGCAAGAAAAAAACATGAGGCAACCTGCAAACATCAGAAATCACAAATGTTTCCAAAAAAAGCCCACGTTGCTAAAAAAGAATGGACTAATATCTGCATTCAAACACCTAGATGCATCAAATAGAAAAATGGCAAATCACGATACGATGATTTCATCAGAAAAGCAGATTGTCACAGGGATGAGCTCACGATTCAGTTTTGATCACAATATTGCCCAGTCCTACCTAGAAATTGTATTTTCTCACTGCTATAAACTCTTGTAGTTACTGACAACAGCTCTGGAGAGTGTTGCTGCTACAGCTTGAGTCAATCAGCTGCAGCTCTTTCTGCTGTCAGGCTGCGTGCACACCCCCCATGTTGAGAAAAAAATAATATCGTCAAGTACATCGTGAGTGGAGACATTCCTGCTAAAGAGGACCAAAAAAGGGTGTTGGTCTGCAGCGATGGAGACATGGTGATGGTCCAAAGCTACAAGATGAAACCTGAGAAACTGAGATCCACAAACATCATTTGCATATTCATGTTGAATATCTATGTGGGTCCAGGAAAGCTGAGCAGTCAGGTTTTGGTACACCTGGCTTAAGTCTTGCATAATGGAAGCTACCAGGAAAGAGTTTGACCCAGACATTTATACCTTTTGTTAGGGAATAAACTTTTGATCAATTTTAACTTTTTTAATCTAGCCATCTTTAGAAAAAGAACATGCATCACATCCAACGATTCACAAATATTGTCTTTTATATCGTGATAAAAACATTATGCCATATTGCCCTAGCTCCAGGCCCTGATGATCAAACATGGCAGGTGTTTTGAATGTATGTATGCACAATGCTAATCCTGTAGCTTTAACCTTTTGCTAGGTTTTCTATCGTCTACTGATCATGTTTCCTCACAATCCTCTGCACAACACTAGATACAATGGTACAATATTAAACTTTTAAAATGCGCATGACAGGTTTTTACAATTTAAATGATGGTTTTACATGAATAAAGAACAAGTTAGAGAGAGTTGTTGATCTGGAGATGTTTCTCTGAGGACAACCTGACATTGAATTAGAAGATTTCAGAGGTGCAGGATGAAATCAGGACGTAAAATAATACCACCTGTGACTGAAACCTGCGTCCTCCTCGTGTATGCAGAGGAAACACCTGAACTCGACGACTAAAAGGCAGACGCAGAGACGAGCTGCTGCTAATTCCTCTGAAAAACGACGACAGGAGGAATAATGGAGCGTTTCGTCGTCCCAGAGCGGCGCGACTTTCATAACAGCACATTTATAATCCCATCAGTCATGGAGGAGGACACAGGGGGGCGCTCTACTGTCTCAGACTTTCATAACAGCACATTTATAATCCCGTCAGTCATCCAGGAGGACACAGGGGGGCGCTCTACTGTCCTAGAACCGTGAGACTTTCATAACAGCACATTTATAATCCCGTCAGTCATCCAGGAGGACACAGGGGGGCGCTCTACTGTCCTAGAACCGTGAGACTTTCATAACGGCACATTTATAATCCCGTCAGTCATCCAGGAGGACACAGGGGGGCGCTCTACTGTCCTAGAACCGTGAGACTTTCATAACAGCATATTTATAATCCCGTCAGTCATTGAGGAGGACACAGGGGGGCGCTCTACTGTCTCAGACTTTCATAACGGCACATTTATAATCCCGTCAGTCATCCAGGAGGACACAGGGGGGCGCTCTACTGTCATAGAACCGTGAGACTTTCATAACAGCACATTTATAATCCAGTCAGTCATCGAGAGGAAACGCAGCGACGCAGGAGGACACACGGGGGCGCTCTACATTATCTGGTTATTTATGAAATCCAATCAGTCTTAATGTTCAACAAAAGGACAATTATGTTCTGCTGGACGGCGATAATGAGTTCGGAGCGTTTGATTGGACGAAGACAAAGACCGGCTCGTTATCTAATCTTTTGTTCTAATCGAGTTAAATGTGTTTGGTCCCGGCAGAGACGCTGTAAACACGTGTCTCACTTTGCTCTGTCTACATCTGATTACACAGACTTTAATCTACAAAACCACAATGTGTAATGTTAGCATGCTATGTTGTTGTTGTTGTTACTGTGTCTCAGAAAACTTCAGGAAAGCCCTACATTGTTAATAAAGAGTTTATGATCAAATTCTTATGTTTTTCAAATAAACTAAGGCTAGCATTCTTTAGGCTTGCAATTGTCTCTAAACCTACAAATAACAAAATATATCAAAAGCCGCCATCGTTGCTGCTCCTTAAAGGGATTTTCAGTCCATGAAGCTAATGTTCAATGAAAATATCTTTTGAAGGGGATTTGCTACACTGCAAAAATCATCAAGAAGAAGAAAAAGAAAAAAGTATTTTAAGATAAATATGCTTAATTTATAATCTGTGTGGAGAATTTTGATTTCATGAATTCTCGTCTGTCTTAATCAAAAACAGTCGTACAGATTTATAACAACCTTGTACTTGTGTTAAACAGAAAAAAAGCATAACAATATACAGAGATTGTTTCTCATCATGGTGGAAGCGCACGCAGCCTGACAGCAGAAAGAGCTGCGGCTGATTGACACAAACTGTACTAACAACACTCACCAGCGCCGTTGTCAGTACAACAGTTTATCAGTTTGAGGAAACAAAAGTTCTGCTGCTAAATCAACAATGGTGAACATCTTCAAGACGTTACATTCAGGAGAAAAAAAACAATGAGAAAAACACTGCATCAGAAGTCAGACCGGTTCAGACCTGATCCAAACAGCTGCTCTCGTCCTGTTTTGTTGTTTTTATCAAAGTTTTCACAGCTAACTAGACGGACAGAGTCTCTTACTGCAGACGACATGAGCAGTAGAGCAGAAAGTCATGTTCACCCATAATTCCTGCGATCTTTGTGAGAACAGTAAAACCAGGTACCTCAATATCCTTTGGCCTGTTACCTTGTCAATCAACCAACTTCGTCACCAAGTAACTTATTGACTCAGTAGCAGTGGAGGATATGGCTCTGTGCGGGTAAAACGTGCATCGACTGAAAAACTGTTGAAAAATAAACATATATATCTACATTTAGCTTTAAAAATCCTTTTGCGGTGTTGTGTCACCACTAGACTGCTCTGCATGTTTACTAAAGCTTCAGTCGTCACAGACGAAAACAGAACCTCAGCTTCACGTAGAGGCCAGATAATTGTTTGTTCTCCAAAAGATTCAGAAAATATTTCACTTTGAATGTTAGAACATTTTAGTGTTAAATGATCACATACTTTACTAAATCTAAATAAACAGCAAAAGCCTAAATCTTTGCTTTAAGCTGGTTTCTTTCTCTAGTTTGTTTCCACTCTCACCATCATCATCATTTATTTATCCATAGACAAGAAGTTTGTAACAAAAGTAATTTTCTCATTAAAGTTGATACTTGAACTGTTTTTTATCTTTAGTTTGTTTTAGTATGTTTTTTTTTTTTTATCTGTATAAATACGTTTAGCTGGTGTGATTACTGTCTAAACATGCCCAGCCTTTTGAAAACTGCTTTGCTTGTAAAACGTGGATTGATAAAAATCAGGTGAAGCATTCATAAAACCAACCATTCAAGAAGCTACATCAGAGTCTGAATAAAGCAGCAGAACCGTCCCTTTAAACGATCCAGCAACATCACTTTGGTTCAATCAGACGAGAGGATCCAGGCCAAAGCACTTGTGCATTAAGAGCTCGTGTTTACACTGGAGACGTGACGAGACTGTGAAAGCAACCGAAAGCACGTGTGACGTCTAAAGTTCCTCCTCACGAGAGTTCAAACAGATTCTAATACTGCTGCTGCTGAATGTGAAAGGTGTGATGATGAGGAAGAGTCAGAGGCTACGTTCACACTGCAGGTTGAAACGACCCCAATAAGTTTTTTTTTGCCCCTATGCGACCCAAATCGGATCTTTTTATGTCTGTCTGAACGACACACATCCGATTTTTTTCAATGCGACCCAGGCCACTTTCATATGTGGTCCTAAATCCGATACATATCTGATCTTTTCAAATGTGACTCCAGTCTGAACGCTCATATCGCATTCATCCGACTTTTACGTCACAAAACTCAACAAGTCAAAGCAGAAACAGCGGCAGAAGGGACAGAAAACTGGAGGAGAGAGCATCCGCGCCAGCGTCTGCTTAAGCCTCATAAAGCTGGACCGCCCGGTAAACTCCACGCACAAACTCCACCAGACAAGAGACGAGGCTAAACTAAACATACACAGCCTGTTTAATAACCGGGCTTATCATACAGTAACTAGGCTACTGCAGCAGAGCATCAGGTCAGTCAGAGGGAGAGATGCAGGACAAACACCGTAGAGAATCACTCACTCACCTCTGGAAAGTTTTCAGACTAAACTGTTGTGTCATCCAAGTCCTTTCATCCATTCTGCACAAATCAGTCACATGAAGTCCACAGAACATCACTGCAAATCCATTTAGAAGTGTTGTTTGATAAAAGAAATGCCAAAAACTACGAAGCAGTCCTCTTGTGCTGTGTTTGTTTATCCGCGGCTCGGCCTGGTCAAGTTATTATAACGTCGTTATCACTGGACTACTTCCTGTCAATGTCGTCAACTTTATGAGCTTGAAACACATTTCTCTGTGACTCTGCGGCTCATTTACACATAGTTTGGACGTGTATCTATGTGTAATGTTCTGAATGTTTTCAACTCTTTGGGCTTCTTAAAATGACCGACTTTATTTTGGACAGGAAACAGAACATGCTAATGTGTGCTAGCTTGTTAGCAGAACTTTTCACTGACAGTATTTGGTTTGTGCGGCTCCGTTTCTCCACTAAACAGCCTGAAACAGACACAAACCTGTCTTGGCTGTGTAACTACACTCTTTGCCTGTAACGTGGTGCTCTTTACTGCGCATGCGGGTCACTTTTGGGGCCGCATCCCGTTCACACCAGAGACAAGTTGGAGTCGCATGTCTTGTGTAATGTGAACGACCACATGAAAAAATCGGAATTGATGAAAAAATCGGAATTGAGAATCCGACCCTGCGGTGTGAACGTAGCCAAAAAGCACTCTTCCTGCTTCTGATATGATCTTTTAATCAAACCGATACTTTTAAGGTCTTGTTTTTTCATGGTTTTATATGCTTGAAGAGGGAAAAAGCCAAACAAACTCCTGTGAACATTGTCAGAAATATCACCAAGAAATGAACGAGCTACAAGCACAGATATTTGCATTAGAAGTTGAAAAGGGACTAAACAAGACGCTTCAAGCATCGTTCAACAATTTCTAATGATAGGATGAATAGCAGCAACTTAAAACGAAGTGATGTCATGTCTTTACCAAAACTTTGTAAAGACCAACTTAAGTCGAAGCGGAAAGACAGTTTCTGCCTGAAATAAAGCTTCCAAACAGATTTTTACTACTGTCACAATCTGAATTTAAACAAAGAGAACAGGCAGAAATACAATCTGTGCCAAACGTCAAGGTTAATAAATAAAAAAAATATAGGTAGGCTGTAGGTTAACTACAAAAAAAAAAAGAAAAAAAATCTGTTGGATCATGAAAGAAGACCAATTAGAAAAAGTAAATTGCCTGTGAATGACTAGTCTAAGCCTTGGTAAAGTCTTCTTCCTTCTCTCCTTCCTCCTCCTTTATAACCTCCCTCTTTCTCTTCCCCTATTCTTTCTCTCTCTTCTCTCTTCATGTTCCTGATCATTTGTGTAATTATTTCAGTCCGATCCTCTGCACTGAAATGATTTATCTCAATTATCCGCAGCAGCATCATCGATTTGTTAACGTGGCAGGGCATTCGTCAAACTCACACAAACACAATGTTGTTGTTGTTTATGATGATCGCCGTGGAAACACAATCAGTATTAGTCACTAATCATTAAGGTCAAACCTGAACATCCGGATCATTTGTATCGTATTACAGTAGTGTGTGCTTCTTCATGTGGGTCAAATCTGTGATTAAAGGCTTGAAATAAAGATAATATTATATCTATAGGGATTTTCGGTCGATGTCATGACGTTCCGCTCTACTACACATGCTTTATGCAGAAAGAGCTGCTCTACGTCTGGTTACACGGGGAAACTTCTTTGAATAAAACAGCAAAACAGGACGAGAGCAGCTGTTTGGATCAGGTCATGGATCGTGTGGATACAACACCCTGCCTTCAGAAAGAGCCGCCGCTCATAGACACAAACAGTGGAAACAAGTGGAACCAAAACCCTTCCACTACAATTATGTTTTTTGGGTGTGTGTCCAAAACAATACACATACATCACATGCACGTAGCAAGTCTGTGCATGTACAGAATATTTGCACGTTTCTTCTTTTCTGCATTCGTTCCGTCTCTTTTTCACCCACAACAGACTTCTGACAAAATAATACATAAAGCCCTGCAGAGTCCCAGGTCTGTCCAGTCGCTCAGCGCAGCTCTCACAGCACGAGGCGCTAAAACAAACGAGCCCGATCTCACAAGAAAGCGTACATTTGCCACGACATTAAAGTACATGTAAATGAGGTATGATGAGCACGAGTGTAAATATATTACGCGTCACAGTCCCAGTTCATTTCTATGGTGACGTGTTCTAACCAAACCCCAGACAAACTTACACATTTTAGTAACTTTATGCCTGAACTTACCCGTTTCACCTGAAGAAAACGTCTCTGCGTGGCTTCAACCAAAACTTGTGTCATTTGTACACTTTTTTATATCGTGCTAAATGTAACATAAGTACACAAAAAAGGCCTGAAATCATGCTCATAATACACTGTTTTTGTGTGTGGTAAATGTACGCTTTCTTGTGATATTGTGTCATTGAGACAGAGAGAGAGGTGCTGTATGAGTGTCTATATATGCGCTTACAGACATTTAGAGAAACCTGATAATGAAAGGAATAAAAGTGCTTGATGCTCCATGGAAAGGTTCTTCAGCCCAGCGGCTTCCATGGGATCGTCTGTTATGGAAGAGAGTAGCACTGAAGGATATGATGATGATGAATGAAAGTTTGCCTCTATCAGAATGTCCAGAAGCAGTTTCAGTTAAAAATACGTCTGTGCAGAAAGTACACTGTGGATTCTGTGGTTTATAATGTTTGCACACGAGAGCTAAAGTTCAGTCCGTGAGCTTGACATATGCTGTTTAATTCCAGGTCCGTGTTGCACATTTGGGGAAATTGCGGCAGAAACAGAAGAAAACCTGGAGCGGCCGATAGCTTTATCTGTCTTTGTGATTGTGTTTGGTGCAGATGTCGGAGGGGGGCCGTGTTCGGGACCTTTCTGCTCCGTTCTGCCTCGGTAAACCTCGATTGGAACAACGTCTCCACATAAACAGTAATACAGCAGAAGGAGGAGGAGGAGATGTGGGCCAAGACGATAGTGGGTTTAAATGACATGACAACATATTATCTGAGACGCACAGGAAACTCAGATGGAGCAGTGGATGTATGTGCAGGTGTGTTTGACGAATACAGCTGGAGGAGAATGAAGCTGGTAAAGATACAAAATCACAAATGCAAAGGTATTATAACAGTACAAAACACTTACTTGTATTGATAAAAGCTAAGATATTCCACATTTTTCAGGATTGTACTGGCGAGGATTTGTGCCAACTACTTTGAGTGAAAGTAGCAGCTGTTCTGGGCTCATGGCTAATGCTAATAGCAGCTTAAAATGGTTCACTTAAGCATAACAACGCATATCTTCATTATTTACAAGTGTGCAGTTTATTTGTGTTGATTTTTATGGATACATCTAAAATGTCTGCCAATAAAAACTCACAAGCCACACTTATTATGAAATTTCATTTTAATCTAACAGTTAGCAGCCGGAGCAGCTTATGCAGATATAGCCTACTGCTTGTTTAAATATATAAAGAAACTTTGGTGTAATGCTGCGTTCAGACCAGACAGCGTATTTGCAAAACATTTGCGCGTTAAAGCGTATTTTGACGCAGAACATGTTGAAACTGACGCCCAAATAGGCGTCCAAAACGCCCAAATGCGCGTCGAAGTGTTGGTGGACAAAAATACACTTTTAACGCCTTGACGCGCTTCTTTGCGCTCCAGCTTGTTTGCAGCTTTGTTTTGCTCATAGACAGATCACTGAGAGAGAGAAGGAGCAGAGAGAGGCTGTTGCATTTATAAAACGTAGTTTACTCGATCACAAAACTTTCTCCTCCTCCAGGCAATGTCTTTTTGCTGTCTCTGTCCTCCTCGCTCCCAGTGTCTCGTGTACAGCAGGTTTAGACACGACAATAGCATTTCTAATAGATCTATGTGAGGCTTTGTCAGTCCAGATCATGTCCATGTTGTTTTTTTGTGTCTACAGATTTTCAGAGGAACAAACGACCAAGTCTTTGGAAAAACAAAAACAACACCTTTTGTTAAAAAAGTGATTAAAAGACTTGAGTAAACAGTCGTCCTTTCCTCTTGATGTGAGAGGAGAACATGTCACAGGAGTCGAGTCTCTGATTGGCTGACACCGACTTCCAAGCTCTGAAGATGGATTTTCACAACTCCTGCGTCCGCCGCAGGTTTGAACTTTCACTCGACAAGACGGCACGTTTTTTAATTTAATTGATCTTTATTTAACCAGGGAAGTTTTCAGGGCATTAAGACGCTTGAACGCTCAAGACGCGGGTTTACATTACTAACATTGAAATACGCAAATACGCTGTCCGGTCTGAACGCTTCATAACATTTGCCTTTTTATTTCTTTGTAATTCATAATATATAAGCTAGTTAAATTAGTTAGTTAATAACATAGTTAAAATAATAATTACCTTTTCATTCAGTACCATTACCTACGCCACACACCGCTGAAACAAACACATGTGCACTACTTTATAAGTAATGCCAAGTGTATCAAAATGTACCAATATGTATGACCACTACAAGTACTGGTAAGTGTATCTAAAGGTTCACTTAAGTACACCAAGATAGCGCTTTTACCTGTAGGAACTTTTTGTTGTTCCTGTAACCTTTTTAGCCCCTTTTCCGGTTTGTTCCCTTGTCAGAAGAACAGGAACCAGGGAGGCCAATGTTCCGTCTGCAATAAAATCATTTTATTCTGATATGTCACACATTTAGTCATGTTTCTGGTACAATAGTGGCATTTATTAAGAGAAAATGAAACCAATGTTCATTTTATTTGTCTGTGAAAGCCTGTCAAATAACTCCTTTTTCAGAGAATGACTCAACTATGACGACATACAGCTCAGTTCATAGATTAAACCTAATATTCCACAGAAAGCACTTCCACATCCTGGCCTCTAACTCGTCTGCCGTCACTTCTTCTTTCTGCTCTTGCATTTGGAAACAGTTGACATTTGGGAGACAAACTAAGAGCATTTCCATCTCTGGGCGTCAGATTTACCGAGCTTATGAAAGACAACGCCGGCTAAATGCCAGAGTGTGTGGAGAGCTTTATGTCTGGTCTACGGGAGGTGATAAAAACTAGCTCTGGTGTATTAGCATGATGTATGTTAGCGCGGCGGCGGCTGTTTACGGAGCGCGTTCATTTAAGCCTGACCTTTAGCGGCGCAGACGGGACGAGCTAAAACACAAGAGGAGTGTCGGAGTTTGTCATGTTTTATTGCCGTGCGGTTGTGTGTTAACGTGGAGCTGGTGTTTGGGGACGTTTCTCTTTTGTTTTGACCGAACAGAGACGTGGGATTAAGTATGAACAGACAGAGATGTTCATTGCAAGTTGATTTTTTTGTTTCAGAAGAAAAAGTCTATCCAGTTTTTGTTCCAGAATGTATTAATCAGCCAACAATGAGATTACTTTGTTTTTGTCAGATATGCAGTGCCGGCTCTAGTCCTTTTGGCGCCCTAGGTGAGATTTCAAATAGCACCCCTGATAGATAAGTTGTCGTGGTTTCTAGCCCTCTGCTCCCCTTTCCAAAATAAAACTGTATCTAAATTATATTTACAAACAGACCCTTAGTGCCATAAGCCTTAAATACAAAGACATCTCAATATAACAAATTTTTAGGTAATTCAGGGGGGTCTGGGGGAATTCTCCGCCAGGAATTTTTTTTTTTTTTTTCTGTGCAATATCTGCATTTTGGTGAGTTTTAAATGTGATAATTTTAATATGTGATGTCATTTTACTATAATAAAAACACATGAGGCAGTTTAATAAAAAATCTAATGGGGGCCCCCCAAAGAGGCCAGATTTAGGGGCCCCAGCCCCAGATGCCCCCATTAGCTCCACCCCTGTAAAACAGCTTTTAGGAGACTAACTAGATCTGACAGGACTGTCCTGTTGGTTAGAGCCGAGAAAACGCTGCTGCTGTTGTATACACTTTTGTCAGGTCAGTGTCTGTTTTATGTCACATTCATGCTAAAATAAAATCTGTAAGGGCCACGTTTAACATTTTCGCAGTGCCGGTTTTTTGCGATTTTCTCCACTGTTCTTTGCACACGTTTTTTTCACTGTACATTTTGGGCCTTTTCTCCGTGGATATAAGGCGGGTTTGCACAAAACTTAGATCAATATGAAGCTCCGTTTTACAGAATATCACTCTTTGCTTCTCAAAGAAAAGATCTGTCTGTTAAACAGCTCTGCTTTGACGCTGCACTGACAGTTGCAGCAGCTTCCCGAGGAGAGAGAGAGAGCGCGTGGAGGCGCAAATGTTTCTGAATGAGCCAAAGCCGCACTCGGACAGGCCAAGAGGCGCATGCAGCTCATGAGCCTCTGGTTCACCACACGCTTAGCATGATAGTGTTCTCTCCAAAACTGTATCCAGGGTCTTTGGGCTGTGAGTGGTCATACGCATGTATCAGACGTCCATCACTCTTTGAGCTCAGCATCTCGGGGCATCAGCCGGCGCCCCTCCTCACTCTGCGCCCTTAGCATTGGCTATATGCCTATAACGAGCCGGCTCTGCAGATATGTCCGGTTAAGCGTCCCTGGCTGCGCTGAAGTCGTCCCTGGCTGCGCTGAAGTCGTCCCTGGCTGCGCTGAAGTCGTCCCTGGCTGCGCTGAAGTCGTCCCTGGCTGCGCTGAAGTCGTCCCTGGCTGCGCTGAAGTCGTCCCTGGCTGCGCTGAAGTCGTCCCTGGCTGAGCTGAAGTCGTCCCTGGCTGCGCTGAAGTCGTCCCTGGCTGAGCTGAAGTCGTCCCTGGCTGCGCTGAAGTCGTCCCTGGCTGCGCTGAAGTCGTCCCTGGCTGCGTGCTGGCTGAAGTCGTCCCTGGCTGGCTGAAGTGTCCTGGCTGGCTGAAGTCGTCCCTGGCTGCGCTGAAGTCGTCCCTGGCTGAGCTGAAGTCGTCCCTGGCTGAGCTGAAGTCGTCCCTGGCTGAGCTGAAGTCGTCCCCTGGCTGCGCTGAAGTCGTCCCTGGCTGAGCTGAAGTCGTCCCTGGCTGCGCTGAAGTCGTCCCTGGCTGCGCTGAAGTCGTCCCTGGCTGCGCTGAAGTCGTCCCTGGCTGCGCTGAAGTCGTCCCTGGCTGCGCTGAAGTCGTCCCTGGCTGGCTGAAGTCGTCCCCGGTGGATAAATAAAGTTTTTGACTGATGCTGTGTCCTGCGGCTCCTGTGTCTTTTTCACTTTGCACCAGCGTCCACTCAGCGTCCACTCGCCGACACTTCATTTACACAGCACAGCTCACTTCAAAGTCTCTGATGGAGAATAATGTGATGTAATGTGACGAGAAGAGAGAGGTTTGACTGACAGATGACCAGACATGCACGGAGAGAGAGAGAGAGAGAGAGAGGAGAGGAGAGGAAGAGGAGAGAGAGAGGGGGAAAAGAGAGAGAGAGGTTATGACAGATGACCAGACATGCACGGAGAGAGAAAAAGAGTCGGGTAGAAGAGGAGAGAGGAAGAGAAGAGAGAGAAGAGAGGAAGGAGAGGAGAAGAGAGGAAAGAGAGAGGAAGGTTGATGAAGTGACAGACATGACAGAGGAGTGAAGAGAGAGAGAAGAGAAGAGAGGAGAGAGGGGGGAAAGAGAGAGGAGGAAAAGAGAGGAGAAAGAAGGAGACGAGAGAAAGAGAGAAATGGGGTGTGAGAGAGGAGGGAGAGTGTCATAAAGGAGACAGAGAAGAGGGAGAGAATAGAGACAAAAGACAGGGAGAGAGGAAGGAAAAGGAGAGAGAGGAAAGAGGAAGGGGGAAGAAAAGATAGCAGAGAAAAGTGGGAGGGAAAGAGAGAGAGAAGGGGAGAGGAAGGAAGGTGAGAGAGGAGAGAAAGAGAAGAGGAGGGAGAGAGGAGAGAAAGAGAAGAGGAGGTAGAGAGGAGGAGAGAGAGAGGAGAGGGAGAAGATGAAAAGAGAGAGAAAGGAGAGAGATAAAGAAGAGGGGGAAGAGAGAAGGAAAAGAGGGGGAAAGAAAATAAGAAAGATAGTGGAGAAAAGAGGAAGAGAAGGGAGAGAGAGCAAAAAGGGGAAGAAAGAGTGAGGGAGAAGAGGGTAGAGAGACAAATAAAGACGGGAGTGAAAGAATAGAGGGAAGTGGCAAAAGGGAGAGAGAGCAGAGATGAGAGAAAGAAACAGGGAGAAAGAGACAAAGAGAACAGGAGAGAGGACAAAAAAGAGAAATTGGAAAGAGAGAGCAAGTATAGGGAGAAGAAAAATGGGAAAAAGAGAGAGAGACAAGACAGAAAAAGAGAGAAACTTACATAATGCCATAAAGAAATACCGAGACCGTTAGTTAGAGAGTGAGTGAGTGAGTTAGATGTAAAAAAAAAAGGTGATGTAATGCTATATGAAGTTTGATTGACAGCTGACGCGCCGCGCACATGAGCAGACGCAGTGACAAATGTCTTGACACTCGTCTTTATTATAACTGTCACATCAATCAGACGTTTAGCTCTTTGGATCTGATTTAAAGTGTGAGACGAGAGGAACGCCAGACACGTGTTAGAAAACGGTTTTATTTCATTGTGATTTTATTGTCCGGATGTGACGCGCGGATATGTACTGTATGCAGAAAGAGTGGAAGAGAGGAGAGGAAATGGAGAGAGAGAGAGAAGAAAGAGAGAACATAAAGACGAATCATGTTTGTGCAGAAGTTTTGATGGTGTGGGGATGTACTGTATATAAGGAAGTAGGGATGTCACGATATCAAATTTTAGAATCACGATTATTGACCCTATTTTGTCCCGCCTACTTTTCTAGGACGTGCACTTCCTGTTTAGCTGCATTTAGCCTGTAATTTCATTCGATGGGTTTATTTTAACTGTCATTATGTTTAATTAAAATTGCTCCACAAGACAGACAAACAAACACGTTAGCTACCTTACAGAGCTAAACAGGAAGTGTATTTCCAAGCCAAGTGGGCGGGACAAAATAGGTCAATAGCAAAAGGAAAAATCACGATTTTGCGATTATTCACGATTATCGGCATAAAGAAAAAATATATACATATATTTATTTTTTAAATCTAAATTATTGGTATTTGATTTGCTGACAGTGACAATACACTGATTGTATTACATAAATATGATGTAGGTTTGATTAAAAATAATAAATGAATTATTTAAAATAATTATCCTTTGAAAAAAATTTATGTTTTAAACAAATTATATTCAAGCATTTAAAAAAAAAAAAACATTATTGTCCCTTTAATGATTGCTTTAATATTCTCATTATACTTACAAGGAGAGATCATTACTAATAATATATTATGTGTGATATCTGTCACGTGACTCATGAAGGCGACGTCATCCACACGTTTTGTTTTCCCAGCGTCGTCATGACGTCTGCAGCGTCTCTGCTTTAGTTTTACTTTCAGATCAGAGTTTATGTCAAATGAAGCATAAATACTGTTTATTTTGTCGTGAGCTGTGTGACTCTCTCTGGAGCGCTTCGTTTAAAGGATTTACGTTGTTTCTTTACCTTTACTTGGACGAACAGCGAGGGATGATCGTATCGAAGATGCTGGATCATGTTGGATGTGTTAGCTCTTTTAGCGGCAGCTTTTCAATGACACGTTTTGCATCTGGACACTCTTCAGCCGCACAAAGCCCTGATCATCTTAAAAACAACCCCTGACTTGATTCTTTGGATGGATACAACTCCTGAAGCGCTAACTTCAGCAGCCTTAGCGGTGAGTTGACGACACACACGCTGTTCTCCGCCTCACGCTGCCCGAGCACGGCAGTCACGTCACAGAAGACGTAAGACGTGTTTGTGGTTTACCGTGAGTTGTAAAAAGTCTACGAATAACCTACCGTGAGGGAAAATATTCACGATTATTGAAAAAACAGTTAATCTTGACATCCCTAGCGAGAAGAGAGAGATGGAGAGAAGAGAGTAAAGGAGAGAGGGGGGTAGTGAGAAAGAGTGAGGACAGAAGGTATGAGAGAGGAGAAGGAAAGAAGAGGAGGAGAGAGAGAAAAGAGAGAGATGAGAGGGAGAGGAGTAGAGAGAGAAAGAGGAAGAAGAAATTAAAGCCAGGAAAGGAGAGGAGAGAGAAGAGAATAGCTGGCAGAGAGAAAAAGACCGAGAGAGAGGAAAGAGAGAGACAGAAGGAGAGAGAAAGAAAGAGAGGGAGAGAATGCCATAAAGAAAGAAGTAGGAGAGAAGCTTAAGAGAAAGAAAATATTGGTAGATGTATAGAAAAGGAGAGGAAAGAGAGAGAAAAAAGTGATACACAGAAAGAGAGAGGAAGCAGAGAGGACGATAGATGACAGCTAGTGCAAATAGAGAAAAAAAGAAAGGGATGGTGAAAAATGCAGAAAAAGAGAATGAGAAAAGAAGACAATAGATGACAGAGAAAGAAGAGAGAGATGGAGAAAGAGGGAAGACAGAGAGATGAGAGAGAGAGAGGAAAGAGAGACCATAAAGGAAGAAGAAGGGGGAGAGGAAGCAAGAGAGGAAAGAAAAGATTAGCAAGATGGAAAAAAATGATAAATCTGTATATGGAGGGACATAAACTGAGGGAAGAGAGAGAGAGAGAAGAGAAAGATATACATGGGAAGAGAGAAAGGAGGTATAGAGCGGATGATAGATGACATACAGAGCAAACAGAAAGAGAAAAAGAAGGAGGAATGGAGAAAATAACAGCATAAAAAGAGAGAATGAGAGAGAGAAGACAATAGTGGCAGAGAAAGAAGAGAGAAGATGGAGAAAGGGGGGAAACAAAGAAAGAGAGGGAGAGAGAGAGAGAAAGAGCACCATAAAGGAAGAAGTAGGAGAGAAAGCAAGAAAGAAAAGCTAGATGGAAAAATGGATAAATTGTATATGGAGGGACAGATAAAAACTGAGGGAAGAGAGAGAGAGAGAGAGAGAGAAGAGATACATGGAAAGAGAGAGGAGGTAGAGAAAAAGAGAGAGGATAGATGACAGAAAAAGAAAGGAATTGAGAAAATAGTAGCAGAAAAAGAGAATGAGAGAGAAGATAATAGATGGCAGAGAAACGAGGAAGAGAGAAGATGGAGAAAGAGGGAAAACAGAGAGAGAGAAAGAAAGATAGAAGGAGAGAGAGGAGAAAGAGAGGGTGGGAGGGAGGAGAGAGAGAGAGAGAATGCCATAAAGAAAGAAGAAGTAGGAGAGAAAGCAAGAGAGGAAAGAAAAGATTAGCTAAATGGAAAAAATTATATATGGATAGCTAAAAATCAAGAGAAGAGGAGAGGAAAGAGAGAGAAAGAGAAAGGAGGGAAGAGAAAAAGAAAGGGATAGATGACAGCTACAAACAAAGAAAAAAGAAAAAGAGATGGAGAAATAATTAGCAGAAAAGGAGAGAGAGAGAAGACAATAGATGGCAGATAAACGAGGGAGAGGGAAGATGGAGAAAGGGAAAACAAAGAGAGAGAGAGAGAGAAGAAAGATACATAGAAAGAGAGAGGAATGAATTATAGATGGCAGATAGAACAAACAGAAAGAGAAAAAGAAAGGAATGGAGGAAATAATAGCAGAAAAAGAGAGAATGAGAGAGAGAGAGAGAGAGAAGACAATAGATGGCAGAGAAACAAGGGACAGAAGATGGAGGAATGGAGAAAGAGAGAAAACAGAGAGAGAGAGAGAGAAAGAGCACCATAAAGGAAGAAAAAGTAAGAGAGAAAGCAAGAGAGAAAAGATTAGAAAGATGGAAAATGGATAAATCTGTATATGGAGGGACAGAAACTGAGGAAGAGAGAGAGAGAGAGAAAGAGAGAGAGAGAAGAGAGAAGAGAACATAGAAAGAGAGACAGGGTGTAGAGAGAAAAAGAGAGAGGATGATACATGACGGAAAGAGAAAAAGAAGAGGGATGGAGAAATAATAGCAGAAAAAATATAGAAAGAAAGAGAAGACAATAGATGGCAGGGAGAGAGAAGATAGAGGAATGGAGAAAGAGGGAAGAGAGAGGGAGGAAAAAGAGAGAGCGAGAGCAGTAGTTGGTGTGACTGCGGGCGACAGTCTGACACTGACACAGCAGCAGCAGCAGCATAATTAGAGACTGTGAACAAGGCCACGACAGGCGAGCAGCTAGGAACCCAGCAGCGAGGAGCTAGGAAACCATCGAGGAGCTAGGACGCCAGCGAGGACACCGGGAGCAAGGGACGCTGGGTAATTGGCGCACCTGTCCGCGAGGGCTAAAGACAGCTCTATTCTGAAACGATGACGCTGTGGCGGCGAAAAGGAAAAAAATAATCAGGCTTGACGTGGCGCGTGAAAGTGAAAGTGTGCGCGTCCTGCCTGACAGCCTCCGGGCCAGATTTAGTCCGGCGCTGGCTGACGAGATTCTGTCGTGAAATATTCAAGAGAAACTTTGGCGGAGACTTTTCTACACGAGTTAAATTTAGTCCTGAGATGATCATCGTGTGGGTTTAAGGAGGAGAGAGTGACAGCGAGCGTGATCAGGGTAACCACTCTGCCACGCGACACGGATTATCATCATGTGTGTTATAGAAGAAGTAAAGTACTGTGTCTCTCATTATCTACCACAGAACTACGATCATGTGTGTTATAGAAGAAGTAAAGTACGTTCTACACTGTGTCTCTCATTAACTACCACAGAACAATCATGTGTGCAGGGGTGTCGAACTGGGGGGGTAAACGGTGTTAGTTTCCCCGGGGCCCAGGACAGGAAAGGGCCCCCAAAAGCATTTTGTTTGTGAGACACATTGTTCCTCTAAATGTAATTATTTGTGATATCAGAGAGCTCCATCTCTCCTATAAAACATGGCTACAGACTAAAAAAAATGGCTGAAAAAAGAGGAATATTAATTGGCTAAAATTTTAACAAATACAGTAGCTACAAATATAATATTAAGAGCAAGAGTTTGCAGTTTTCATTGAACAAATAGCCAGGGTTTGGCACAAATGATCACTTATAAATATGCATATTAACTTGAATATTGTCAATAAATGTCACAACTTCAACATTATAAAACATCCAAAACATCACAAGGATTTTTAAGTGTGATTCTGGCCTCATTTAGACAAGTTAGCTTAAAACAAGTTAGCTAAAATGTAAAAGAGAAAGATTAAAAGACATTTTATTGTTTTCAAGTCTCATTTGAGTGAAGGCAGTGCTTCCAACTCAATGGTTTTGACACACACGTTTATGGTAATAAAAATCTTGAAAGGTAGCATTAAAAAGCATTTAATTTATATTATATTTATGTGTGGATTGTAGAAATTAAATCAGTTGGCTGTATATGAATATTCTAGGAAGAAATAAAACCCAAATGAATAGAAAAATGACGAGATACAACTAAATAATTAAAACACAAGATCATGTATTAGGGGCCCATCACTAAGTTTGTTCCTGGGGCCCAGAATTTGGTGCTACGCCCCTGCATGTGTGTTATAGAAGAAGTAAAGTACGTTGTTCTACGCTGTGTCTCTCATTATCTACCACAGAATACATCATGTTGTTATAGAAAAGTAAAAGTACTGTGTTCTCTCATTATCTACCACAGAACTACGATCATGTGTGTTATAGAAGAAGTAAAGTACGTTCAAGTACGTTCGACTGTGTCTCTCATTATCTACCACAGAACTACGATCATGTGTGTTATAGAAGAAGTAAAGTACGTTCTACACTGTGTCTCTCATTATCTACCACAGAACTACAATCATGTGTGTTATATAGAAGAAGTAAAGTACGTTCTACACTGTGTCTCTCATTATCTACCACAGAACTACAATCATGTGTGTTATAGAAGAAGTAAAAGTACGTTCTACACTGTGTCTCTCATTATCTACCACAGAACTACAATCATGTGTGTTATAGAAGAAGTAAAGTACGTTACCTGTTCATACACTGGTGGTCTCTCTCCATTATCTACCACAGAACTACGATCATGTGTGTTATAGAAGAAGTAAAGTACGTTCTACACTGTGTCTCTCATTATCTACCACAGAACTACAATCATGTGATTATAGAAGAAGTAAAGTACGTTCTACACTGTGTCTCTCATTATCTACCACAGAACTACGATCATGTGTGTTATAGAAGAAGTAAAAGTACTGTGTCTCCATATCCACCACAGAACTACAACATGTGTGTTTAGACCAGTGTTTCTGGGCTGCTGTTGGTGATACTTGAAGACATCTACAGTTTGAATATTTGTTTTTGGTCTTTCTTTTAGGCTAAACATTTTTACAACTAATTTACTACTAGTTTACCTTTTCTTTTACTTAAATTTAGTCCTGATAGTTTTGATCTGGTGGTATTTGGAGCAGTGTTAGGTGTAACTATGTTACTGTATTAGATTACATTTTTGAGTAACTAGTAGTGTAACTTAGTTACTGTGAAATACTTGTAAAATTAAAAATTACTAACAAAATACAAAATTTTACAAAAGTGACTTATTGTGTGAGATCAAACAGCTCAGAGACACAGATCAGCAGCCGAAACAGTACCTAGAATTATTTCTATCACAACTCATTTGTTGTTTGCCTTAGTTTAAATGCCAAAATTAAACATTTTAAATTCTATTTTTGATGATGTTTGCAATAATACACACAAAGTAATCCTAAAGTAATGTAACTAAGTTACTTTCTTGAGGCAGTAACTAAGTAGTGTAACTAATTACATTTTTAAAAAGTAATAAGTAATGAATAACTAATTACTTTTTCCCCCAACACTGATTTGGACAGACAAATATAAGGTGGTTTTACGTTTGAGAATCATTGGTTAGACTTTATTCTCTTTGCCTGCAAACTACAAAGGTTAGGATTAGGGCAGGCGTGTTCAAACTGCAGCCGTTGGACCAAATTTTGTTGACTCCCAGACTTCCTGTTGGCCAAAATTACTAAAAGTACAGAGGACTTTTTGTTTCTCAACATGGGCGATATGCACGCACCCGACCTGTAGAAAGAGCCGCCGCTCACAGACACAAGTCGAAAAAGCTTCGTTGTCAGTAACAGTGTGAAAACAAAAGTTCTGCTGCTAAATCAACATTTATGAATAAAATCGACCCTACGACCATTAAAAGTTACATTCAGGTGAAATAGAGAAAAACACTGTCACAAGCTTCAGGAGACAGACGTCTGTTAGACCGGTTCAGACCTGATCAAAACAGCTGCTCTTGTTTTATTCAAATAAGTTTCTCCAGCTAACCAGATGGAGAGCGGTTCTTTCTGCATGGAGCATGCGCAGTAGAGCGGAAAGTGACGTTGAAATAAACTGAATGTTTAATGTCTGTGGCGGTTCATTATAATGAGGTCAAACTAATCATTTGAATGAGTCACTTCACAGCCATAGTATATTACATTTATGATCCTTTGCTCCATTGACGTTTGGACACTCCTGGGTTAAGAAAACCAAGAATACCAAACATCTTTGTTCTGACATCAGATGTGTGATCAGGTTTTAGAAGCACCAGTGTGAACAGAGAGGCCCAGGTTTACTTCTACAGCTCTTCTCTGGAGATCCTGAGGCGTTCCAGTCCATCCAGACACACACTGTTCTGTCCCCGGGTCTGCTCCAGGTGGGACATGACTGGATAAAACCACATGACTCAAACATCAGTCTGATTCTGACCCGTGAGCTGTTTCTACGCTGCATCTGGAGTAGAATAAGTTTAGCTCCACGTTCACCCTGCTGCGTCTCTGGAGGCCGGGAGGGCATCTGGCACAAACACACATCCTCCCACACGGTTTCTGTCTGCTGCTGTAGTACCAGACTTCTCTCATGTTTCACTCTCTGAGGCTGCAGCGGCTCTGGGCCAAACCTCACACATGTAGAAAAGACAAAAGAAGAGCTGAACTGTCAGAGAAGAACCAGAATATCTCAGAGCAGAGAGAAAAGTTCACAGAGACGACTTCTGAATGTCCAACAACTGCACATCTATAAATACTGTTCAACTGGACTTTTCTTTTCCCAAATTCACTTAAAATAACAAAGAGTTATTTGTGTTTATGATATTTTTAAGATAATAAATGTCATAAAAATAATAAAACACTGATGAAGAGTTACATGATCTGAAAAAAAAAAAAGCTCTTCTTCCTTCCTATTCTCTCTCACTAAACTCCTCTTGCATCTTCTCTCTCTCTCTCTCTCTCTCTCTCTCCCTTATTTTCTTTTCTGTAGTCAGAGCCGGATCTAACCTTTTGGGGGCCCTAGGCAAAAATCCGCTTCGGGCCTTCAGTCTTTTCTACAAACCTTAATCAGTCAAGCCAAAGAAGCGTTAAATGGACTTTTTTCATTATAATTTTAACAAAGCGACAGACAAAAATAAATGTAGCCTAAATCATATTTCTCACAGTAGATAATGTAAGATCCTGCACAAAACTTTTGAATGAAACAGATGCATTTTCCCTACATTTGGAGTGAGCTATTTTAGACCAACAAATCTTTAATTTTCTGCATAATTTTATTAATATGTCCTTGCCCTCTTCAAGTTTGACTTTGTCAGTGTGTCCAAGTGGGGCCCCAGCCCTGTCCCTCTCCCTGTGAGCTCCGCCTCTGTTCTCTCTTCATGTGCTCACGCTAGAACAGCAGATAAACTGCATCGCGCTGGACTTTTTGGACAGAAATACTAACATCTGAAACTTTTTCAGGACAAACAGCCTCATGTTTTGACCCCTTATCACTCCGACGTCCCTTCGAAAGGCCCTCCCACTTTTTCTTAAAAAAAATTATTTTGTTCAGTGTCTTAAAATGCACTATGAAGCACCTGGAAAGGTTAAATATAAAAATCCCATTGTATCCTTTTTATTTAGAACAAAATCAGCCTCTGGGACGATCCAGACTCAGATTTCTACTTAAACCTCCAAATAAAAAAAACCCCAAAATTAAAATAATAGGACTTTATTAAAGGAGGGTGGGGTTCCTAGAAACTGTCGTTTTGACCCTCCGATTTTACCTGACCCTCTAATCCTTTGGTGTAGCAGAGTGAAGGTGGGGGGGTGGGGGGGGGACAAAGAGGGGGGGGGGACGGGGGGCGGGCGAGGAAAAGGGGGGGTCTGTTTTTGGGTGCGCGGGCATAATACGTACGAGGTCCATTGGGTAGTAAAATAAAGATCCCCCCCCTCCAGGGGGGCTGTAAACCTTATTTCCTGGCGTTTGGATTGCTGTTTCTTTAGCCAAAAAAAAAAAAGGAGGAAGAATCAAAAAAAAGAGGAAGTATAACTAGTGGGGGGTGGGTGGGGGACGGGGGCCAGGAACTTTTGTACTGGCTCCGCCTACATTTTTTTAGGAGTAATTTGTGTCTAAACTCATTTTGACCTCAGTGACCTTCAACTTCTACAGAGGAATTGACAAAACCAAAATCTTAAAATTAGAGTCATTTATTCTCAGCTGTAACACCCAGCTTTTACGCAATCCTTATATTTACCAAAAAAACAAAAACATTTATGTCTCAGCTGTAACACCAGATTTACAATCTTAATTACAAAAAACATTAGGGATTTTTTAGTTTTTCTTTTGTTTGGGGAAAGTTCTCACTTCTGATGAACCTGTTGGACATCAGAAGTAAAAACCACAGAGACACAGCTTTAAAAAGACTCCAGACATCTGCCTGAGCTCCAAAGGATCAGGAACAGTTTTAGTTTGAATTTTGACCTATTTTAGTCAGACGTGTGAGGGAAGGGCTTTTGAAACAATTCAACAGAAATGAGCAGAAATACGTCGTATTTTGCCGCGGTAACTTTTGCGATCTGCAGACATTTAAGTTCATCAGTTTAAGTGTTCGTAGTTCAGCCAATACTAGACCTATTGGCAAAAAATAAAAGCTTATGAGATACAGAACATGTATTTGTTGTTCAAACTGTTCCCAGATTCTTTGGTTTTGCGCTCTGTACTGAGAATGATCAGACACATGTTTCTGCTTTTGTCAGTCAAGCTCAGCTCAGGGGAAGTGGCTGTGTCTCAAGAACAGAAAAGAGGAGGGTCTATCATGTTTAAGATTGTACGATTGGTCAAACAGGGTTTATGTGCAGCACAAACCAGAGGGAAGTAAACAGGCACGAAGACTGACATAAACTCAAAAAACTATCAGCGCTCAGAAGAAGGCGGGGCCCTACACAACTTGCGTATTCTATAGGAAGGTCCAGCTCTGCCTGTTCTCTCTGTTTTTCTCTCCCTCTCTTAACTCATCCTCCACCTTCTCTTTCTCTCTCTCTCTTTCTCTCCTCTGTATCATTTGTCTCACTAAACTTCTCCTCCACTTTCTCTTCTTCTCGTTTGGCTTCAGTGCCCCGTTCCCTTCTCTCTCTCTCTTTCTCTCTCTCTCTCTCTTCTCAGTTTTATTTGGCTCTCTACACTCCTCCTCCTCCAGCTTCTTGTTTTCTCTTCTGGCTCCAGTCCTGTTTTTGGATCTTTTTTCTGGCTCGGACGATGATGTCACTTTGAATCAGTCGAGTCTGGAGCCAGCGTTTGTGCAATTAGCAGCTCCGACAACAAACCTGGAACCACGACGTGAACATATGTATACACCACACATGTCACAGAATATACAGTATAGGCACATGCAAGAGTGTGAACGAGTTTGGAAGACAAAACCTGGAGCCACCACGACGTGAACATACTGTAGATACAACACATGTCACAGAATACATCGCACAAGTCCAGAGTGTTGTAATAATACAAACTATATCCAGCTCCACAGAAAACAATAGAACCAGGGCTGAGCAGACAGAGGATTAGTCGTGAAGCCTCGCATTCAAAAAGCACTCTTAAAGAACAGTTGAGACATTTGACATGACCAGATTGTGATTGGGTTAAGATCAAACGATGGTCCAACTCTGTGAGTTTGTCCAAAACAGTATCACAAGAAAGATATAAAACCATGGCGTATAAGGATGAAGAGTCAGACTGACCAGCCCGATCTCACAAGAAAGCGTACATTTACCACGACATAACGCAACATGTAAATTGCGTATGATTAGCAAGAGTTTAAGGCTCTTTTGCGTAATTATAGTACGCCTCACAGTCCCAGTTCATTTCAATGGAGGTTGTTAAGATGTGTTCTTATTCACCCTAACCCTAACCCTAACCCTAACAAAATCCTACATCTAATCTTAACCTGCCCCAAGCCCCAACTCTAATGTTAACCATTTTAGTAACTTTTTGCCTGAACTTAACCGTTTCACCTGAAGAAAACGTCTCCACGTGGCTTCAACCAAATCTCGTGTCATTTTTACGCTTTTTCACATCGTGCTATATGTACGGCGTAACATAAGTACGCAAAACAGGACTGATATCGTGCTAAAAATACGCTATTTTTGTGTCGTGCTATATGTACGCCTTCTTGTGAGACTGTGTTGGACTGACAGATGGATCTGTGCAGTGTCAGCAGCGATGCGGTCGCTGTTTCGGACTTTATTGTCAATCGACGTTTCAATCCTGACCTATGATCATGAGCTTTGGGTAATGACCAATAGGACAAGATCAAATACAAGCTCTACACTTAATAAGTTTCCTCTGCAGGGAGGCTGGGCATTGCCTTAGAGCAGGGATTCATAAACTTTTTAGACGAGGAAAACAATAACATGTGACCAACTCACGACCCCCACTGCAAATAAATAGACGTCTGTTATATTTTCAAGCTGGAAAACACGACACGGTGGCGCAAGCGGTTAGCGCTCTGGCCTCATAACAAGAAGGTCCTGGGTTCGACTCCCGGGCCGGCCAGGGCCTTTCTATGTGGAGTTTGCATGTTCTCCCCGTGTCTGCGTAGGTTTCCTCCGGGTACTCCGGTTTCCTCCTACAGCTAAAAAAACATGTCCATTAATGCCTCCCCTGACCCTTCCCCCAGGGCTCCCCTGCAAAAGAGATTCTGAATCTCAGTGGGACTTCCCTGGTTAAATAAAGGTCAATTAAAAAATCAGCAAGATTGGGTCAAATGCATTTATTTTGTAAGTGTGTTGCATTATAAGATCAAAATATCATATACATGAGGATTCGGGTTAAAAAAAAAAAAAATACCAAGCCAAAGTTGCAAAATTATATCTAGAAATCATCTGACGCTTTGCCGGTTGCTCAGGGAACCACTGCCTCACCCCTTACCCCTTACTCGCTTGACTCCCGCAACACTTAGAAAGAGCTTAAAACCAAAGCGCCTTGTACACAGACCTTGGAACAGTGTGAGTGCATGTCTGAGCATTGCAGCGGTCTGATGAAACTTTCAAGTTTGTCCACTCTGATAGACTCGTTCTTTTAATGAATTACATGTAGAAAAAAGGTACATCCCCACACATGAAGGACTGCTACGGCTACAGGAGCAGGATTATTGTTTGGCAATTTCAATGTGTTTTTATTTGGCGATTTTATTTTTGGCTCCTGCTGGGTCTGGCTGGGACCTGGGACCTATGGGCCGCCATACGCTGGGGGTTTCTGGGGTTTGGGGGTCGGATGGTCTGGGGGGCGGATGGTGTGTGGCCGGGCGTTGGGGGTGAGGGAGAAGAAGCAAGGAAAGAAAACTATTTTATCTATTTTAACTTTTATTCATTTTATTTCTATTTACAATTATTACACACTGAGTCAAATTTTATTATTACCTTGTTTTATTATGTTTTCCTCCTTTTATTCTGTGTTCCTGCCTACTATATTTTATCTAACCCTCTCTATATCTTCTTTTATCTAGTGACTATTTTTAATCTTGTTGTTTTTTGTCCCACTCCCCCTTGGGAGTGTGTCTGTCCTAGGATGCTCCAGTGTCGAGGCCCCCTGGTTGTCTGGACCTGGTCCCTTCCCACATAGACTCCTGCACTTCTACTTGTTTCCTGTGAAGTCCTTTGAGATGACTGACTGTTGTGATTCTGGGCTATACAAAAATAAATTGAATTGAAGTCATAATATGAGCATTCTCGCGGGAATCCTCGTAAGTCCGCAAAGCTTTGGGCAAATTCGAACCGCAGTGGACTGGAGCTGGTGTACAAGGTACTTCGAAAAAAACACACCACAGTCAGAGGCGTTAAAGCTAGGGGAAGGAGCTCAGTGACAAGAGGAACTCGAAGTAGAGCTGTGGTGGCTCGTTCTTCTTTTTCTCTGTCTTTTGAACAAACCTCCCTGATGAATGTTTCGGGCAAGTCCAACTGAGAGGAGACCTTAAAGAAGACCCAGGACATGTTGGAGGTCCTGGGAATAGCTCAAAATTCCCCTGGAGAAGCTGGAGAAAGTGTGTGTGAACAGTGTAGACCTGCCTCCTCAGACTTCTGCCTCCGCGACCCGACTCCAGATAAAACACACGACACAAAGGATGGATGTGATAGCTCCATCTTTGGCTTAATTTCCGAGCCCTAATTTATAAGTGATTAGCCGTGATGAATGCTTGAACTTGTACCAGCCTTTATTGAAACACAAACTTCATAATTCAGACGACGTCGCGCTGCAGTTTCTCACACGCCACACCGGATCATTCACACATAAGTACGCGCTCAGTCACTCACGCACAGACGCAGATTTCATAAGTTTGAAGGATTGCGATTCGCGGCGTAACAAATGAAGGTGGAGTGCGGAGCTGGCAGAGGACAAATCACCTTCGTCTGAGAGCGATCGCGGAGACGAGACGCCGGCTCTATATCAACAAAGATGTATTGTCCCCAAAGAAGATTCATATGCAGACCATTTATCATAAACACCAGAGAGAGAGAGAGAGAGAGAGAGAGAGAGAGAGAGAGAGAGAGAGAGAGAGAGAGAGAGAGAGAGAGAGAGAGAGAGAGTGTCTGTGTGTGTGTGAGAGAGAGAGAGAGAGAGAGAGTGTATGTGTGTGAGAGAGAAAGAGAGAGAACACACACTGAAAATGTAATCAAAGGAAAGTGTATTTTGTATATTTCAGACTCCATCATTAAAGGAATTGTTATGTAAAGTGTGTTTTTTTTTAACTTGAGACCTCTTTATAGGGATAAGCCCCGCCTCTTTATAGTGACAAGCCCCGCCTCTTTATAGTGACAAGTCCCACCTCTTTATAGGGATAAGCCTCGCCTCTTTATAGTGACAAGCCCCGCCTCTTCATAGTGATAAGCCCCGCCTCTTTATAGGAATAAGCCCGCCTCTTTATGATGAGCATTCATTAGCATTTGTTGAAAGTTGTGAAAAGCTCTTCAAACTTTATAACTGACTCTTTGTTTTATACAGGGACTCTAAAGAGGAGACACGCAGTGAACTGCCAAACTTTAATTTTATTGGAGAAAACCTCACAATATCACATGTAAGCGGCTCAAGCAACATGATAAAAGCAAATCAAAAAGACACTAGTATGTGCTCAGGACTTTTCCAGATAATTTCCGCGAGTCTGAGCACTGAGCGCGACCGACTGACCCGCGAAGAAACAACAAACACGTAACATTTACAGATTAAGCTGTATGAATGAATAGTAGAAGTCTTCAAAGTAGTCATCTGGACAGTGTTTCCGAAGATCAAGACGTTTTGACTCTCATCCGAAAGTCATTTTTAATCCCAGATTCAATCCCATATTGAAAATGACTTTCGGATGAGAGTTAGTTGAATATAAAACGGCTTTTTAAGCTTTAGCTTTGACCACCACTGCTCACTCTGTAACTCCCGCTCTGATTGGTCAGAACGATCAGGCTTGAGATTTCAGCTTCATTCAGATTCACTTGGCTCGAGCTCGTCCCGCTCCTTGATGGGGGGAGTTATGGGGGAAACACAACTGTGCATGTTCCATAACCTGTAGTGCACAGAGAAAGGCTAAAGCTAACAGCCAGCGAGCAAAAGCCATTGAAGCACAGTGCCCGCCATCTTTGATCACTGGGGCTTGGTTCTTTGTAAGAGTCTCTGGAAAGCCGCTGAAGTTGTCCACTCAGCATGTGCGACTGGGTCACAGCGCAGTGTAGTGATGCGCGGGTCAGCTTTTTTGTGACCCGCCCCGCCCGACCCGATTTAAAATTCAGCCCGACCCAACCCGGCCCGAAAAATGTGCTTAAATTTCAGGACCCGACCCAACCCGAACCCGCACACATTAAAACTGCATAAAACGTTGTTTTTTGCGAGCTGCGGCCCCGCGGGGTACGTTTGTCTGAAATGAGCACATACACTTTTATCTGTACAGAGTAGCTCCTCTTCTCGTCACACACGATCTTTGTGAGAGGCTGGGTTGTTTACAGTTCAGCAGCGGAAGAAAACATGGACGACTTTCATGGACTTACTGTATTTTTGGGGAGAAAGTTGTTTTTGTAGCGCTCAAAACGATAAGATTATGTCAGCAGCAGGAAGCGGCATCTACGGACTTCAGCGGCTGTTTACTGAGCATGTTTTTGGCCGCTGCTCGCAGAAGGCAAATGCAGACTGAATTTACTCGTTAATTTAGACAATGCATCGGGATTTTAAGCGGAAAGAAACAGAACAGCGGACTTTTACCGTGGATTTGCAAAGCCCTGTGATGTGGATACAAACAACTGGATTAATCTCCGTCAGACAGATGTATTTTAAGCTTCACCTGGACAGTGGACCTCGTCAGACTTCTTCGTCAGACATTCACGGTGAGTAAAAAGCTTGTTTTCGAGGGTTATTTAAACGTCAACATGCTCTGGAGTCTGGATGTTTCTCCAAGTGAGGATTTGACTCTTTCCGTTTAGTTTACAATGATGAAGTTCAGGCTGGAGCATTGTGTGTTTATGACTGAGTCGATAACCTGGCTGCTCCGTTTCCTCCACAGAACGACGTTCTAGTAGGCCAGTTGAACTCTTGTCCATATCTTTCTTTCTGTTTTATAGCAAGTTGTAACCTAAATAAACTAAGCTCAGAACGCATAAGTTGTGTCTTATGTTAAACAGAATTAACGTGCTTGACATGAGGCTTAGCCTATTGGACTGACGTTCACGTCACTTGAAGCCAAAGCATACGAGCGCGTTTGAACATGGGTTTAGACCCGACCCACCCGCACCCGACCCACTTCTTTAAATTGTGCTATCCGACCCGCCCGAACCCGCGGGCTGACCGCGGGTCCCGCGGGTTACGGGTCGACCCGCGCATCACTAGCGCAGTGACATTGATTTTATGATTTGGCCTTTTTTTAAAGAGCCGAATTAATCAAAATAATTTGATTTATGTCCCAGCGGAAGAGTCTGCTCTCGGCGATAAATAATAACGCACCCCTGCATCAAAGCATCTTTAAAGTGTACATGATCATGAGCATCAGAACTGCTTCAAGATCTGATCATTCCTAAAGCTGTAGATGCTGTTTGTGCTGAATCTGAGTGTTTGTGTTTGCATGGAGTCACCGGAGCAAGACTTACAACAGCTACAAGCCTGAAATACAGTATCCAGATAAAATAATAGACTCCCGGCTCACTTAAAGCTCTCAGAACGATGAGGCATGTTATAAAGAGCAACCAGAGAGTCCATTTAGCACCAGCGCTGTAACAAAGCTCTGTGTCTGTGTGTAATAAGTCTGTATAGAGTCGAACAGTCCTCGTGGTTAATGCAGAGTCTCATCACGCTGCTGTAGTTCAGTGTGAGAGCGTTTTAGGTAGAGTCACGCTGCTGTAGTTCACTGTGAGAGCGTTTTAGGTAGAGTCACGCTGCTGTAGTTCACTGTGAGAGCGTTTTAGGTAGAGTCACGCTGCTGTAGTTCAGTGTGAGAGCGTTTTAGGTAGAGTCACGCTGCTGTAGTTCACTGTGAGAGCGTTTAGGTAGTCACGCGCTGTAGTTCACTGTGAGAGCGTTTTAGGGCCCCTGTGACGCAGCTGAGGGCCCTTCACACTCACACACACCTGATACACGGGACGTTTATAGCTCTGAGCAGAGATAATGTGGGAGAGTATCGGCTAAACACTGAGCTTTATCTGCAAATGTATGTGACTGTATCTGTGCAAGTGTCAGTCTGAGCGTCACTGCTGCACTCACACACTCTGTCTTCTGTGTCTCTGTAAAAACGCAGTTTCTTCTAACACACAGTTTCTCTCTCACCAGCTGTCGAGTGTCTGCAGAAGGCACACACAGTCAAGCAGAAGCAGACACACAACATAACAACTCTTTAGCTTTGTATAAATCTGTTCTCTGGCAGGTCTTTGCAGTTTTTAAAAATAATATTTGTTTGCTCACAATAGCAGCCGTGATCTGCTGGAGTATATTTAAAACTGTTTTATTGCTAACCACAAAGTTTTCAATGTACTCGCATCTTATTTAAATCCTGGTTGTTTATGTGTTTGACCTGGATTGCCTGAGGATTGTGAGGAGACGTCTCCGCCCACAATCACACCTGATGGAGTCACAAACTACAACTAGCCCTGAGGAAGCAATCTAGTCTGACATTGTAAATATTTTAATTCCGCATGTTCTATACTTCATGTATCTAACTTAATGTCTGTAGTAGGGGTGTAACATTTCACCTATTGGAAGCATCGATCAGCGTTCTACTAGTTGCCTCAATCCGGCCACAAATGGTGCAATTTTGAATCACTTTGATCTAAGAAATCTTTTATCTAGATGTGCGGCGAAACATAAACCATACAAACGACATCCTTAGTAGTTTATTTTCACATAAATGTTTAGTTAAATGCATGTTTACTATGCTGGTTTTCTGCTGCACAGCCCAGCGCAGGAGACAGACAGCGCTGTATTCCAAACCAGTGTTTCCCAACCAGGGGTACGTGGACCCCAGGGGGTACGGACCATTTGCCAGGGGGTCCGGGGATGATAGCAGATTTAAAAGAAAGGAAGAAATGCAAGGATTGTAACATGAAAAGTGTTGTTTGCAACACACATTACATGTTAAGAGGCAACTGTTTGACTTGAAATACATTAACACAATAAAATGCAAGGTTATACATGAAAATATATGAGTAATGAAAAATATCCCTAAAAATACATGACATAAGGCAGTGTTTTTCAACCAGTGTGCCTGGGAACACGAGTGTGCCTTGAGTTGTTGCCAGGTGTGTCTTGACAAATCTGTCAGTTTTCAATATTTAATCTATAAAATAAGGTTAATCAGATTTAATCTTTTGATTTACAATTTGGAAGTTATTTACAGCAAGAAAAAAAGCAAAACCAATCACTATTTATGCATTTAAAAAATAATTTAAAGATGTTCTATGTAGAAATTCAATAGTTTTGTGTTCCGAAAAAAATTAAGCAAAAAGTGTGTCATGACTCGAAAAAAGTTGTGAAAGACTGACGTAGGGGGTACTCCTTGTGTGAGATCATGATTAGGGGTACTCAAGACGAAAAAGGTTGGGAACCACTATTCCAAACCAACAAATCTCTCCGTTGCTGAACCATGCCTGCGAGAGTGTGGAGAGCCGAAATGACTAAACAAGCAAAGTAAGTGTTATAATCATGAAGACTAACACAATCCTAATCCTAACCTTAACCAGCTCTAGCCTCAACCTAAACTTACACATTTGTGTAACTTCAGACCTAAACTTAGCCATTAACTCCAAAACTTCCTGTGTGTCTTCAACCACATCACGTGATCAGACCACGCCAGAAAAGGGGTGTAATTGCACGCAAAAACAGGCAGAAGCTTCGTCATGACGTGTTTTTACATGAAATCTGCAAACAGCCGAGCACCTTTGAGTGATGTGCTGTATTTACGCTTTTTGTAACCACGTTGCCAAAACTCCCAAGCCTGCAGATGTTTGTGGATTTAATATTGAATCTAATGATAAAGTCACATGTCAACACACTTCTGCATCATGTGAAAATGACTCATAAGAGAATGTGTTCATTATATATAATATTAAACTTGCATTAAAAAAGAGTGTTTCGAGCTTCTGTCCTCCCTTTCCTTATTATTTAACTTAGGCCAACAGCCCGAGCCACCTTTGGAGTGGATTGTGGCCGTAGTATGTATATTTTAAATTATCTTTGGTTTACTCCCATCTTAAACAAATGGGTTTGATGAAATGGCTAAACCAAAAAGTTACTAAATATGATTATACTGCAGGAGAGACGTTATGTTGATGGATGTACGGTAACTGGATGTATAACCGATAAATAACCAATAGAATAATCAATAGTTGCAACCCTAGTGTAGTATTTACAAAGAGTTGTTTTACTCTTTTTGCACTTGGCAGTTCTCTTCTCAAATCACAATTCTTCACAAAAAGAATCCCCTTAATCCAAACGACCGTCTGTAAAGAGAAAATCAAACTTCTTTTTTGATTAGTTTTTGGTTATAGATTTCTTTGACAATCCTCTTTTACAAAACTGTAACTGTAACATTTCTGTTGCTAAAGCTTCTCACGATTCTTATTAAACTCCACGTGTTGCTTCTTTTGCACCACACGGGGTTAAACTCGGATGTGTGAAGTCGAAAGCAGCTCCAGGCATTAAAAAAGAATCCCAAACATCTCCGGATAATGATCTTCTCTACCTCACGTGTCTCTTTCTTCTGCCTCTCACATTTTAGACTTTTCCTTAGATTATTTCCCCCCCGCGCCCGAACACGAGCTCCGTTTTAATGACTTCTTGTACCTGGAGCCGACCTGACGCTGATTCCCTTGGATGTCGTCGGAGTTTTGAGAGATCCGGGGCTGACGGCTGGAGGTGCGGGTCCCGTTCCTGACACTTCATTTGAGGAGAACACGCGGAGCTGCTACAGTGGGTTAGCCCCGGCGCTCGCGAATCAAACGTGTCGTGTTGAACAAAGCTATTACGGACTTACACTGCTTCTGACTGGCCTGGGGACGAGGTTTTTTACTGCCGCGGTGGTCTCAGGCGTCTGGGTTTTACTTTACAGTGTATTTAATAATAAACTGTGACATATGTAGATTTAGTCATTTACATTGTGTTCGCTGTAAAACACAAAACTGGTCTAAAACGGCCTGGAAAATATACAGTAAACAAGTCCAGGGCCGGTCTTTGCATTTAGAGCAGGGGTCAGCGGAGTTTTTGTCTTCAGGTGCCACTTTAAAAGTAACTATAGACGTGATCACATGACGTGGTGTTATCACTGTCCTACATTAATTTGCCAAATTGTTTTTTTTTTTTTTTTACAGTCACTTGTTTCAATTCATTCAAAATATGCAAAATATTACATGAACTTGACTATTTTTTCAGGGGTAAAAAAGATTTGAACAAACAGTAATTAGAGGAAAAGTCAATAAAGCTGAAGTAACTCTTCTTTTTGCTGCTGTTTTACTGCAGCAGTCGAACACGATGGCCAGCACACCGCTTCTCTCCTCCGCTTGCGAGAGACACGTGTCCAGGCGGCAGAAGCCCTACGCGCACTGTTATGGAAATCTTGGAATGTAACTTTGCAGAACTGAAGTCTGGGAAAACCCATAGGCCTCTCGAGCCAGTAAGTCTCTGCATGTGCTAATGTCGATCACACCTGCATAGGTTTTGGTGCATATGAAAAGACTCTAACCTCCCCTGGTGGCAGGAGGCTCCCAGACCCGTTTGGCCAGTTGGCCCCCTGTTGGCTATAAGAGACAACGCAACCAGAGAGCAGGGGGCAGACCACTTGGACATACCACTTGGAGCAGACGATGCAGCAAGGACACTGAGATGTAGGAGAGGGCTGCAGAGCAGGCCTCTGACATGGCCTAACACGCCTTAGCTCATGGGTTAGCATGAGCTAAAGAACAATGGACTGCGAAAGCTGAAATGGAGGAAACCTCCATTATGGACAATATGGACTTCTCTCTCACAACAGCAATGACCCTGGACTCTCTGGACTATCGATTAAGCATAATTGTACTTTTGTTAATAAATAATACTTTTTGAGCTCAGGCAACTCTCAAGCAATTCATTTTATACATGAATACCAAAATAATCCACAACAGCACCGCTCCATGTCTGCTCCTCGCTCGGTCTCAGTGCACACACAAACCAAGGAAAAGTTCTGAAAGTGCTAGCTCAGAGTTAGAGGCTGAATAAACGCAGACAGTGTCACTACAAGCAGCTGTCAGTCATCTGCTCTGAGCTGCAGTGATAATGCGGCGGTTATGATGCACTTACATGATTTTTTTGTATAGCACTGTGTGCCAAGCAGAATTCCTCTGCATGCCCGACTTGGCACGTGTGTCATAGTGAGTCGACCCCTGCTTTAGAGCGTCCTCAGCAGATTTTGAGCCGCTTCAACGCCACATTTACAAACATCTCTTATTACCTCATCCATTTGCATTTAATGTGTATCTATACTACAACATGTTAATATTATGAGCATGTTTCTAGCCTTTTTTTGCGTATCTATTAAAACGATCGTCAAATAAATATAAACCACAAGAAAGCGTATACACCACGACATAACAAGTCAATAGTGTTTGATTAGATCAATGTCAGGCCTTTTTTGTGTAAATACGACACATGTTGCAGTTCATTTCTATTGTGGCTGTAAAGATTAGGGATGCACCGATCCAGCTTTTTCAGTTCCGATACCGATCCCGATACTTTGGAATTAAGCATCTGCCGATACCCGATATCAACCGATATTTGTGTAACGACTGAAATAGCTCTTTTTTCCTTCTCAAACAAAAGACTTTTGATCATAGTGTTATTTATACTGCAAGACAAAACTGAACAACTTAAGAAGAAGAGAGAGAGAGAGAAGAGAGAAGAGAAGAAAGAAAGAATGAAAGTGAGAGAGCGTGAGGAGAGAGAGAGAAGAAGAGAGAAGAGACGAAAGAGAGAAAGAAAGAATGAAGAGAGAGCGAGAGAAGAAAGAGAGAGAAGTGAAGAAGAGAGAGAGAAGATAAGAAAGAGAGAAGAGAGAGAGAAAGAGAGGGAGAATGAGAGGAGAAAGAGCGAGAGAAGAGAAGAAAGAGCATGAGAAGAGAAGAAAGGGAGAGAGCGCGAGAGAGAGAGAGAAGAAAGAGAGAGAGAAGAAGAAAGAGAGAGAAGAGAGAGAAAGAGAGAAGAGAAGAAAGAGAGAGCACGAGAGGAGAGAGAAAGAGAGAGCGCAAGGATAGAAAGAGAGAAGAAAGAGAGGAGAAAGAAGACAGAGAAATAGAGAGAAGAAAGAGAAAAAGAGAGAGAAAGAGAGGGAGAGCAAGAGGAGAGAGAGAAAGAAGCGAGAGAGAGAGAGAGAGAAGAAAGAGAAAAAGAGAGAGAAAGAGAGGGAGAGCAGAGGAGAGAGAAAGAAGGGAGAGAAAGAAGAAAGAAAGAAAAAGAAAGAAAGAAAGAAAGAAGAGAAGACAGAGTAGTTGAGAGAATTAGAGAGAAGAAAGAGAAGAGAGAAGAAAGAGAGAGAGAAAGAATAAAATGTCAAACATTATGAGACATTCTGGATCAACATCAGACATAAATCAGACTCATTATGTCCAATTAAACACAACTAGGATATCGGCTGAACCGATATCATGGAGCCGATACTCGATCCAGCAACATTTCCTGGATCGGCACCGATATTCGATCCAGTATCGGATCGGTGCATCTTTACTAAAGATGTGTTGTTATTTATGAATTTTACAAAAATCTAAACTGCCCCAAGCTCCAGACCTAAACATACCCATGTTTGTGGTTTGAAGCATAAACCCGTTAAACTAAAGAAATGAGCCCACGTGGCTTCAACCAAAACCTGTGTGTTTTTATGAAATATCCTGCTTATTTCACGCTTATTGTGCACTCTACAGCGCAATATGTATACGCACGTAAATTCTGGCTAAAGCAGACGTTACTCACTGGAGAGACCAAATTTCCATCAGTAAATTAGAGTAAAATAAATAAATACACTTTAACCAGGTCTGGCACAAAGTCAAGTCCAAGCTTCATAGTAGTTTATTAATTTAGTTTAAAAATGTAACCTGGAGCTTTCACAAAAGTTTCAGGTTAAAAGGCGACACAATTGAACAATAATAAAGTATTGTCCTTCATATAGTTTCCTGCCAAAAAGCTCCAGGACAAAGCTTTCTTCACATGTGCATTGAAATGTATAAATCTAATTAGTTTTAACCCTCTCCTGACCTGCTTCTCCCCGCGGACTCTCTCTCGTTCTTCTGATTAACACAAACAGCAGGATAATGATTTTATTTTACCCATAATGCATCTTAATAAAGGCGGCTCTGTTCTTTTACATTTTTACGATTACCAAAGCGATATCTAACGAGAGAGTGCTGAGCTGATTCTTCTGTGTAAATTAAACGTGTGTGATCGATGGTCGCTCAGGTGTGGACGCAGTTAAATTATTTAGTTTAGCCACAGAAAACCGGAGCAGGACGGGACAGAGAGAGGACGAGAGACATGAGTTTACAGTCTCAGTAAAAGTGTCTCATGAACGGGACAAAAGCAACAGAGATGTTTAAGAGTTGATGATCTAATGAGAGTTTAATAAAAGTGTGAAAGTCTGAGAATCTGAGGGAATTAAATGATTATCAGATGAAATGTTGACATGAACAGGAAATATACAATGTCATAGCAGCCGGAAAATATCATATTTACTTTGACTAAGTGATGAAAAGTAATTAAAGAATGTCATAGTATGAACCCAGGCTGGTATCACGAGACACGAGTTCACGGAGGTTCACGCTCAATGGGACTTCACACGATCACTGACACGTGTGTAGGAAATACTGGTGACAAAGTTTTGAGCTTTATTTCTGTTTAATTTTTGACCACACAATGGATAAGCACGGGAGGTTTGTTTACATTCTGGGAGTGCGCAGCCTGTCAGCAGAAAGAGCCGCAGCTGATTGACACAAGCTGTAGCAGTAACACTAACCAGCGCTGTTATCAGCTAACTACAAGAGTTTATCTAAGTTCTGCTGCTAAATCAACATTTTTGAATGTAACTCGACCCCACGACCCTTGAAAGTTACATTCAGGAGAAAAAATGATGAGAAAAACAGTTCTCAAGCTTCAGGAGACAGACGTCTGTCAGACCGGTTCATAGTTGTTTTTATAGCTTACACTTCGCAAGATTTATTATTATTATTTTTTATTTATTTATATTTTCACGTAGAACAATAAATAGCATTATAACAAGAAAAGAAATGTGATGGATGGTTACCAAAAACCCTCCAGGGGCTTGAAAGAGGCACCACCACAATGCATCAGCTCATTACAATACAAATATCAATCAATACATACAATTTACATTATTCCAGAAACACATCAAGTTAACAGAACATTCCTATGGAAAGCCCATTTTTTCAGGAGGAAACATTTTAGAGCATTTTTGAATTGAGTTTGTGTAAGTTCTTTTAATGCAAACGGAAGATTGTTCCAGATTTGAGACTGAGTTGTATGAAAATATGAAGCTCTAATGAGACGTCCACTGCGAGTGGGATATTCATGGAATTCATTATTAACATGAACATGTTGGTAAAATGAGATGCTGCATCTTCAGAGACATGAAGGCCTCAGACGCAATAAAACAATACACATTCGTTTCATTGAATATGTATTGTTTTATTTTGATTTCCTTTGCTAAAATTAATAATCTTGGGAAGTCCTCAGAGACGACTGTTGTTGTGATTTTGGGCTATACAAAAATAATTGATTTGATTGATATTATGCACTGCAAACTCTTGAAGTTTGAACGCTCAAGACGCGGGCTAAATTGACTTAAAGTTGGGGTAGTTAACTTTTTAATTGTAAATTAGTCAAATTTGTGTTTCCACTAAAAATTCTATGATAAATGCAGCACTCTGTGAAACAATGAGACCTCTGAGTATTGCCTGAACTGAATAATAAAGACTTTGCTATTCACTCGTTGTCCCTGTCCCACTCCCCTCTCGGGGAGTGTAACTGTTTCAAATCGTTGCTGTTCCAGTGACGTGGCCGGACCACTGATGCCTGGACCTCCGCCCCACCTCCCTCTCCAGGATTGGCCTGTCCTGTTCCTGCTAGACGAGTCGTTTCCCTCTGCTTATGGACTCTGGCTCTACAAACATAAACTCTATAACTTTAGTCTTAGTTACATCTACAGCCTGTCCGTCCATGGGAGTGGATGTCTTCTTCACTGTGGTTCTCCTCCAGGTTTCTCTTTTCCTTAGGTTTTTTTTTTTAGTTTTTCCTTGCAGAGAAGGAGGGTCTAAGGACAGAAGGAGGGTCTAAGGACAGAGGAGGGTCTAAGGACAGGGGATGCTCTGGACAATCATTCATCTGCTCTACTATAATCTGCTTTGACTTGCTTGATCAAATGTTTCATTGAATATGTATTGTTTTATTTTGATTTCCTTTGCTAATTAATAATCTTGGGAAGTCCTCAGAGACGACTGTTGTTGTGATTTTGGGCTATACAAAAATAAATTGATTTGATTTGACTCTGATTTAATCTCAGTCAGTAACACCAGACCTAAACTTAGCCATTAATCTTAAATAAAACCACAAACGTGCCAGAGTTATGTCTACTCCACCTTTCTCATTCCCAAAGTCCTTGAAGACGACGCCACGGCACTTCCAAACTCTGCACACTTTGTTTTAATCCCGTTCTGAACCCAGACGTCTTTATTAAACTCGACAGGACAGCCTCGTGTCTAAATCTGCCACTGCCGTTCGTTTCGGGGGTCAGTAGTTATTAACCTGCTCCTCTCACATTTAGGATCCCCAAAGTCCCAGTCTTTATCGGGAAAACCGCTCTGCACAGTCAGGTCGTAATCCCGACGATTGGATTATCAAGCGGCGGCCATTATCCTCTTACACTCCGTAGATCTGAATCTCTCTGGGAGCGCTCAGGCTTAGGTTTATGGAGGAGAGAAGAAAAGAATAATTGAATCTGTAAAGTGGAGGTTGGACGTGTTACTGTGGACTTAATTGAATGTAATGTAGCTTAAGATGTTTTTATATAAGAGAGTTTAAAGATTTATACACAGGCAAAGAGAGAGAGAGAGAGAGGGAGAGAGAGAGAGAGAGAGAGGGAGAGAGAGAGAGAGGGAGCGAGAGAGGGAGAGAAGAGAAGGAGAGAGAGAGATGTAATGTAGCTTAAAGATGTTTTTATATAAAGAGTTTAAAGATTTGTACACAGGCAAGAGAGAGAGAGAGAGAGAGAGAGAGGGAGAGAGAAAGAAGAGAGAGAGAGAGAGAGGAGAGAGAGAGAAGAAGAGAGAGAGAAAGAGGGAGAAGGAGAGAAGAAGAGAGAGGAGGAGAGAGAGAATGTAATGTAGCTTAAAGATGTTTTTATATAAGAGAGTTTAAAGATCATCAGAGGCAAGAGAGAGAGAGAAGTAGAGAGAGAGGGAAGACAGAGAGAAGAAGAGAGAGAGAGAGGAAGCGCGAGTAGAAGGAAGAGGGAGAAGGAGCGAAGAATAGAGAGGTAGAAAAAGCAGACGAGAAGTACTCACCGTAGGCATCTAGATAGTTTTTTATATAAGTGAGTTTAAAGACATTTATATCAAACAGAGCGGCACGACAGGAGAGACGAGGAGAGAGAAATGGAGAGAGGTGAGAGAGAGTAGAAGAAGACGAGAGAGAGAGAGGGAGTAGAAGAGAACTGCACGAGGAGAGGAGAGATGACTGGACCAAGGGAGTAGAGAGAGCGGAGAGAGATGAGAGTGACAGACAGTCTAATGAATTGAGAGAGCGAGAGGGAGATGAGACGATGAGCAAGAAGAGAGAGGGAGCGAGAGAGAAGAAGAGACAGAGTGGATATCCGAGAGAGGCCGAGGAGAGAGAGAGAATGTGAATGTTAGCTAACGATGTTTTATAATAAGAGAAGTTTTAAGAGATTTATCACACAGGGCCAATGGAGACGAGAGAGAGCGGAAAGAGGAGAGGAGAGAGAGAGAGAGAGCAAAGAGCCAGAAGGAGAAGGCGAGAAAGAGGAAGAGAAGAGAGAGAGAGAGAGAGAGTGTGATAAGGAAGAGAGTCAGAAAGCAGAGAGAGCAGAGAGAGACAGAGAGACGATAGTGAGAGAGAAAAGCACGAGACGCACGAAGAGTGAGGAAGAGCACGCACGGGAGGGAGAGAAGGGAGAGAGAAAAGAGAGTGATGAGAGTAGAAAGGAGAGACGAAAGAGGAGAGAGGAAAGGATGAGAGACGGAGAAGGGGAGCACGAGAGGGAGAGACAGAGAGACGCAAGGGAGAGAAGGACGTAAGTAATGAAAGACGCGGAGAGAGAAAAGAAAGAGAGGAGAAGGAGAAGGAGAGAGAGGGGTAGAAGGTGTGAGTAAGCAGAGAGAAGCGAGAGAAAGAACAAAGAGAGAGAGAGAGAACGAGAGGGAGAGAGAAGAGAGCAGAGAGAGAGGCTAGGGTGGGGTGGGTAGCGAGATCGTAATGCGAGTAGGGTGTCGCGAGAGAGAGAATGTGTTGTCGTCAGTTAGAAAACAACACTGACAGCGGGTCCGCTTATCTTGTTCCAGTTGCTCGGCACATGCATGTGTGGTGCGTATTTGAACCAGCTCGAGTGTGTGACCACGGAAGCTTCACTTGGCTGTGTGTCGCAAACATGTACTTCTTTTTAATTTTCTCTCTTCTCTTTCTTCTTCTCTCGTCTCTCTTTCTCTGCTCTCCTCTCTTCTCTCTCTCCTCTTCCCCTTCCTCTTTTGTCTCTTTCTATATTTCTCTCTCGTCCGTTCTCTCTGTCGCTTTCTCTTCTAGCTCTCCGCTCCTTTTCTGCGTCGCCCCTACTCTCTCTTCTTTCTCTGCCTTCTGCTTCTGCTCATCTCCCTCCGTTCTAACTTACACCCTCCCCTGTCTCTCGGTCTCCCCTCCTCATCGTTTCCTACCCACTTCTCCTCTCTGCCCTCCGTGTCCTTCTTCACCGCTCTCTTCTTTCTCTCCTCCTCTTCTCTTCTCGCCTTCTCGTTATCTTTCTCTAAAACGGGCTCTTTTACTTTCAACTCCATATGCTCATCTTGCTTCCTCCTCTTTTCTCCTCTCTCCCTCCTTTCTCACCTTCCTTCCTCTCCTTTCTGCTCCCTCCCTCTTATCTTTCCTCGTCCCTCTCTTTCCTGCCTCGTCTCTCTCCCTCGTCTCTCTGCTCTCGTTCCCTCTCATCTCTCTCTCTCTCGTCTTCTCTCCTCTCTTGCCTCTCTATCTCTCTCTCTAGTTGATTGCCAGTTAATAGCTGACCCGCTGTGAGGCTTCTTTTCCCTGTCGGTGCCTACTTTAAGTAAGCGTCAAACTCCACATCCTCTCTCTTCCTCTGCTTCCTCTCTTTCTCTCCTCCCTGTTACTGCCTGCTTTCTCCCTCCGCTCACTCTCTCCTCCCTTTCTCTCTCTCTCTCTCGTCTCTCTCTCGGTGGCGATGTCTGTCAGCCGCCATTCGTGAGAACCATTTCTGGAATCGCAACACCTGCGGTCTCTCCTCTCATTCACATCCTCGTTCCTTTACGCATCTCTCTTTCTCGTCCCTCTTTCCCTCTCCTCTGTTTCTCCCTTCCTGTCTGCTCTCTCTCTGCGTCTCTTTCCCCTCTCTCCTCTCTCTAGGCGAGTGTCTTGTTCAACATTTTTGATGGCAGTGAGGGCATTTTTAGACAGAAACACCGTGCAGTGACGTCCTCTTCTATCTGTCAGGCCCAAGTTTATTGCGGTTTCAGGGTAGTACCATAAGCACCGTACATTTCTCTCTCTCTCTGCTTCTCTCTCTCTCTCTACGCGCTCTAAAGGTGCTTTCAGACGCGAAACGCACACGCGAACACTTTCATGTAAATGTCTTATTGGTTAGGCGGCGATTCCCGCACGAACCAGAGCGGCCGGCGGCAGAGTCTACTACGACGGCGCTGGAAGCGTTTAAAGGGCAGATAATGCGGAGACCGGGCGTCTAACGTCAAGGCGGAACGACACATGTGAAGAGCAAAGTACGACGCAGTGAACTAGCAGCTGGAAGGTCCGTGCAGACATTGACAAGAGTAATCCTCTTGGTATCAGCCCATAACACCACTGACTCCTAACTATGGTCAAGATACGGCCCTGTGCTCTCCATTCGCATCTGCTCAGTTGTCTCCGCTCTGATTGGCGGCACATGAGGACGCGCCTCGGTACCGCTGACAGCACACGTACACATGAATGGGATTTCAGGCGAAATTTCGCCGCTCCTTCGGCTCTCCTAATCTCACCGGGCCATGAGGGCGGGACTTTGCTATATATACCCATGGCGCGTAGCCATGCGCAAGGCGCGCAGCAAGGTGACAGTAATACGTCGGGTTCAAGGGAACGACAAGTACTTTCTCCGACTGTTAACAGTGATCAGATTGCCTAAGTTTTGAACTTTGTCTTCTGCCGAAAGCTGCAGCAAGACATAAAAACACATAACGGTGTGACTGCAGACTCCCCTGTGGGCTTCACAAAAGAAGAAAAAAAAGATGCTGTATTTTAGACTTTAGGTCCAGGGTTCCTCTTGTATTGTACATCCTCCTCCTGTCCGAGCGTGTCTATGAATTCATGAAGACTGCTTGATTCTGGCATAAAACAAGTGGCTTCTTTTGTCAATATAAAACTTTACTTTTACAGCAACAACATAAGCGCGAGTGTGCCGCGACGAAAATACGACCTGCTGCATGGTCGACTTATATATTGGCCGGATTTATATATACGTCGTCATTTGCCAATGCGAAGTCAAGCTTGATTGAGTGGCGCGCATAGCTGTAAACGTGGGCACGGTGATTTGGACCCCAGAGTTCCGTGAAGTTCAATTCCCACACGCTGAGTAATTTTCAAGTAGTTTTTTGTTCTGCAGCTTATGCATAACCTATATTTAAATAAGACATAGTGCCTGTTTTTGTGTTTTTTACAAACGATAATACAATGTGTTTGTAACAGAAAATAGGAGTTCTTAAAGTTTAGATTTGCATATCTACTACAGATATAAAATGTCTTTGTTAACTGTTTTGTTGCCTGGGGTCGAACTCACGCACCCGCCGGCTCTTCACACCAGAGTCCAATGTGTTATCCACTCGACCACTTGACATCAGACTTGTAACTGCATTCTAAAATAAAGAGTCACAGATGCCGTGGCTGCATGAACACGCCGCGGTTTTGAAAGCTGGGCAGAGTTGGTCGGCGCGAGAAACACGACTAATTTCGAATATATAAGCCGGCCACCGCGGGGCGGTCTGACGCGAGTTGACGCCTCCGGTCTGAAAGCACCTTTAGGATTATTACCCTCTTTCTCTCTCATGCATCTCTCTCTCCTTTTCTGTCTCTTTCTTATGCCTCTCTTTCTTTCTCTCTCTCTCTCTCTCTCTTTCTATCAAGTTTTGCCCCTCTCCCTTTATGTCATTCCTCTTAATCTCATTCTATCTCTCTCTCTGTAACGTCTCTCTCATTCCTCTTCTATCTTTCTTTGTCTCTTTTTATGCCTATATTTCTCCCTCTCTCTCTCTTTCTCCTTGTCTCTTGATCTGTCTCTCCTTGTTTCCCTCTCTCCCTCTTTCTCTCTCTTCTCTCTCTTTCTTTCTGTTTGTCTTATGCCACTTTCTCTCTCCTCTCTCTCACTCTCTCTCTCGTTCATCTGTCTCTTTCTAATGCTTCTCTTTCTCTCTTCTCTACGTTTTACTTGCTCTCTCTCCTTCTCTTTTTTCTCTCTCTCAAGCTTCTCTCTCCGTCTTTCTTATGCCTCTTTCTCTCTCTTCTCTCCCTGCTCTCTCTTTTCCTTATCTCTTTCTTCTGACTCTCTTTCTTCTTTCCCACATTACTAACTTTCCGGTCAGATTTTGCTCGACTAAAACCCTCAGACTTTTGTAATAATCCACGCTCCATAATTAAAGAACATGATTTAACCTCTCTCTCTCTCTCTTTCTCTCTCTCTCTCTGTTCCCTCTCTTCTCTCTCTCTAAAGTACGTATCAGGCGGATCGTTAGCTTGATGGCGCCTGACTGAAGCTAACGTGTAATTACGGCGCGGCGCTGTGACCTGAGGAGCAGGACGATTACAGCTTTCACACCCACAGAAGGGTTAAATACAGAGAGAGTGTGAGGAAGTCAGTCTGAAGCTGCTCCTGATCGGCGCTGACACCGGCTTTGGGACACTTTAAATCACTGACTGGAGCGGAGAGGGTTTGAAGTGTTTTCCTCTGTCGTGTAACGCAGTGAAAAAGTTTGAGTGTTCGGAGGATCTCAGCTGTTGTCAGGAAGACGATTCTCTGTATTACCCAAAAGACGATCATCGCTCTGTGTCCTCTTCTAAGTGTGTGTTTATGTCCTGGATGATACGTCTGTTTGTGCTTCCTCTCTTTCTCTTCTCTCTCATCTCTCTCTCGCTCCTCTTTCTCTCTTTCTTTCTCTCTTCTCTCTCTCTCTCTCTTACACCAGGACGCCCCGCCGCGCTGCAAGTTGGGCGCCTCCGTTCATTTCTATGAATGTACAGTACACACACCGGGCGCACGGCGGCGCTTACAACGCGCTGTGATTCTGTTTTGTTTGTTTTCGTCTCTGCGCCGCTCCAGGAAATGATCCTGCCGGCACCCGTAGTTTCTTCTTCTACGATTTAAATAAAGTATAATAATGAACTTGTCGGCGCTATTTCGTTAACAATGATGAACGAGGAATGCCTTTCATTTTTTAAGACAAAATTATCATATTACTCACACATTACAACCGCGGATTGTTGAAAAAGTCTCTCTCTCCCTTCTCTCTCTCCCCTTTATCTCTCCTTTCTCTCTCCTCTCTCTGTCTTTCCCCCTCTCCACCCACTCTCTCTCTCTCTCTCCTCTTTCTTCCTCTCCCTCTCTCTTCTCTCTCTCTCTCCTCTCTCTCCTCTCTCTCTCTCTCTCTCTCTCTCCCTCTCTCTTCCTCGCTCTCTCTCTCTCCTCTCTCCCTCTCTTTTCTATGTGTGTGTTTACGTCCTGGATGAATGATAAAGTCTGCTTTTATTTGCCGTTCCTCCCTGACTCTCTCCCTCTCTCTCTCTCCCTCTCTCTCTCTCTCTCTGTCTCTTCCTCTCCCTCTCTCTTCTCTCTCTTTCCTCTCTCTCTCTCCTCTCTCTCTCTCTCTCAAAGTGTGTGTTTACGTCCTGGATGAATGATAAAGTCTGCTTTTATTTGCTGTTCCTCCCTGCCTCTCTCTCTTCTCTCTCTCTCCCTCTCTCTCTCTCTCTCTGTCTCTTCCTCTCCCTCTCTCTCTCTCTCTCTTCCTCTCTCTCTCTAAGTGTGTGTTTACGTCCTGGATGAATGATAAAGTCTGTTTTTATTTGCCGTTCCTCCCTGACTCTCTGTAACGAGCTGTTTCTTAATCACTTTTTAATGGCCGCTCACATCTGCTCCTGGTTACATCCTGACGCATAGGTCCCAGTGACTTTGCATCCAGAAGAAGAAGAGCACAAAACACCTCTATATCCACCACCGAAACACACTTTATACGACTCATTCTAGGTTTATACATAATCACTTAATGACCCTGAGGACTGCAGGAAAAACGGGTAAACTGTCTCTTTAAGCTGAAGAGAGCTGGCTGTGGTCCTGTTTTACATAATATACAGTTATTTGATCTTAAATGAGGATTTTTATTTCACAAACTTGAGCAGAAAACTGTCAAAAAAATGTATTAGTGCTGGATTTGAACACGTAATGATATTGGCTCTTTAAACTTCTATTCACGAAGACATAAGAAAGATTTTATTGACCTTGAGACCTGCTTCTTTACACAATTATACAAAGTGTAAGCTAGTGATGCGCGGGTCAGCTTTTTTTGTGACCCGATTTAAAATTCAGCCCGACCCAACCCGGCCCGAAAAATGTGCTTAAATTTCAGGACCCGACCCAACCCGAACCCGCACACATTAAAACTGCATAAAACGTTTTTTTTTTTCGAGCTGCGGCCTCCGCGGGGTACGTTTGTCTGAAATGAGCACATACACTTTTATCTGTACAGAGTAGCTCCTCTTCTCGTCACACACGATCTTTGTGAGAGGCTGCGTTGTAATGTTTACAGTTCAGCAGCGGAATGGACGACTTTCATGGACTTATTTTTGGAGAGAAAGTTGTTTTCGTAGCGCTCAAAATGATAAGATTATGCCAGCTCGTGGATTTAGACAATGCGTCGGGATTTTAAGCGGAAAGAAACAGAACCGCGGACTTTTACCGTGGATCTGAAAAGCCCTGTGATGTGGATACAAACAACTGGATTAATCTCCTTCAGACAGATGTATTTTAAGCTTCACCTGGACAGTGGACCTCGTCAGACTTCTTCGTCAGACATTCACGGTGAGTAAAAAGCTTGTTTGCGAGGGTTATTTAAACGTCAACATGCTCTGGAGTCTAGACGTTTCTCCAAGTGAGGATGTAGTTATGTGTTTATGACTGAGTCGAACGTGGCTGCCCCGTCTCCACAGAACGACGTTCTTGTAGTTGAACTCTTGTCCATCTTTCTTTCTGTTTTATATCCAGTTGTAACCTAAATAAACTAAGCTCAGAAGGCATAAGTTGTGTCTTATGTTAAACAGAATTAACGTGTTTGACATGAGGCTTATTGGACTGACGTTCACGTCACTTGAAGCCAAAGCATGACACCAGCGTTTGAACATGGGTTTAGACCCGACCCACCCGAACCTGACCCACTTCTTTAAATTGTGCTATCCGACCCGCCCAAACCCGCGGGCTGACCGCGGGTCCCGCGGGTTACGTGTCGACCCACGCATCACTAGTGTAAGCTCTTATGGTGTGTTCAGACCAGACAGCGTCTTTAGGTTTTAGCGTCCATTTTCAATGTTAAAGAAAGTCGGCGTCAGCCAATTAGAGACTACACTCCTGTGACATGTTGTTCTCCTCTCACATCAAGGAGCAAGGAAGACTGTTTACTCAAGTCTTTTAATCACTTTTTTAACCAAAGGTTGCTTTTTGGGGGCTTTTCTCAAAGACTTGGGTGTCCGTTGCTTTGCAAATATGGTGACACGGCAAAACAAACAACATGGGACATGATCTGGACTGAGACAGAGCTCACATGGATCTATTAAAATGCTTAAACCACTGCTGTACGACATGACACTGGAGGAGAACAGAGACAAAAGACTGGAGGAGGAAAAAATTGTGCAATCGAGTAAGCTACGTTTTATAAATGCAACAAGCCTCTATCTCTCTCTCTCAGCACGATCTGTTCACGAGCAAACAAGCCTTTTACAAACAAGCGGGAGCCTAAAGAAGCGCGTCGGGGCGTTAAAAGTGTCTTTATGTCTCACAAAGCCTCGACGCGCGTCGGGCGTTTGGACGCCTATTTGGGAATCAGCTTAGAAAATGTTCTCTGTCAAAATACGCTTTTACGTGCGAATTTTGATGATCACAAAGAAACCTGAGGTCATATTCTTATTAAAACATAGGCCTAAGTCACAACGCAAACTTTTCCAAACCTCATATTGTGAGTTTGAGTCTGTGTGCTTTTGTGTGGAGTTTGCAAGCTTCTCCTTGTGTCTGGGTGAGTTTCCTCCTGCACTCTGGCTTCAAATACAAACCAAAAACATGCACCAAACAGAATATATGACAGACATTTAGACCTAAGCTCACATATCATCAGAGTTAAATCTAAATGTACAGTATAAGATTTAAGTTTCAAGCTAACCAAAGCTAAAAAAAAATTTAAAATATCATTTTGCAGCATAAAGAAATAAATAAAACATTTATATTTAGTATCTAAATTGGTTTTGTGACGACACTGGAGCAGAGACTTCCAGAGAGTCCACTTCCTCCAGTGAGAACACAGGGCCATATAAGGTCGTTCCTGTGTCTTTGTGCTGTTGTTTGTCCATCAGAAAAAAAAAAGCTTTTACTGAGCGTAATCTGGGGCAAAAAGCTCTGCGGACATTGGGCTTTATTGAGAGAAAAAAGTGAGACAAAGAAGAAGAAGATGCACTTAGACAAAAACAGAAACGACATTTACCTCAGAGGAACTGGTTTTAGTCCCAGTCAAGTTCCAAGTTAGTGCCACACATGTCCCAGTCAAGTCCCAAGTTAGTGCTGCACAAGTCCCAGTCAAGTCCCAAGTTAGCGCCGCACAAGTCCCAGTCAAGTCCCAAGTTAGTGCTGCACATGTCTCAGTCAAGTCCCAAGTTAGTGCCACACATGTCTCAGTCAAGTCCCAAGTTAGTGCTGCACAAGTCCTAGTCAAGTCCCAAGTTAGTGCTGCACATGTCCTAGTCAAGTCCCAAGTTAGTGCCACACAAGTCCCAGTCAAGTCCCAAGTTAGTGCCGCACAAGTCCCAGTCAAGTCCCAAGTTAGTGCTGCACAAGTCCCAGTCAAGTCCCAAGTTAGTCTGCACAAGTCCCAGTCAAGATCGAGTTAGTGTCACACAAGTCCTAGTCAAGTCCCAAGTTAGTGCCACACAAGTCCCAGGTTAGTGCCACACAAGTCCCAGTCAAGTCCCAAGTTAGTGCTGCACAAGTCCCAGTCAAGTCCCAAGTTAATGCCGCACAAGTCCCAGTCAAGTCCGAGTTAGTGTCACACAAGTCCTAGTCAAGTCCCAAGTTAGTGCCGCACAAGTCCCAGTCAAGTCCCAAGTTAGCGCCGCACAAGTCCCAGTCAAGTCCCAGGTTAGTGCCACACAAGTCCCAGTCAAGTCCCAACTTAGTGCCACACAAGTCCCAAGTACTGCCGCACAAGTCCTAGTCAAGTCCCAAGTTAGTGCTGCACAAGTCCCAGTCAAGTCCCAACTTAGTGCCACACAAGTCCCAGTCAAGTCCCAACTTAGTGTCGCACAAGTCCCAGTCAAGTCCCAAGTTAGTGCCACACAAGTCCCAGTCAAGTCCCAACTTAGTGTCGCACAAGTCCCAAGTTAGGCCGCACAAGTCCCAGTCAAGTCCCAAGTTAGCGCCGCACAAGTCCCAGTCAAGTCCCAAGTAGCGCCGCACAAGTCCCAGTCAAGTCCCAAGTTAGCGCCGCACAAGTCCAAGTCAAGTCCCAAGTTAGTGCCACACAAGTCCCAGTCAAGACCCAAGTTAGTGCCGCACAAGTCCAGTCAAGACCCAAGTTAGTGTCACATAAGTCCCAGTCAAGTCCCAAGGTAGTGCCACACAAGTCCCAAGTTAGTGCTGCACAAGTCCTAGTCAAGTCCCAAGTTAGCGCCACACAAGTCCCAGTCAAGTCCCAAGTTAGGCCACACAAGTCCCAGTCAAGTCCCAAGTTAGTGCCACACAAGTCCCAGTCAAGTTCAGGTCCTCTGTTTTTAGTTTCTTTTCAAGTCTTTATTTCAACATACCATAAAATAATTGAACTTTAGAAATATCTGAGAAGAGAGGACTAGACTTCCAGGTCCACACACTTAATCCAGCTCTTCTGTGAAAACCCTGAGACTTTTATAGTGTTGTATTCCTTTAGTCGTTTAGTCGATTAATCGGTCTGGAGTCTTCATTGACCAAAATTTTCATTAGTCGACCCATTAGATCAGAAATTCCCAAACTTTTCAGACCAGGACCCCCAAACTCGCCACCCCCATAGCCAAATAAAATAGATGTCTGTAATAATTTCAAGTTGGAAAAGCATGACAATTGGGTTAAAACTTTCTTTTAGTGTTTCATTGCTTTACGTGACGACCATTCTGTCAAATATGATGCTAACAGTTAAAAAAACCAAGTCAAAAAGGTAAAATTGCATCATGAAACCATTTCGCGACCCCCAGATTTTGGGAACCACTGCATTAGATTTTTATATTCAACAGAAGCATAAAAGTCGTGAATTAGCTGAACATGTGCTTGCCGTTTGCCTTTTTTTGACAAAACACATACTTCTTACATTTCTTCATAATTGTAGTTTTTGCATGAACACCACAGATCAGAATATTGCTAGCTTCAAAGATTTTGTGGTGCTTCTTTTTAGTCGATAATCGGTCGAGGAACATGTCTTGGTCGACTACAGCTCCAGTCTTTGTGTCCCTCCAGTGTGTCCTGGTTTATCTGAAGATCTTCTCCCAGTGGACGTGATCAAACATGTGACTGAAACATGTTTTGTTCAAGAGGCAGAAGAACAGCTGCTCCTCTCCACATGGTAAGAATCTCTATTTATAAAGCGCTTTTCCACCTTTCAAGGCACTCAAGCACTTTACAATCAAGAATATCTCTCTCTCTTCCCCCCTCTCTGTCTCTCATTCTCTTTCTCTGCTGTCTCTCTACTCTTTCCCTCACTCATTCTTCTCTTTCACTTTCACAGTCTTCTTTTCTTTCTTCTCTTGCATTTTTTTTCTGTCTCTCTTCCTCTCTCGCTTTCTCACTCCCCCTTTCTCCCTCATTGTCTTTCACTTTCTACTCTCTGTTTTCTCTCCTCTTTTTCTCTCTGTACTCTTTCTCTTTGCATTTCCATCTCTCTCTTCTCCTTCTCTCTCATTCCCCTTGTACTCTCTTTCTCCTCTGTCGCTCTCCTCTCCCCCCCTCTCTTTCTGCCCCTTCTTACCTCTATTTCTCTCCCCCTGCTTCCATCTTCCTTCCCTCCTTTTCTCTCTCTCTCCACTCCTTCCCTCTCTCTTCTCTCCCCCTACTTCCTTCTCTCCTCCCTCTGTCTCTTCTTCCCTCTCTCTCTCTCCCCCCTCATTCCCTATTTCCTTCCATCCTTCTTCCCTCTCTCCTTTTATTTTTTACAGTGTGTCAGAGAGAGAGAGATTGTGTTGGCTCAGGGCGAAGAGAAGAAAAGCACACGTTTGGATGGGGTTTGATGGTTTGTACAGAGCAGAGCAAACACAATCATCAGGATGGAATGAGAGGAAAGAGAAAAGACTGTTTGGGGTCTGGGTTTCCTGTTTTAGGCCACAGTATGAGCACAATACAAAAGTCTAGTTTGAGCTGGTTATTAGCTTTGTACATTAGCTCCAGTGCATTTTGAATGGGAGAGTTAGCATTAGCTTCACAAACTTACAACTATAATTCTTTGTCCTTGTGCAAATCAGACAAATTGCTGATTTCTTGAAAACTAACCTTAACCCTTTGCATCGGTCTCATGGTTTGGGAGCATTTCTGTCAAAAATTGCAGCACTCTCAAACTGCAAGATAAATTTACCTAAGAGTACAAATAAAGTAACCTAACCTATTTGATTAAATCTATATACCATGGTCAGTGAGAATTCAAATGTTAACTGGCGTGCATTATAATCGTACGCACACGTAGTTCGGCAGGTTAAATCACCGACATATCAGTGCGCTGAATACGTCTCCACGGCAACGCGCAACATCTGGGCAAATCCAATGAACTTTTGACAGGCCGAGATGGAAGAGAAGAGTCTCTGTAGCGCTGTCGCTGTCTGACTCTTTCATAATAAAACTTTGCTTTCAGCAGGATTATGTTGAGGCTTTATTGTGCAGTACACACAGGAAGTGATACTTTTGGTTGACGGTGACTTGACCGTCTTGACACAACTAAGTTAGCTAGCGCGGAACTTTTTAGTTTTTAATAGACTCGTGTACTGGATATTTTAAGCAACATGAGAGGACGGACATCGCATTTTGTGAGCGTGGACTGGGATTTTAGCACAGAGACACACAACGGTCGGAATACATCGCCTGCACAGGACAGGCTTTGAAAACTGAGAGACTGCATCCTGCTCAAACTTTTCCTCCGCCCTGAGGTAAATAAACACATGTGACTGAGAGCGAGGCAGAGAGAGAGAGAGAAACGGAGGAGCGATCTCTCCTCCGTCTCTCTCTCTCTCTCTCTACAACAGCCAGCGCCTGTGCATTTGAACGTAAACATGCTATGTTGCCGCTGTTAAGCCCGGACACAATAAAAGTAGACCCAAAGGTACAATTTTCCGAGCAAAATTTGAGATCAGTGAACGAACTGTACGTCTATATTAAAGTTTTTCGCCGTTTGACCAGGTATAAGTGGATTAAAAACTCAGAGCCTGTGCATTACACAGATATAATAGACTCCGCGTCGTGCATTATATCTGTGTAATGCACGGCTCCTCGTTGTTTAATCCTTACTTAAGCCTATTTTATAAATTAAATGTTGAGAACTGACACATTTTCAAGGCGCACCTGCTGCTATTTGTTCTCCGGCTGCACACTGGTTGAAAAACAAAACATTTTACAAAATCCTTCTCCTAATCCAACCTGCCCCAAGCCCCAAACTTACCCATTAAACCTAAAGACAATGTCATCATGTGGTTTCAACCAAAACTCGTGTCTATTTTACGCTTTTCATATCGTGCAACATATACGACGTAACATATTTATTATTATTATACATTAAAATCCATCTTCTGAAACACAAGACAAGTGTTTCTATCCTGTTACTGCCTCGTCTCCCAAAACTCGCCCAACTGAAGTTCTTTAAAGGTGTGAACAGATTAAAAACAAGCAGCGTAAATACTTTCTCTTTAGATATAGTGGGACTTTGGCACCAGTGAGACGTTTCTCTGCCAAACTCACATCTCTGTGTGCACGTTCTGATCAGGAGTTATGTGAGATCTGTGGGAGGAGAAGAAGGAGAGAGAGACGAATCTGAAGAGTAAATCATCTGGACCAATGAGAGGTAGAGAGAGAGAGAAAGAGAGGAAGAGAGAGGAGAGAGAGAGAGGAAAGAGAAGAGAAAAACAGGGAGGAGGAGAGAGAGGAGAAGAAGAGAGAGACGAATCTGAAGAGTAAATCATCTGGACCAATGAGAGAGAGAGAGAGAGAGAGAGAGAGAGAGAGAGAGGGGAGAGAGAGAGAGAGGAGAGAAGAGGAGGGGGAGAGAGAGGAGGAAGAGAGGAGAGAGAGGGAAGAGAGGAGAGAGAGAGAAGAAGAGAAGAAGAGAAAGAGAGGGGAGAGAGAGAAGAGAGAGAGAGAGAAGAGAGAGGAAAAGAGAGAGAAGAAGAGGAAAGAGAGAGAGAAGAGAGAGAAAGAGGAGAAGAGAGAGGAAAGAGAGGAGAGAGAGAGAAGGGAGAGAGAGGGAAGAGAGAGAAGAGAGAGAAAGAGAGAGAGAGAGAGACAGAAGAGAGAGAGAGAAGAGAAGAGAGAGAGAGAGAGAGAAGAGAGAAGAGAGAGAGAGAAAAGAAGGAGATAGAGAGAGAGGAGGAGAGAGGAGAGAGAGAGAGAAGGGGAGAGAAAGAAGAGAGAGAGAGAAGAGAGAGGAAAAGGGAAGAGAAGAGAGAGAGAGAGAGAGAAGAGAGAGAGAAAGAGAGAGGGAGAAGAGAGAGAAAAAAGAGAGAGAATGAGAGAGGGAGAAGAGAGAGAAGAGAGAGAGAAAAAAAAAGAAAGAGAGAGGAGAAGAGAGAAAAGAAGAGAGAGAGAGAGAAAAAAAGAGAAGAGAGAGAACAGAAAGAGAGAGGAGAGAGAGAGAAAGAAAAGAGAGAAGGAGAGAGAGAGAAGAGAGAGAAGAAAAGAAGAGAGAGAAATGAGAGAAGAAGGAGAGAAAGAAAAGAGAAGAAAAAGAGAAAGAGAGAGAAGAGAAAGAGAAGAAGGAGAGGGAAGAAGAAAGAGAGAGAGAGAAAGGAGAGAGGAGAGAAAAGAGAGAGAGAAAAGAGAGAGAAGAGAGAGAGAAGGAAAGAGGAGAGACAGAGAAGAGAATGGGAAGAGAGAGCAAAGAGAGAAGAGAGAGAGAGAAAAAGAGAGAGAAGAAGAGCGTTTGGATAATTAGACTTAAAACACTTCGTTAGCATAGCGCTGAGAGTTAGCGGCGTGCCGTTCATAATCAGGTCGTTTAATTAGAGACCAGATATGTTCATAACGAGCAAATGAACGACGCGCAGCCAAACAGTTCTCTGATGAAGTATTTGGAATGTGAAGTGAATGTAAGAGAAAGAATACTGCGCTAACAGGTTCACACACAACGTTCTGCTACGGACTGTTGCCATGGCAGCGCAGTATTTTACCAGAAATAAACACATTTAAACATACTTCAACGGTTACTTCAGTGATTAAAAAGCTTAGACAGTGGGGTATCTTGTCTTCATCTAAAATTTAAATAAAAACAGACTCTTTGGAGCAGAAACACACGTCTGGACTCTTTGTGAAGCTGAGTAGTTTTAGTTTCTGATTCTGACTGACTCTGTTTAAGTGGAAACAAGCTCTGCACAAAAGAACATCAGGTTTTAAAGTTCACAAATGTAAATATAAGAAGAAGTACAGCTGGAGTCAGAGCGTGGGACAGGATGACTCTGGTATATTTTGGGTTTAGACAATTCTTCTAGCTGAAGTTAGCTTGTAGTTTTAGGACATGTATTAACTGAAAAAAAGTTTAGATGGAGCTCATTGAAACCTTACCTTATATGGGCATAAATCAAAATAAAAATATTTGTCTTTTGCGTGGCCTCAAGCAGAAGAATGAAACAAGACAAACTATTATTGTACCATGAGCACGTTTCTAGTCCTTTGTTATGTGTCTTTATACGATGTTTCTATTTGATGCTGTGAAAAGTAATGTAGTGGTCCAGACCGCACTTATCCAGACCTCAAGACAGATCAAGACCAGGTCCATCGAGACTAAATCACATGATCTTATTGAGCAGCAACTGTGCCTGGGCAGCCTGTTCTCATGGATAAGCGTGTGAATACCACGCTATGTAAACAGGTGTCATATAACGTACTTCTATTTATCGTGTGTATTTGACGTGTTTCTGTCCAGTTCATTTCAATGGTGAATGTTAAAGGTGTTATTATTCATGAAAACTAACACAATCCTAATCCTAACTTAACCAACTCCAAGCCAAAGAGCTAAACTTACCAATTTTTGTAACTTCAGACTTAAATTTGGCCGTTAATCCCTTGAAAAACCTCGTGTTTGTCGTCAACACATCATGTGTCCAGACTACGCCAGAAAAAACGAGCGTGTAATTGCACGCCAAAACAGACAGAGGGCGTCGTCGTGACACGTATTTGTCATTCCCCTAAAACACTTATATATCACTTATATAAATACAGGACAAATACCTTGGAAGTATTTGTAGTTTTATTAAAATGGTGTTTTGATGAAATTACATACGCTGCCATTTGCTGTGATTGTGACATAAATAGTGTTGTCCCGTGTCCTGGTCTGTGGGTCGTCCTGGTCTGGTGGGGTCGTCCCGTGTCCTGGTCTGTGGGTCGTCCTGGTCTGTGGGTCGTCCTGGGTCCTGGTCTGTGTCCTGGTCCATGTCCTGTGTCTGTGGGACGCTGGGTCGTTAGCGGAGCAGGTTGTAATAGACACTGACGCTGTGTTACGGCTTGCTGCTTTTCATTATGTGGCTAATGATTCTCTGTCAGCTCCTGTTTCTACATGAAGAACGGATAAAGAGAAACGAGTGGGAGGAGAGAGAGAGAGGGAGGAGGTAGGGGAGAGAGAGAGAGGGGGAAGAGAGAGAAGAGAAGAGAGAGAGGGGAGGGAAGAGGGGGAGAAGAGGGAGAGGAAAGAGAGGAAGAAAGAGAGAGAGTAGGGAGAGAAGGAGAGGAGAGAGAGAAAGAGAGAGAAAAGAGAAAGGAGGAGAGAGAAAGGGAGGAGAAAGAGAGGGAGGAGAAAGAGGAGAGAGAGAGGAGAGAGGGAAGGACAGAGTTAGAGAGAGAGGGAAAGAGAAGAGAGAAGAGGGAGAAGAGGAGAGAGAAAGAGAGAAAGACAGGGAGGGATAGAGAGAGGGAGAGGAGAGAAAAGAGAGAGAGAGGAGAGAGGAGGAGAGGAGAGGAGAGAAGAGGGAGAGAGAAGAGAGGGAGGAGAAAGAAGGAGAGAGTAGAGAGGAGGAAGGAGGAAGAGAGAGGGAGGAAGAGAGAGGAGAAAGGGAGAGAGAGGAAGAGAGAGAGAGAGAGAAGGAGAGAAGAGGAAGAGGAGGAGAAAGACAGAGAGAGAGAAAAGAGAGAGGAGAGAGAAGGGAGAGAAGGAGGGGGGGGGAGGGGAGAGGAGAGAAAGGGAAGAAAGAGAGAGAGAGAGAGGGAGAGAGAGAGACAACAGATTCAGAGTGATTGATGGTGAAATTTAGAATGATAATAATTTTGTTCAAATCAGGAGGTAAAACAATCAGCAGAGTCATTATCATTTCATTTATAAACAGTTCTTGAAATATCCAAACTGCATTAACTCCATTTTTTTCCTTCTTCTTTATCCTGAAACATTCTTGGAAAACATTTACTGAACTACATTTATAATTGAGCAAAAGAAAAGAGTGATTATAGATTCTTCTACAGACGAGCTAAAATAAACATTAAACATGTGAGGGTAAGAGCAACCATCCCCACAGAACGTCTCCTAGCAACAGCACGGAGCGGAAACCAGACCCAACATGGCCGCCACAGGACACATGTTTACATTTGGACTTTTGGTCTTTTTCATTACAATGTGCAGTGGCAGAGTGGTTAGCTCTCTGGCTTCACAGTGAGGAGATTTAAAGGTAAATTCAGTGTGTTCATGATCTCTCTGGGGGAGTTTGCATGTTCTCCTGTGTTACTGTGGATTTTCATGTTGAGAGAACTGTAAATCCTCCTGATGAACGATGAGAGAGAGAGAGTGACTGTGTCAAGACCGAGTCAAGACTGACAGAGGTGCAAGTAACTAAGTATTTTACTCAAATACTGTACTGTAGTTTCATGAGTATCTGTACTTTACTTGAGTTTTGCATAATCTTGTGACTTTTTACTTGCACTTCTAACATTTTTCAAGAAATATCTGTACATTTACTCCCTACAGTTTTTAAAACATGGTGAATGACTTTATGAGCTCATAAACAGGTATTTTTTCTCTAAACCCAAATAGAGCTGCTGTTGTCGTGTATCAGAGCTTTGTGAACAAATTAAAACAGAAAATTGCAAAAAAAAAAAAAAAAAGTTTAAATTTTGAACAATTATAATATTTCTCAACAATACAAGTCTGATTAATTATAATTAATAGGTGGGTTTCACATTCTAGAATTCTTGTCAGTTATAGGGCAAGAGTCCTGTGAGGAAGATTTTCCTATTAATAACATTGGGCTTTGTCGTAAATAATTCAAAAATATTTTGCTAATTTAAAAAGCGATTATTTCTATAATGACTAGAACCTACTCATTTTGTATTACAAAAATAAATTTAAACAATATTATTTTAGCTGCCCTCCACCTCATTGAAATTACATTGACCTGTAGAAGGTTGTGATGTCATCTGAAACCCATCTATCACACTCACAACATTACAAACCAACTTTGCATTGAAAAAATTATTTCTAGACTGGCTCATATGTCGTAAAACCTGTTTGTAATCTTTATTTTTCAATTTTTTTCTGGTTAGATGTTTAAGACATGTACAGTTACAGAATGCCAAAAGTAAAGATGCTTGTACCAGATTATAGCTAGAAAGCTAATTTCCATCTGCAGTCCTTCGATTTGTTAAATAGATTTTTTATTTCAAGCCAAATTATTTGTTCATGTATAAGACAATTTTGCTCACACCAGTGGACAATTGAGACAAGCTCAAACCTCTTGAAAACATCAGAAATCCCTTGAAACGAAAATTGGAGACTAGAGAATAACTTTTGACAGTGTGATACTTTTGACTGTTTTTACTTAAGTAAATTTACACAGGTTTACTTTTTTATACTTTTAACTCAGTAAAAGAGGATGACTTTTACCAGAGTTGTTTTTACACAAGTAACTGTACTTTTACTGGAGCAGTGAACTTCAGTACTTTTGCATCTCTGAGACTGGACTTGGTCTTGTCTTGAGTCGGTCTAACATCGAGATCACGTTTTGTGCAGTGGAACAGCACAGGACTGTACATACCACCCGACCCGAGCCGATAAAAACAGGGCTTTGGACTCGTCTCAATCTGATTTTTAAAGCTCTCTTGACTCTCACTGGTCTCGATCTTGAGGTTTTCTCTTGACCTCACTGGTCTCGATCTTGATTTTAAAGGTTTCTCTCTTGACTCTCACTGGTCTCGATCTTGATTTTTAAAGGTTTCTCTCTTGACTCTCACTGGTCTCGATCTTGATTTTTAAAGGTTTCTCTCTTGACTCTCACTGGTCTCGATCTTGATTTTTAAAGGTTTCTCTCTTGACTCTCACTGGTCTCGATCTTGATTTTTAAAAGGTTTCTCTCTTGACTCTCACTGGTCTCGATCTTGATTTTTAAAGGTTTCTCTCTTGACTCTCACTGGTCTCGATCTTGATTTTTAAAGGTTTCTCTCTTGACTCTCACAGGTCTCGATCTTGATTTTTAAAGGTTTCTCTCTTGACTCTCACTGGTCTTCGATTGATTTTAAAGGTTTTCTCTCTTGACTCTCACTGGTCTCGATTTGATTTTTAAAGGTTTCTCTCTTGACTCTCACTGGTCTCGATCTTGATTTTTAAAGGTTTCTCTCTTGACTCTCACTGGTCTCGATCTTGATTTTTAAAGGTTTCTCTCTTGACTCTCACTCTCTAAGGTCTCTCTCATCTTGATTTTAAAGGTTTCTCTCTGACTCTCACTGGTCTCTGATTTTTAAAGGTTTCTCTCTTGACTCTCACTGGTCAATCTTGATTTTTAAAGGTTTCTCTTGACTCTCACTGGTCTCGATCTTTTTTTTAAAGGTTTCTCTCTTGACTCTCACTGGTCTCATCTTGATTTTAAAGGTTTCTCTCTTGACTCTCACTGGTCTCGATCTTTTTTTTTTTTTTAAAGGTTTCTCTCTTGACTCTCACTGTCTCGATCTTATTTTTAAAGGTTTCTCTCTTGACTCTCCTGGTTCGATCTTTTTTAAGGTTTCTCTCTTGACTCTCACTGGTCTTATCTTGATTTTTAAAGGTTTCTCTCTTGACTCTCACTGGTCTCGATCTTGATTTTTAAAGGTTTCTCTCTTGACTCTCACTGGTCTCGATCTTGATTTTTTATTTATAAGGTTTCTCTTTGACTCTCACTGGTCTCGATCTTGATTTTTAAGGTTCTCTCTTGACTCTCACTGTCTCGATCTTGATTTTTAAAGGTTTCTCTCTGACTCTCACTGGTCTCGATCTTATTTTTAAGGTTTCTCTCTTGACTCTCACTAGTCTCGATCTTGATTTTTAATTTCTCTTGACTCATGGTCTATCTTTTTTTAAGTTTCTCTCTTGACTCTCACTGGTCTCGATCTTGATTTTTAAAGGTTTCTCTCTTGACTCTCACTGTGCTTCATCTCCTTGATTTTTAAAGGTTTCTCTTTACTCTACTGGTCTTTCTTGATTTTTAAGGTTTCTCTCTTACTCTCACTGGTCTCGATCTTGATTTTTAAAGGTTTCTCTCTTGACTCTCACTGGTCATCTTGTTTTAGGGTTTTCTTTGCTCTCACTGGTTGATCTTGTCTCCGGACACTGTGGGCCTCGAAAGGTCTTGATCTTGATCAGTATGTCGATCAGTGTAAATGCATGGTTGTTGTTTGATTCACACATACAGTACGTTCCAACACAATATCTGAAAGGTTAAATTACACACACACACACTTTATTCAGAATATATTTTAGCTTCAGTGTTTTCAGTGAACGTGACAAATGGTGTTCAGTATATTTCTGTGTGATGTCCTGTCCTGTTCCTCTCTCTCTCTCTGGCAGCTCCGGTTAATCACGTCTCTAATTACAAAGCCGATACCCGCCTTTCCAAACGAACCCTGGACACACGACGCACAGGCCTTAGCGATCCGCAGCAGAACACATTACTCACGTGTAATTAGTCTGTCCTGGTTCAGACACTCTGCACTTAGCACACTTAGCACACGAGGCTTTCTGCAGAGCCAGGTCTTATTTACTCCAGCTTTTAGCCAAATAGACTCAATTAAAGAGAAGTTTTTAGTTTCACTTTAGCTGCTTTAGTCACGAGTAAATGTCAAAGTGGGTGGAATGGAGAAGATAAATTATAAAGAACAGTTTTGTCAGGATTGATGTCGACTGGTTCTCAAACTTGTTTCTTTCAGTCCCACCAGATCAAAACCTAGACAGTTCTAGGCTTATATAAGAGCTGAAAATGGTTTAAAAAGTATACAAAATCATGTCTAAAACAATGTTAAATCATAGATAAGGATGCTTACACAAAAAGAGGACAAAAACATGAGCAGAATTGTCTCTAAATGTACCGTATAAAGTGCAATCCAAACAGTTTCATACTAGGGTTGTAGGCGACCAAAAACATTCTCAGTCGACTAAAGACAAGTCCCATCGACTAATTAATCGACTAAAGCTTTGAAGTAGAGACTTGCACAGGACTAGATTTTCATGACTGCTCCGCCCGATCCCGAAGCATCCGTGACCGTTCCCGCCCGATCCCGACGCCCCCGTGTGCCTGCCCGCCCGATAAGCTCCTGCAAGTCCCGTTGGGTCCCGACTTTTTTTTTATTTGTTTGTGTGTGTGCACTGCAAAGAAGGCCTCACAAAAATAAGGAAATTGTGCATATTTTGAGTTAAAACATCTTATTTCAAGTGAAATAATCTGCCAGTGCAGGAAGAAAATGTGACTAACCCTGTTGTTTTGAGCAGAAAATGCTAGTTTCAAGAACTCTTTTTTTTTAAGCAAATCTATTCATGATTCAAGCTATTATGGCCTAAAACAGATACATATTTGTTTTTATAAGGTAAATCAGATAAAATATCTTAAAACAAGTCAAATAATCTAAGTTAGACTTGGCCTTATTAGCGAAAAAATCTTAAAATTAGTCTTTTAAGATTAATATGCTTAATTCACACGGGAAGAACTCGGAGTAGAGCCGCTGCTCCTCCACTCCAGAGGAGCCAGCTGAGGTGGCTCGGCATCTGTACGGATGCCTCCTGGACAAAGCCTCCCTGGTGAGGTGTTCCGGGCATGTCCCACTGGAGGAGACCAAGGGGAAGACCCAGGACACGCTGGAGGGACTATGTCTCTGGACTGTCCTGGGAACGCTCGGGATCCTCTCAGAAGAGCTGGAGGAAGTGTGTGGGGAGAGGAAGTTAGGCCTCCCTGCTCAGACTGCTGCCTCCACGTCTCGACTCCGGATGAAGCGGAAGAAAATGATGGATGGATGGATGGATGGATGCTTAATTCAAGTCATTTTATCTTTACAAGATACAATAGATTATGAAGTTAGTTCTAAAAACTACACACAAATAACAAATAGAAACATAGAAATAACAAATTTCAAAATAAATTGCCAAAAGAATGTTCAGCTCATCTCGAGTTAAAGCCAATGCAAAAGAATCATTTTCAGAAGACATTTGAAATTCTCAACCGAAGTGGCCTTTCTTATATCTTATATTTACATTTTGGTCCAGCTCTGGAGAACTTTCGTCTTTAGTCTGGACCTTGGACAGTCCAAAAGCTGCAATGTCTGAACTTTAAAGTGCATGCATTTAAGTTGACATAAAATACATTTCTGATCAAAGACAAGAGGAGTGTGATGTTGCAGATTGTCGTCTCACGGAGCTCCAAGTCCCAAGTCTAAGTCCATTTTATCAAGCTCATGTCTGACTTAAGTCCACAGCTCTGATACAACCTCCAGACTCATGACATTATCACATTCTACAACGTGAACACCTCTGACGAAGTCCTGCCGCCGAAACTGTCCGAGCTCATTACAACTGTTTTATCAGAAAGTCAAAGCTTAATAATCAAGTAGACAGAATGAATTTCCCGTCATCAGTATTCTCGTAGATGGACTTGGTATTTTCCTAAAGCTCAGACGATGTTAATGTCACAGAATCTCTCCTGAAGCGTCTGTAAATGTAATTCTTTAAACGTTCAGCTGAGCGTGTGTGTGTCGCTGTAAAAAGTGCCTCCTAATCCGTCCACTTAACCTCACTTAAAGGCTTTTTAATGGGACTGACTCGCCCGACCGACCGACCGCTCTTCTGAACACTCTCTCTCTCTCTCTCTCTCTCTCCCTTTTCTCTCTTTCTTTCTTTAATCACTTTTTGGAGACGATTCTTGGCTTTGGCTCAGACCCAGATCTCTGCACAATGACTCCAGTGAACTCCACATCATTTTTCACCTCTCCTCCACCTCTCTCTCTCTCTCCTCTCTCTCTCGGTGTGTCTTTCTTTCTCTTTCTCTCTCACTCTCTTGCTGCTTCTCTCTTTCTCTTCCTCCTTTCTTCATCTCATCCTCTTTTCTTATCCGTCTCTCTTGGCTTTATTCCAATTAAATTACCACTTGTTCACATCGCCTGTCTCTTTCTCCCTCCCCACTCTTTCTTTCTTTCTCTCTCTCTCTTTCTCTCATGTCTCTCTGTCTCCCTCTCTCCTCCTCTCTCATTCCCCCTCCTCTATTTCTCTCTCTCCTCCTTCTCGCTCCTTCCCTCTCTCGTTCCCCTTCTGCCCCCCTCTTTCTTCTTCCTCTCCCTTGCTGTCTCTCTCTCTCTTTTTCTTTCTCTACCTCCACTCCTGTTTCCCTCTCTCCTCCTTCCCTCCTCTTTTCCCTTTCTCTGTTTCACTCTCTCCTCACGTCCTCTTCTCTCTTCTCCCTCTCTCTGTGTTTCTTTCTTACTCTCTCTATCCTCTCTTTCCTTTTCATCTCATCCTCTTTCTATCCGTCTCTTATGGCTCTGTTCCAGTTAAATTACCACTTGTTAAGATCACCTGCTCTCTCTCTCTCTCTCCTCTCTTATCTCTCTCCTCACCTCCTCTCTCCTCCCTACTCTCTCTCTCTCCCCTCTCCCTCTCTCTCTCTCTCTTCTCCTCCTCCTCTTCTCTCTCTCTCTCCTTCTCTCTCTCTTTGTCTCTTGGCTCCATTCCATTAAATTACCATCTATGGTTCAGATTCCTGTCGTGTCATGTCTGTCCTCTGCTCCTCTCTCCTTCCCCCTCCCTCTATTTTCTCCCTCCCTTGCTCGCCCTCCTCTCTTTTCTCCCTCTCTGCTCTCTTCTCCCTCCCCTCTCTCATCTCCCTTACCCCCGTCCTCATTCTCTCTTTCTTCTCGTCTTGGCTCTGTCCAGTTAAATGTTCAGATCACTTGCCTTTATCTCTCTCTCTTCCTCTCACTCTCCCTACTCTTCTCTCTCTTCTCTCATTCTCTCTCTCTTCCTTCTTCCTTGGCTCTGTTCCCAGTTAACATTACCCATTGTTCAGATCGCGTGGTTCTCTCTCTCTACTTCCTTCAGTCGCCTACCCATCCTCTCCTCGTCATCCCTCCCTCCCTCTCTTGCTCTCTCTCTCTCCCTCTTCTCATCTCTGCTTCTTCTCGTCGTCTTTTGTCTCTTGTCTCTGTGTCCAGTTTAAATTAGCCACGTTGTTCAGAGTCGCGTGTTCTCTCGTCACTTCTCTCCCTCAACCTCTCCCTCTCTCTCCCTTCTCTCCTCTCCTTTTCTCTTCATTCTCTCTGGCTCTGTTCCAGTTAAGTTACCACTTGTTCAGATCGCCTGTCTCTCTCTCTCTCTCTCTCTCTCTCTCCCTCCCTGCCCCCCCTCTCTTCTCCCTCCCTCTCCTACCTTCTCTCCCTCTCTCCGCCCCCCCCCCTCTCTCTCTCTCTCTCCTTCTCTCTCTTCTTCTCTCTTGGCTCTGTTCCAGTTAAATTACCACTTGTTCAGATCGTCTGTGACACGGTGAAGCAGAACTTAATTACACCCTCGCCTCCCCCTCTCCTTTCTCCTCTCGCTCACACCTCTCCCTCTAACCTGTCTCATCCCTTTTTCTCTCTCCTCTTCTCCACTTCCCTCCCTCTTTCTATCTTTATCTCTCCCCCTTTCACCCCCCTCCTCTCTTTCATATCAGCCTTTCTCTTCTTTCTCACTTCTCCTCATTAGGATCCTTCACATCTCTTCCTGTCTGTCTTTTCTCTCTTTCTCTTCTCACTAACTCTCTCTTTTTTCCTCTTCTCTCTCTCTTCTTCTCCTTCCTGTCTGCTCTTTCTTTCTCTCTCACCATATCTCTCATTCTTTCTTCTCTCATAGTCTCAGCTATCTACATCTCTCTTCTTTTCTTCTTTCTCTCTCTCTACTACCCTTTATTGCCCTCTCTCTCTTCCCTTCTCTGCTTCTCTCTCTTTTCTTCTTTCACCCATGTCTCTTTCTCCTTCTCTCTTTTGTCTCTTCTTCTCTCTCCCCTCGCTTTTCTTTCTCTCTCCTCCTCTCTCTGTCTTTCTCTCTCCCTCTTCTCTCTCTCATTCTCTCTTTCTCTCCTTTCTCTCTTTCCTCCCTCTCCCCCTTCTCTCTCTCGTCTTTCTCTCTCACTCCTCCTCTTCAGGCCCCTTCACACCTCTCTTCTCTCCCTCCCTAATGTCTCTTATTCACATTCTCACTCTTTCCACTAACTCTCCTTTTTTCTCTCTCACTCCCTCCCTCTTTCTTCTGTCCCTTTCTCTCTCTCCTCAATCTTTTTTCTCCTCTCTCATTCTCCTCTTCCTCCCCCTCTCTCTATTTATTTTCTCTTCTCTTTCTTTCTCTTCTCTCTTTTCCTCTCTTCCCCTTTTTTCTCACTCTCCTTTTCTCTCTCTCTCTCCTTCTCCTCATATTTATCCATTTCTCTTCTATCTCTTTTCTCTCTCTCCTCCCCTCTCTCTCCTCTTCCCTTCTCTCTCTCCCTTTATCTCCCCCTCTCCTCTTTTATCTCTCCCTCACTCCCTCTTTCTCCTCTCTCTTGTTCTTTCTCAGTCAACAGCTTGTTACAAGTCGGCTCCGGGTTGGAGACTTGGACACAGACTCTCTCCCTCCTCTCTCTCTCGTTCTTTTCTCCCTCTCCTCTCTCTCCTCCTCATTAGGCCCCTTCACACCTCTCTCCTCCCCCTCTCTTTCTCCCTCTCTGCGGCTCGTTACGGGTCAGGGCTGGGACAGACTCCTTCCCCCTCTCTTTCTCTCTCTTTCTCCCTCTCTCTTTCTCTCTCCCTCTTCACTCTCTTTCTCTCTGTCTTTTCCTTTTCTCTCTCTCTATCTTTCTCCCCCTTTCTTTCTCTCTCCCTCGTCACTCTCCCTTTTCTCTCTCTTCCCTCCCTTTCTCTCTTCCTCTTCACTCTCTTTCTCTCTCTCCCTTTTCTCTCTCTCCTTCTCCCCCTCTCTCTCTCTTCCTCTTTTCTCTCTCCCTCTTTCTCTCTCTCTTTCTTCTCTCCTCTTTCTCTCCTCTTCATTAAGCCCCTTCACAACAGACTCTTTCCCCCCCGCTCTTTCTCCCCTTCTCTTTCTCTCTCCCTCTTCACTCTCTTTATCTCTCTCTCCTCATCACTCTCTTTCTCTGTGTCTTTCCCTTTTCTCTCTCTATCTTTCACCCCCCATCTCTCTCCCTCTTCACTTTCTTTTCTCTCTCTCTCCTTTTGTCCCTCTCTTTTTCTCTCCCTATTTCTCCCTCTTCCTCTTCTCTCTCTCTTTCTCTTTCTTCTCCTTCTCTTCTCTCTCCTCCTCATTAGGCCCCTTCACACCTGTCTCTTCCCCTCTCTTTCTCTCCCTTTACATCTCGTTACGGGTCAGCGCTGGATATAAGATTCTAGCACAGACTCCTTCCCCCTCTCTCTCTCCCTCTCTCTTTTCTCTCCCTCCCTCTCCCTCCCTCTCTCTCTCTCTCTCTCTTTCTCGGACACAAACACGCTCTGAAGACGTTGAATCTGGCAGTGAACACAATATGGATTTAACGAGGCCCGGTGTCAGAAAATCAAAAGTCCAGACAAACTATGGAAATGATGCTTCAGTCGATGAGGGAGAGATGAACTGAACTGAACAGACGAGTGAGGAAGAGAGAGAGACGGAGGAGGAAGAGAGAGAGATGAACTAAACTGAGAGACGAAGGAGGAAGACAGAGAGGGGTTGCACAAACTTGTTCATATGATCCTGTGAGGCTGGATGGTGAGCAAGAGTCAGAGCCGGCTCGTCCAGGCAGTAAAGGCAAATGCACCAGCTGATGCCCTGAGATGCTGAGCTCAAAGGGTGATGGACGACTGACACATGATCATTCACAGCACTAAGTCAAACCAAAGGCCCTGGAGACAGTTTAGAGAGAACACTGGGGTGATCAACCCTGAGCCTCGTGAGCTGCATGAGACTCTTGGTTCATTCGAGTGAGGTTCTTAGGCTCATTCAGAAACATTTGTGACTCCACTCTCACTCTCTCCCTCTCTTTCACCAATGTATCTCGAGAGGGGTGGGGGTGGGGGGATGGAACACACTACACTTTAAATCTATCAGGGGCACCAAAAGGGCTAGAGCCACCACTGGCAAGAGTCCACACTGTACTTCAAACAATTAGTGACTATTACAACAAAAACTGCTACAAGCAAAACTTTTTTTCTGTTTTTAGTCAGTTTGCCTTCTCAGTTTTTAGGCCTTTCAAAAACATTGTTCAAGCTGCTCTAACTTTACAGAATTTCTGTGGAACACTAACTTTAGCCGTCATTATGTAATTTCTTTTAAATAGTTATAATAATAAGTGTCTAATGTTGCTCCAACACACACCAAACTTTACAGACTTTGCACCAGGATTTGATTTGTTATCAATGAAGCTAAATGCAGCTGTTTTTGATGATGGAAGAAGACCAACAGGGAGTATTTGTTTCTTAACATGAGGGTGTGCACGCACAATGAGTTATTATAATGACTAGAGAGAGCAAAGCCATGGTAACCAATAGCAACAGCAGTCCAGTTCTGACAGCCATCTTGTGTAGGGAGAGTCGACTAAAGATCTCAGACAAACTAACAGGAAGCTGAACATCTAAATGACATTTTCAGTTAAATACTTTGACAACTGAACCTTCTCATATTTGTACAAGTTTTATGCTTTTGTTCAACAAAACTATTGTGAAAACATCTTGAACAAACATACTTTTTAATATTAGAAATGTTCTTTTATAGAGGGATTATTTGTTTCTCAACACGGGGGACGCGAGCACAGCCTGAGAGCAGAAAGAGCCACAGGATGCACCGATCCAGCTTTTTTCTGTCCTGATACCAATACTGATACTGATACTTTAAGTGTCTGCCGATATCGATATCAACCGATACTAATGTTGATAAGAAATACCTTATTTTTCTCATCAAAACACAGGACATTTGGTCATATTGTGTTATGAAACTATTGTTTGTAGTGCAAGCCACAACTTAATCTGAATAAAATGTCAAACATTATGAGACATTCTAGATCAACATTAGTCTCATTATGTCCAATTAAAGGGACAACAATGGCATCGGCTGAACCGATATCATGGAGCCGATATCCAATCGATTTATCGGATCAGTGCATCACTATGCCAAACACAAACTGTAGCAGCAACACTAACCAGCGCTGTTGTCAGTAAGAGTTTATCTGTGAGAAAACAAAATTTCTGCTGCTAAATCAACATTTGTGAATGAAACTCATCTTTACTACTCAAACATGTTACATTCAGGTGAAAACACAGAGTAAAACACAGTCTCAAGCTTCAGGAGTCAGACGTCTGTCAGACCAGTTCAGACCTGATCCAAACAGCTCCTCTCCTGGTTTGTTGTTTCATTCAAAGAAGTTTCCCCAGACAACTAGATTAACAGTGTCTCTTTCTGCATGGAGCGTGTGAAGTAAGTGACATTAGCTGAAAACTCCACTTATCAGTGTTCTTCTCAACATTACTTTGATCCATGCATGTTAAAACAATCTTGTACTTGTCTTGCAGCTGATGCTTGAGTGTCTGTTTTCACCTACCACCTATCCCCGCCCACTTGTTTGTAATTACTTTTTTTTACTACTCAAAAACATTGGTTTAAAATTGTCATGTAGCCACATTTCTCCCCAAAATATGAGTAATTCACAACTGTCTGCTTATTGAAATTAAGACGTCAATACACTTTACAATGAACAAAATGCAAATTCCTGATGTTCACATGTCAAAGTTTCTCACTAAACCCACAGAAAACCCCACCAGTCCGTCTCATTAAAGCTGCAGACACATCAGATCCTCGTTGTTTGTGTCGTGTTTCAGTCTTATCCGGTCCGGGTGTTTGTGGGTCAGAGGTATTTGCATAGAGCAGGTGTTACATTAGTTCTGATGATTGTTCTGGGGAAATGCATTGTGTTATTTACGACGCTGCCTCTGCAAACAGGGGATTGTGGGTAAATAAGAGCGTCTGCATCTGCATAAGCCTGGAGGAAATGAGAGGCTCCTGCTGCGAGGCGTCGGAGAGCTGCTAATAATGAGAGAGCCGGGGTTTGTGCACTGATCAGAGGAACATGTGGGTTATGTCACACATGTTTATGACGACACGTGGTGCTCTATATATTCTATCATTGACTACTGTGGATATGACTTGTGTTCTTAAGACAGATCACAAAAATAACAAATGTTTTATTAAAAAGCCTATATTCTCCAGAAACATTGCTTTAATTAAAATAGCTTGATTCTTGTATTTCTAATGAGATGTTCATGTAATCACAACATTTACATTACCAATAATTAGCCCGTTTGGCCAAGTTCATGGCAGCCCAATCGTCCACATTTATGACCAGGACACTCTTGAAAAAGAGATTTATCTCAATGAGGCTCTTCTGGTTAAATAAAAGTGAAATAAAATGACAACCAAAGGTAAAACAGTAGTACTGATCGTGGTTTAGAGTGAGACTAACTTGTCCAGACAGAATGAGTGTGCACTGTTTACTACTGCCTTCTTCCTCATGCCTTTTCTCAGGACTCCAGATGGAAATTAGCTTTCTATCTATAATCTGGTGCAAGTATCTTTGCCAATTTTGGCATTAAGTAACTGTACATTGTAAGGGATTAAGTAACATACATTGTGCTGTTAAAGAAAGAAAGAAAGAAAGAAAGAAAGAAAGAAAGATGGTTTATCTTGTTATTTGTGAATTCACAAACACGAGATAAACCATCTGGCCCAAGTAGTTTGGCAGTCTGAGCCAGCAGTGTTTTGGCCCAATCACATCACAGCACGTGGGTTTCAGGCCCAGTCACATTGTAGCAGGGCGGGGCTAACACGAGCTGTTAGCGCCGAGTCTGATTCAAGCTAAACAAAGATGGCTGCTCTTGTGAATGTTTGTGTTTACTGCTGCTTTTGATGCAGTTTTAGCAGAAATACAGAGTAATTTCTTTTTAAAAGAAGAGCAGTATGTGTGACACTTGTTCTATCTCACGCAGACATTGGATACACCATTACGAGTTGTTGCTGTGATTGACTAAGCACAAATAAGGTCGGCCCCTCACCCAATCAGCTCCAAGTATTTCACTAAACGCCCCGCCTTTTCCCGAACGCTTTCAGCGAGTCAAGTCCCAGATGGAGACTGTGGAAGAACTCAAATCAGAGTTCAACACAGATCCATCTGGAGTGAGCCAGGTTAGAGTGGGACAGGGACAATTTGCAAAGCAGCAGCTCCTTTGACAGTTTTTTCGTGTGGTTAAAGAGCATCACAATGACAGTGGTGAAAAACATGGATGGGGGGTTTGGGGTCGTCTTGGTGTCCCTCTTTCGGATTTCTGTAGCGATGATTGACAGATTAATTAGCCATCAGAGACACGCATCTTCTGCCGTGTAAAGTCCAACATGGCTGCTCCTGACAAAAAAATGCATGAAAAAAAATATCAGGTGGAACTGAAAAACATGTTGAATTTCTACAGAATCAATGACCGAAGCAAAAAACGATTTTTAATGTGAGGTGAGTGAAGTTAGATTTGATCTAAATGACAGACGACCAATCAGCTCCTTTGTTTCATCTGCGTCACATAAATAAACGAATCTGATTGGACGATACGATGTAGATTTGATCTGAAGGCGGAGGGCCGTGGTGACCAGACCTACTCTGAGCAGTTTACTGAAATGTGGGTTCTGGTTCATTTAGAAAAGGCCTTTGTTCGAATCATTTTTCAGTGGTTCCCAGTAGAGTTTTGCTCATAACTTTGCAAATATTGTCACAAAATAAATACTTTAAGCAGGTCTAGGACTGGGACTTGTCTCTCTTTGACTTGGACTTGAAGCCAAAGACCTGAGACTTACGTGAGACTTGATTCTATCTCTGGCATTAAGCGTGTAATAATCACAATTTAAATCATAAAGAACAAAGTTTCTGATTCTTTTGTGGAGCCATACTTGAATCTGCCGGTCAAAGTTCACTCTCTCAGACACTTCACACAGGAGAAGTGTTAAATAAAGGTGCATTTGTATCTGATTCGTGTTCTTGGTGTCGTTTAAAGAGAAGCAGTGCAGCGGCTCCACATGTGAACATCTCATTCTGCGTTACAGCTGTAATTAAAGACTCTGCTCTGAGCGGTGTCTCCTGGGCGTCTCTGTCTCCTCGCATTAGCATCAGGACGTCCAGAGAGACAGAGGGAGGGGGAGGAAGCGTTCAGCAGCGATCAGAGGAGGAAGTTGTGCCCAGTTTGTCGACAGCTGGAGGAACATATGGCTCTGACTTTAGGAGACTCTTCAGATCCTACAGCGAGTTCAGATTGAGTCTTTTACACACAGAAGCAGAAAAGTGAAGAATCAGGATGTAAAAACACAGAGTCATGTCCACAGAAGTAAAAGAGGATAAATGATCGTGACTGTAGATCTGTGAGGACCTGAGGAATGTTGAATGTACAGATAGGAAAACAAGAGCACAAACCATTATCGTCTCTGAGGTAAAACAGGTGCAAAACTAGGGATGAATATTGATCAAATTTGAACAGTATCAGTGGTATTGTTGATTGCTCTTATGGATACGATTCCTTATCGATTCTCTTATTGAATCCTTAAATAATGTGGCTTTTGTATCTAGCTAGAAAAACTGTATTTCATTCATTCTATTAACACTTAGACCATATGTGTCAAACACAAGGCCTGGGGGCCAGATGTGGCCCTTCATATAATTTTATGTGGCCCTCAAAATCTTAGAAGGTTTACTTTAATTGTATTTTAGTGCCAAGAGTAATCTGGGTTTTATAACTGAATGAAACAATTTGTATGAAATGTAAAGTGTAATACATTTTTAGACTAGGGATGTCCCGATCAGGTTTTTTTGGCCCCGAGTTCGAGTCATTTGATTTTGATGATCTGCCGATACCGAGTCCCGATCCGATACTTCTATAAAACATTAAATATCAAAGTAAACAAACCCAGATGACTTTTATTTTTTATTTTGTTTACCTTTTTAACATTTAGCACTAATATATCACTTCTGTGACGTAGCTTGAACAATCAAATAATACATAAATTCTTCACTTTGGACCTTAGTGCAACAGTAGATATTAAATTAAAAAGGTCTAACATGAAAAAACAGCATTAACTTAAAATATCCAGCAGGCATAAGAAAACAAAAGTGCCACAGTGTTTTCAAGTAGGAACTGCACTGCAATCTCCAGCTTTGATTTTACGGAAAATGTATGTTTTTCTTGATGAAACCCAACATCTCTGAAACCACGAGATCGGGCCCGATTTCCGATCACGCGATCGGATCGGGACATCCCTATTTTAGATTATTGCAAATGTTTGTTCATTAATAAGATCGAAATCAGTGACAGAAACTACAATGTGTAGTGTCAGAGATTAGTAAGGTTCAATCTAGTTACAACGGGACCTTCGAGGACAACCATGATACCAATGTGACCCTGACGTAGACCAAAATGTGGACTGTTTTATCATTTTTATGAATTAAATATTGGCTAAGTGTAAAACAAAAATGACCTTTCAGGTTTAATTTCAGTCGAGATACATGAATAGATGAACTTTATTTAAAGTGTTTCAAGGCAGACAGACTGCGACAGTGAGGGCTGCTCTGTTCTGTACAATGTCTCTTTCTGCTCTACATTTGTCTCACACACAATGGAGGCTTGTGTCGTGTCTTACCTCCACTGTCACGCCGCTAATATGTGTTCAATGTGTGCACGCGCTTCATTGTCGCTGTTTGGTTTCTTCTTTTTTGTGTTTGTAAATGTGTTTGTAACCACACAGTCTCGGCAAGAGAGGCTTTACCGCGCCCCTGGGATCCAGAACCCAGCTTCATCATACTGCTCAGTGGGTCTGGTCACCACGCCCCCCGCCTGTGTTTCAGACCAAATCTACATCATATCGTCCAATCAGGTTAGTTTATTTGTGTGAGGCAGATGAAACAAAGGAGCTGATTGGTCGTCTGTCATTTAGATCAAAATAACTTCACTCACCTCACATTAAAATTTTTTTTGTTCGCTCATTGGTTCTGCAGATATGATTTTTATTGTATTTTTATGTATTTTCAATCACAACCATTGAAGTTTGAAAGAGGGACACGTTGGCCAGACCCAGGCAACTAAACTTGTGCTTGTAAGAAACAGAAGTAAAGAGTGCAGCGCAGGATCAAAGTTGACGTGCATTAAAAGGAACAGCGGCCCAAAGCGGCATCGACAAGAGGAATCGAAGGAAACCCAGCCTGACATCGCTCTATACGACGTCACTTGTGAGCTTGGCTTTTTCTGCTGTTGTGTCACTTCCACCAGTCAGCTTCAAACATCCACACTCTGTTTGTATCGCTTTGAGTCTGACATGATCCAGGCTAGTATGAGATCTAGGTCTGGGAATAAAACCCTGCTTCAGCTCATGTTTTCAGTCAAAAGAAACACACCAGAATCAGTTTATTCACTCAGTATCGATCCATCTACTGCTTAAACACATGCGTACATAATAATAAACCCTCTGACTCGGCGCGGCTGGATTTATTCTCTCCGCTCGTGCCTCGGAGCCGTGTAAGTCCATTGATTTTTAAAGCATCTATTTACCCCGAGTCTGTGTTTGTCTTAAAGCGCGCTCCATCAGCAGAAACGAGCGCGGCGGCGTCATATCAGCGTGATTTACTCTGCCTTAAAAGATCCAGGTGAGCGGCACGAGACAGTCCCGGGAGTGAGATGTGAGGGACGCAGCGGCGGAGGGAGGAAAGACGAGGCAAACGGACAGGAAGAGCGATAAATGAGCCTCAGCGCAGCGAATAAAAGAGACGTTATGGCCGTTCAAGAGAGAGAAACACGGTGATAAAGTTAAGTGAGGAAACAGTAATAGAGCGAAGGTAAAGAAGACGTCTGCAGGGCTAAAAGAAGGTCAGACACTGGGTGAAGAACTTAAAGGAGACATGTTGTGTTTTATCTATCCAATTAGTAATAAACTCTGACACGTGTTGGGCTGAAATGCACCGTGATGGGACTTTCGACTCTTTGAAAAACTGAGACAAACACGACTAAACCAGAGAAACTGAGGACAGAAGAGACATGATGCAGAGACTTTTCCTTGATTTAAAATGATGTGTTTTATTACAATACGACTCATATTCATAGAGAAATCAGCCGAATAAAAACACAAACTAATGTAAAGTTACTGCAGGAACACAGTCAGACTTTTATCATCACCACCACAACCTGCCCTTAATGCAGGCAGACACTGTGTGATGTTTTCAGTGGTGGGTTTGCAGCGCCTGCTCAGGCTGTACCAGTGAATCTCTAGGGTCAAACATTACAGCTCACGATTCATGTCCTCACACTACACGACCAATCTGACTGCTCACACTGTACGTCACACTCCTGTATCCAGAAGCACAACATAAAAGGTGAAAAAGAAGAATCCGTAAGTGGAGATGCCCCGTGTTTGTTGGTGCCTGCAGTGTGAGAGATCATGGCCCTGCTTCTACAGTGTGATGTTCCCACGAGGAGCCACCAGGATTTCAAACTGGCTGGGCGGTATACAATTTCATACTGGACACCGGTGTTTTTTTTTAATGATATGAATTTTTCATACACCGGTGTGTCGTATGTCCGGAAGAAAGAGCGGCGGAACGCAGAAGATACGTACTGCTCCCACCACATACAGCCCCGTTCCGCTCCGACCACCGGACCAGCCGCTTCAGTGACTGAAGACAGCCGCCACATATCCCACACCTGCCGCGGCTCAACCAAACACAGACCAAGGCCACCATCCTCTCTGCCCGAGTCCGCGGCAAAGTGACGCTCCGCAGCCCATAACGCACTGAACAGGAAAAAGAAAGTGAGCCACGGAGTTCGTGCTCGCAACACAACAGTCTACGTACCCCAAATGGAGGAGGAAAAGACGTCCACCACCGTGTCTCGAGCTAAAGCGATCCCACGAAACACATGAGCGGCCCGCGCTCCGACACAGTTATTTTATCCTCAACGAGGACTTCCATTTCACAAACCCGTGCCTCCCAGAGCTCCCGGGGGCCACGCAGCCCAGCAGAGCGGAGACCTGCGGTAACCCCGGAGGGGACTGGGGCGGAGCAGCACGCAGTAAATAGTCTCTAAATTATTTGGAAACGGGGTTAACACCTAGTCATGTACAAGAATAAAAAATACGTCAAATACCGTGACACCGACATAATTTTGAAAAATACCGTGATATCAATTTTTGGTCATACCGCCCAGCTCTATTTCAAACAAGTTTGATTTTCTTGCGATCGTACAATTGTTGATCAGAAGCTGGTCTTGAGATGTTAATCACTTCTGTTACCTCATGTTCACTACCCGGTGCACAACTGAGCTGAAACTCACGCACAAGTGAAAAATCGTCCCAAAATGGGTCAAAAATGGGTCAAAAATTGCACAGTGTCTGTTCACCTTTCAGAAATAAGATCTGTAATCCTGACCTGCGAGACCAAAGACAACGACAGTATGTGTCGCGTGTGTACGTGTTAAAACGGTGCGCACTTGTGTAAGAGATACACACTGTGTCTGAGGTGACTCTGTACTCACACATTTGAGAGAGAAAAACTCTGTTTATTCCTGTATTTGTCGTTGTTTCATCCCCATTCATCTTTCACCTCTGTGACTTGATTCTCAGCGTTCACAGTGAGGAGTCGTTCAAAAGAAACAGATCATTCGCAAACATCACTAGAAATTCAGAAGTGTGGACTTAGTAATGACTTGAGTCACTATTTTGATGAAATCTTACATTTATGATATTTGAAGGTTCTCACTGGTGATTGGGAACACAAAATTACAAAGAAAAAAGGAGACCCAAGTCACTCTTCATACATAAAAGCTTAAAAAGCCTTTGGTTTTCTGGGCTAATTCATTGTAAAATATGAATTAAAAACGTGTTGATTAACGTCCCACGTGTAGCGGCTCACAGACAGCCTTCTTCAGGGTGGAACTTTTATTGTATAAGAGTGCTTTTGTCCCCTTTTTTCTTATTTTATGACTTGAGATTTGACTTTATTAACCCTTCTCATGCGGGCCTTTTTCCGCTCACACGTCTGACTAAATCGGTAAAATTCAAACTAAAACAGTTCCTGAACCCTTTGGAGCTCAGGCAGATGGCTGGAGTCTTTTTAAAGGGACTGTACTCGATTTTTTGCAACAAGGTAACTTAGAAGCAGTTTCCCCTAGCACTGATGCCTTGTTATGTATCTAATCAGGTGGAAATTAGTCCCCAAAGTCCTGTCTATGTCTATAAAATTACGTTTGTGTGCAGCTTTTTCTGTTTTTGTTTTTAGCATTGTGGCTAACTGTTGTTAGCATAGTGACTCACCTCGCTGTAAAAGCTGTGAACAAACATTAAAACTCATCATGATGAACAATTCTGAAGCTCAGAATGCATTAGCTACGTGAGGAATCATGTAGCCTGAAGGAAAAGGTTAAATTTAATTATTTCTGTTTGTTTACATTTTTAGGATGCAAAATCAGGTACAGTCCTTTAAAGCTGTATCCCTGTAGTTTTTGTTTCTGATGTCAACAGGTTCATCAGAAGTGAGAATTTCTCCAAGCAAAAGAAAAACTAAATCTAAATTCCGCCTACATTTTTTTTGGTAAATCTAAGGATTGGTAAAGCTGGTGTTGACAGCTGAGACATAATGACACTAGATTTGGCATATTGGGGTTTTGACAATTCCTCTGTAAAGGCTGAAAGCAATTGAGGTAAAAATGAGTTTAGGGACCCAAAATTACTCAAAAAATGTAGCGGAGCCAGTACAAAGTCCTATTAAAATTTTGAGGACTTTTTTTATTTGGAGGCTTAGAGCTGAAATCTGAGTCTGGATCATCCCAAATGGCTGATTTTGCTCTAAATAAAAGGGATTCAATGGGATTTTTATATTTAACCTTTCCAGGTGCTTCATAGTGTGCTTTTTCAGACACTCAAAAAAAAATTTAATTTTAAAGAAAAAGTAGGAGGGCCTTAAAAAAAAAGTATATTTGCAAATTTACAAACTGAAACATGTCTCTCTTTGTTTATTCTTTGAGACCAGAACTTAGTTTTAAATAAGACCTGTAAAATTTTCACATCAAATGATGAGTCAAAAGAATCACTGAAGTTGTAGAAATACAACATGTATTTAGTAGTTTAATTTAAAGAATTAAAAGACTCAACTTGGCCTTGTGGGACTGGACTTGTACTTGTCTCTCTTTGACTTGGATTTGACTCAAACTTGAGACTTACAAACAGTGACTTGGTCCCACATCTGTCTGAAAAGTACAAAATTGATCAAAAGTAGAAACAGGGCCATTGACTTTAGGTGGTAAGTGAAAACAAATGTTCAGAATAGAATAGTTTTAGGTTAAACAAGATTAAATATTCAAACAAGTCACATTTTTACAGTATGTATCAGCTAAATAAAACTGTTTTAATAATCTGTCATATTAACTTTAAAATGTCCTTTATTCTGACCTGAAAAGCCCCAAACTTTCCTCCCAATCCCTTCACAAAAACATGAAACTAACCGTGCGTTTTGTGACGAGCAGCACTTTGGCTCGTCCCTTTAATAATTCATTCTCCCGTGAAACTCATTGTCTATAACAGCTGGCTCTCGGGCGCCGCGTTGCCAGATCGGTGCTGATTTTTAAGCGCCAAACACTTCCCTGGCAGCGACGAGGACATTGTCTGAAACCGTTGTGTAATCTTCTGTCCCGTCCAAACGCGCTGAGACGGCTCCAGGATTGTTTTCCATCCATCCAGCGGTCCAATTTCAGCTTCGAGATCTGCTGCTTTGTGAAGAACGCTTTTCTCTTCTCTCTATCTTTCTCTCTCGCTCTCTCTCTCTTCTCTTTCTTCTCTCTTTTCTCTCTCTTCTCTCTCTCTCTTCTCTTTCTTTTCTCTCTTCTCTCTCTTCTCTCTCTTCTCTCTCTCCTCTCTCTTCTCTCTCCTCTCTCTTCTCTTTCTTCTCTTGGAGATCTGCTGCTGTGTGAAGAGCACTTTTCTGATTGGAGGCTGGGGATGTTTTTCTTCTTCTGCAGACTTCAGAGCTCATTCTCTGTGTCTCTCTCTCTCTCTTCTCTTTCTTCTCTCTCTTCTCTTTCTTCTCTCTCTCTCCTCTTCTTTCTCTCTCTCCTCTCTCTCTATCTCTCTCTTTCTCTCACTCTTTTCTCTCTCTCTTCTCTCTATCTTTCTCTCTCTCTCCTCTCTCTCTCTTCTCTCTCTTTCCCTCTCTTGCTGTCTCTCTCTCTTTCTTCTCTCTCTTCTCTTTCTTCTCTTTCTCTCACTCTCTCTCTTCTCTCTCTTTCTCTCTCTTGCTGTCTCTCTCTTTCTTCTCTCTCTCTCTTCTTTTTCTTCTCTCTCTCTCCCTCCATCTCTTCTCTCCCTCTCTTCTCTTTCTCTCTCTCTCTCTTCTCTTTATTCTCTCTTCTTTCTCTCCTCTCACTTCTGTCTCTCTCTCCTCTCTCTTCTCTCTCTCTCTATTTGCTTAGGAGAGAGGGAAGTCATTTAAATGCAGAAAGTAAAGAGATGAAATGAAATATGTGGCATAGTGTCTCATAGAAATAGATTGTTGTAAATAACACGAGAGTTTACGAACACTTATGGTTAGTAATTATGATTTCTCAATTATACAACTCGTCTAAACGATTACAGCAAAACCAATTCAGTTAAATTCAATTTATGTTTGTGTCGCCCAAAGTCACAACAACAGTTAATTCAGAGAGTTGTTGATTTAGAAAACTAAACTGTCTGAAAATTAAACAATGAAACATTTGGACCAAACCAACAGAAGCTTTGGAAAATCAGAAACAGTGATTGTTCAGGAAAACACAGGCAGATCGTCCAACTACAAACAGGCAGATGGAGAATTGTCCCAGAGCTTCTCCTGTCCTTAGACCCTCCTTCTCAGCAAAAAACAAGAGGGGAAAAAGAAAGAGAACCACACATTGAAGGAGAAATCCACTCATGCACAGACGGGCTGTAGATGTGAGCAGGACTGACCTGATGCAGTTAGAACGTTAGTGACCCAAAACACACTGCACAGGGATTTTGTCTTAAAGCAGAACAGCAGACAAAGTGCCTCACACAGGGGCAGGGCTTGTTTCACTTGTGCACCTATTTCAGCAGGTCACATGTTGCTCACTGCACGCCAAAGCACCGTACACCTAAAGTCACTCTTCAACCCGAAATACGTTCAAGTGTATTTTTCCCACTCGAGGCTCTCACAGTGAAGTGGTTTTCAAACTGCATAAGAAAAATAATGTCTGTACTGATGAATGTTGAAGACCTCAGCAGGACTAAAGCTCATCGCTGACAGTGACTGTGACTGACTGTGATCTTACACTTCGTTTTTTCTTTCAAAACTCATCCGTCTGAACTAACCAGCCTGTAAAAACGATGAGAACAAACATGGCCTAGGGATTTTCGGTCAACGTCACTTTCCGCTCTACTGCACATTATGCAGAAAGAGCCACTCTCCGTGTGCTTAGCTGGGGAAACTTCTTGATTAAAACAACAAAACAGGACGAGTGCAGCTGTTTGGATCAGGTCTGAACTGGTCTGACAGACGTCTGTCTCCAGAAGCTTGAGACAGTGTTTTTCTCCCCGTTTTTTTACCTGAATGTAAGGGTCGAATTTCATTCACAAATGTTGATTTAGCAGCAGAACTTTAGTTTACTCACAGATAAACTCTTGTAGTTACTGACAACGGAGCTTTTTACACTTGTTTCCACTGTTTGTGTTGATGAGTGGAGGCTCTTTCTGCAGGTCGTTTTTGCCAGCCTGTTCTCATGGATAAGCGTGTCAATACCACACTATAGTAAACAGTGTGTCATATGAACGCTACTTCTATTTTGTGCGTGTGTATTTGACGTGTTTCTGTCCCAGTTCATTTCAATGGTGAATGTTAAGACGTGTTATTATTCATGAAAACTAACACAATCCTAATCCTAACCTTAACCAACTCCAAGCCAAAGAGCTAAACTTACACATTTTTGTAACTTCAGACTTAAATTTTGCCGTTAATCCCTTGAAAAACCTCGTGTTTGTCGTCAAACACTAGGAGTGTCTAGACCACGCCAGAAAAAATGAGCGTGTAATTGCACGATAAAACAGGCAGAGGGCGTCGTCGTGACACGCAATTTGTCATGACGTGCTATTTTACAAATCCATGAGAACACGTTGTTTTTGCTGCTGGACTTGTTCACAGAGAAACACAGAGGTAACAGCTGCAGTGGCGTCTCTTCCCTCACTCCCTGTGTCATCATACGCTTTACACCACAGACCAGTGGCAGAGGGAAACAGCTCATTGAGCAGGACGAGGACGGCCAACACAAGAGCAGGAGGTGGAGAGGAAAGAGAGGTCCAGCAGTGTTACCCAATTGGGCTTTTTTTATTTGCTCCAGCAGGAAAAAAAAAGTGTTGCTTATAATATTTGTATAATATTTTAATTTTTCACTGTTTTATTTGTAAATCATTTGGCTGTTTAACATTCCTCTTTAATCATGAATTTCTCTGAAATCACAAATTATTACATTTAGGAACAATCTGTCTCACAAGTGAAAATGATCTGCTGTTGGGGCCTTTCCTGTCCTGGGCCCCAAGGAAACTAACACCATTTACCCCCCCAGTGCGACACCCCTGCAGCAAAGGTCCAGACTCTGACAATTCCTCTCAATAACATAGAGCCTTATTGACAAGTCTGTCTTACATTAGTTTGTCTAATTGTATAAACCTGAGCTTTCTACAAAACTAAAGCTGCATTTCAAGTTCAGAGAGATTAAAAACTAAGACGACTGCAGCTCTGCACCTGTGGACGACATCATTACACAACTGTTCATCTGCTAAAACGTGTTAAACCGGAACAAAAACCTCCTGTTCTGACGATTGTGTAACGGCCGATCACACGAGGCTCATCCAGGAAATAAAAAAACATAATTTGTTTTGCTTAATGGCTATTTTGTGGTCTCCTGCAAATGTCACAAATATCTCCGTCTGCGTCGTTTATGAAAATTATAAACAGCTCCCGGAGAAGTGATTGTTCGAGAAACGCTCTGACAGTTCGGAGCACAAAGACGATTGATTTGTGAGAAGAAGAAATCTGCAGACAAAACAGTGACGCATTAATAATATACAGGCTCAGAGCAAACGTTTACTTTGCACTTTAAGTTCTGATTCACGCTGGAAAGTCTGCTCCGGGGTTCAGACGGTCTTTAAGGCGATGAAACAGGAAACAGTAAACAAGTATTGACAAATTTAACTTGTCCAACACTTTCCAGCTTCTGTTGTAACTCGTCTCGTGGTTAAATTGTCCACCGTTGCTACAGTTTCAGAGATATTTCAGTGATTTCTTGTTGCAAACCTTAGATCGAGTCATATTTAAAAAAAAATCAACTCTCAGTTTTGCTAAACCCAGAGTCTTGTCATTTACAAATGGCTGTCCTTATGTTCTGTTAGAGCCTTTTACTCCACCTTTATATAACGACTGTAAAATTATAGTAAAATGTTTATTATTCAGACTTTTTTTAATTAAATCTGTTAATCCCTTCTTTACTAAATACAAATTTGACGGAAGACCTCAGTGTTTTATTATTTGTACAGACTTATAAACAAGCAGATTCTCAGAGGAGGGTTATGGTTGGCCTCGATCAGAAATCCTTGTCTCTTTCCGATTTCTGTAGTCCGTGATTGACAGATTAATTAGCCAATCAGGTAGACACGCACTTCCGCCGTGTAAAAACCAACATGGCTGCTCCGACATAATAATACATGAAAGAATATCACATGGAACTGAAAACATGGCAATTCTGCCGAACCAATGAGAGAAGCAAAAAACGATTTTAATTGTGAGTGAGTGAGTTAGATTTTGGTCTAAATGACAGACGACCAATCAGACTCCTTTGTTTCAGCTGCGTCACCAAAATAAACTAATCTGATTGCCCAGGTACATTTGATCTGAAAACACAGGGGAGCGGGAGCAGTCGGCTGACTTGCAGACCCACTCTGAGCAGTTTACTGAAGTGTGGGCTCTGGATCCAGGTAAGGCTATGGTGAGTTTAAGGCACAACAGCGTCTTGGCGTTTTTTGCGTCCATTTCAATGTTAATTCAAAGAACTCGCGTCTTGGCGTTCAAGTGAATTTACGGGTGTGTATTGGGTCTGATGACCTTCATGCTCTAAACGCAGCGTATCTCGCAGGGGAAGCTCACTGCGGTGGACGCACTTTGCAGCGAAGCCTGCAGTGAACGCAGGAGTTGTGAAAATCTATCTTTCAGAGGCGTTGGAAGTCTGGCGTCAGCCAATCAGAGACTCCACTCCTGTGACATGTGACATGCTGCTGTTCTCCTCTCACATCAAGAGGAAAGGACGACTGTTTACTCAAGTCTTTTAATCACTTTTTTAATGAAAGGTCGCTTGTTTGGAGCTTTTTTCAAAGCTTGGTCGTTCGTTGCTCTGAAAATCTGGCGACACAAAAACAAACAACATGGACCTGATCTGGACGACAAGCCTCACATGGATCTATTAAAATGCTATGGTGTTTAAACCTGCTGTAGACGTGACACTGGAGGAGGACAGAGACAGCAAAAGAACTGTCTGGAGGAGGAGAAAGTTGTGCGACCGGGGTAAGTTACGTTTTATAAATGCAACAAGCCTCTCTCTCTCCTTCTCTCTCAACGTCATCTGTCTACGAGCAATACAAAGCTGTTAAAAGTGTCCCCTGATGTGTTTTGGGCACCTATTGGGGCGTCAGCTTTGAAAATGCTCTGCACTTTAACGCACAAAATTAGAGGCTTAAACACTGTCCGGTGTGAACGCAGCATTAGGGTTTGTTTAGCTTTACTTTTGGTCCTCTTGATGGAGGTCTGCAGACACACACTTGTGAAAAAACTAGTTAAAGTGGATAAAGAGTATCTGCTGCAGACACTCTTGACTCAGGAAGACTAGTGGCTGCCTTTGGAAGCAACTAAGGGAGCTCCATTAAACAAATAAACATTAAACAAAGTTATTAAAATATGCTTAAAGTTTGTTTTTTAGAATGAAAATAAAGGCAACAAGACAATAAATCCATACTATTGTGTCTCTGAACTAAACTATCCAACAATTTCAAACTTCACAAGGCAACTTAGAAAAAACAACCAAAGTCACTATCTTGACCACTTTACATTATAAATACTTTTTTTTTCCCTTAAAAAAGCCAATAAACACTAAACTATATCATGTTTCTTCTGTGTATTTCCAAACCTACCACTGTTACATGATTCATTTTTATAAGTCACATTCTGTGTCATAATTCTGCAGAGGAATAACTTTATGTAATTTGTGCTAAACTGCGTGAAAAAGCAGAGAAAACGTCTGTAATCTAATGCGACTGTAACGAGCCACACTCAGGACACACTCGGGCTGATTTGATTCTTTCTCTTTCTTTTGCAGAGAAGCAGAAGTCGGCTTCAGTGGAGCAGAAAAACTTTGGACGTCCACATTCACAGACACAATAAGTGCAGAGAAATCTTTACGTGGCGAATGCAAAGTCAGCCTCAGAGAAAGTCCGCCGCCGAGGCAGAAAAGGTGGAAAAAAATCAGCTTTATGAAACTTTAACATCAGGAGTCTGTTTTACAATATGTACGTTCAAACTGTAAATAGAGAAAGTTAATTAATATCTTCTTTGTTCTTACAGATCTCACAAACACATGGGAACTTTAGAATTCTTTTACATTCCCAACCTCAGGTAAAATGCACTTGATACATTAATGGAGAGATTTTTTTCCAATGTATACTGAACCAAAATATAAATGCAACACTTGTTTATGCCCCAATGTTGCGAGATGAATTCAAAGATCTAAGTAGTTTTTACTGGGGCTTGCAGACTAGTCAACTAGAGAGGCCAACTTTGAGAGACAATCGACAAGTCCAAAGAATAAATAAATAAGAGGTTGCCTTTTCTCTCCCTGTGCTGTTTCTTATACCTCAGGGTGCCTTGTCTCGCTGCCTTGGCGCACTGAGTCAGTCCTGGAGTGCGCTGTAGGCTACCCCTGCCTTGCAGAGCGCACAAAACGCCGTTTTTCGTACCTGGTTGACCCGTTCGTCCGGAAGTGTGATTAGAACATGCACACATCGAAAATTAATAATGTAAAAAGCTTGTTTTTAATCTCAACAGTCTTTATTCATGAATTAGTATTTAACTGTTATGAACAAATAACAAAAAGTGTTGTTTAAGAAATCGGCCAAAAATATTTTTTTTTTTGAGGCGCGTAAGGTCACGTGTGATTGTATGTCGTTTAAGGGTTGAACGGAAAGATCAAACTCTTGTATTACACTAGATAAACTGCTAAAAGGCAAATATTGGCTGTGGGTCATGAATATAGGGCTTGTGGATGACGATAGTATTATGTGTTTAAAAAGAAGAACAAAAATAGCCCTTGTTTTCCGTTTTATGTAGAAAAAAAAAAAGAACTTCTGGACGAATCGGTCTTCCGGTACAAAAAGGACGTGACACGCGCTGTGACCCCACTACTGAGCACAACCTCGGCTAGGCTGCAAAAAACACACGGACTGTTCACCCCAAAACGCTTTGTCAAGCCAAGCGCACAGACGCTGGAGACGCCCTTCTACCGCAGCTCAATGCTCTCAAACGGTTCGCTTCAATGTGCTTTTGTACAGCCTTCTCAAAGTGCACATCATCCACCTGGATCCGACTCTGTGGATCCACACTGTTCTTCGGTCAAAGTTTTACAGCATTTTTGTGAAAGGAGACGAGAGGAAAAGACAAGGCACAATGAGTGATGTGTGTGGAACCAGGACTTCAGGTAGATTTGTGTTTCCTTTCATTGTTCAAAATGCACTGACCAAACATCCCACAGCTCAGTGTGTGAGTGTGGACCAGATTTATTTCAGCTGGATTCAAGCCTCTGTCAGAGCGGTGACTCGCCCCTCACATACGCACGGATAAGACTATTGAGCGACGTTTTTTTTTTTTTTTTTTTTTGTTAAATAAAAGAGCCTGTATTCAACTTCATTACAGGCAATTAAGTATGTCTTCTGTTTCCTGTAATATGGTCAGTATTAGTAAACTGTTTCTAACTACAGCCCAAGCAAAGTCCACTAGTAAAATTCAGTAGTTGTGCCACTCCTAGTTTCTACATGCAAAACATAACAACTTCTCTCAAAGACTGTTTACAAATCTGTCTAAATCTGTGACCGTGAGCACTTCTCTTTTGACATGATGCATCCCACAGTCTCACAGTCTAAGTGCTTTAAACTGGCCACAATAAAAGGACACTCTGTATGGTGGGAGGTCTGGAGACTGAGAAAAGGAGAAACACATCTCCTTCACACAGAGTAATCATTGCAAGTCATTTTTGTATTTATTTATTTTTTTGTTCTGAGACGTTTCTTGGTTATTTGTCCCAACAGTGAATTTTAAGTGTGCTACTGTCTTTCTCTTTACTAGTCTCTCTAATCTACCTCTATCTTTTCTCTCATTCTTTCACTCTCTCTCTCCCTCTCTCGTCTCCTTTCTTCTCTCTCTTTTTATTCTTCTCCCTTTCTGTTTCACTCTCTCTCTCTTCCTCTCTCCTTATTCCTCTTACCCCTCTTTTCTCTTCCTCTTACACACTCACTCTCACACTCTTTCTCCTCTCTCTCCCTTTGTGCCCCTCTCTCCTCTTTCTCTCTCTCTCTACCCTCTTTTGGTTTTCCCTTCACCTCTTGCTCTCTTTTTCTTTCCTTCTGTCTCACTCCCTCTCTTTATCCTTCTTCAACTTCTCTCTTTTCTTCTCTCTCCATTCTCTCTCTTTTATCTCTCTCCATTCTCTCTCTTTTCTCTCTCCCTTTCTCTCTCTTTTCTCTCTCTCTTTTATTTCTCTCCCTCTCTCTCCATATTCTCTCTTTCTCTCTCTCTTTCTCTCTCTCTCTTTTATCTCTTTCTCTCTCTCTTTTATCTCTCTCTGTATTTCTCTCTTTCTCTCTCTCTCTTGTATCTCTTTTCTTTATCTCTCTCCTCCTCTCTCTCTTTCTCCCTCTCTCTCTTTCTCTCTCTCTTTTATCTCTGTATGTAAGAATAGATGACTCCTGATGTTGCGCTCTCTCTCCAACTGTGCCTCTCTCTTCTGTACCGCCCCCTCTCTCTCCATCACTCTCTCCCCCTGTCTCTTTCTCCCTCTTCTCTCTCTCTCTCTCCTTTATCTCTGTAGGTGAGATTGATGACTCCTGATGTCGCTCTCTCTCTCTCTCACCTGTGCGTCTCTTTCCTTATCTTCTGTGGGATTAGATCGTGCTGACTTGTGACGGCCTCTCTCTCTCTCTCTCTCTCTCTCCCTCTCTCTCCATCCCTCTGTTATCTGGGGTGAGATAGATCGTGCAGAGTTCTCCCGCAGGTTTTTGCTGTGTCAGATGAAGCCTTCCCCACAGTGACACGACCACAGGAGGAGACAAGGACGTTCACACAGTGTTCAGCGCGCCGTACACACACTGTTCAGCGCGCCGTACACACACTGTTCAGCGCGCCGTACACACACTGTTCAGCGCGCCGTACACACATCTGGCGTCGAACAGCAGCGCGCGGAGAGGCCAATACAGACACAAAACAAGTGGAGAATACACAAAGACCTATAAGTATGGACACAAAACAGAACAGAAAACACAAAGGACTATAAGCGACGGAGAGCTGGATAATCAGGAGGTTTACAGAACTGCAACTTTGGGACGATTTGAGAGAGAGAAGAGAGAGAGAAAGAAAGAGGAGAGAGGGAGAGAGAGAGGAAGAGGAAAGAGAGAAGAAGGGAGAGAGAAAGAAAGAGGAGAGAGAGAGAGAAAGAGAAGAGAGAGGAGAGAAGAGAGAGGAGAGAGAAGAGAAGAGAGAGAGGAGAGAAAGAGAGAGAGGAGAAGAGAGGAGAGAGGAGAGAGGAGAGAGAAGAGAGAGAGAGAAAGAGAGAGGAGAGAGAGAGAGAGAGAAGAGAGAGAGAGAAGAGAGAGAGAGAGAGGAGAGAGAGAAAGAGAGAGAGAGAGAGAGAGAGAAGAGAGAGAAGGGAGAGAGAGAGAGGAGAGAGGAGAGAGAGAGAGAGAGAAGGAGAGAGAGAAGAGAGAAGGGAGAGAGAGAGAGGGAGAGAGAGAGAGAGAAGAGAGGAGAGAGGAAGAGGAGAGAGAGGCCGGGCAGGTAAAAGCAAATGGAGCGGCGGACCAGCTGCTTCCTGTTGAACTCTTGTCTGTAATGTGACTGATCAATCACAGTTCACGACTCACAAACAATGATTCTGACTTCTTAGTCCTTATTTGGATCAGCAGTAACTTACACAATGTGCTGGGCAATAAATGTACCGTAATGTCTGTTTTATAAGACTTTTTTTTTTTTTTTTTCAGGCCACAGAGTCTGAAGCCAGGCTCACACTGCCTCCAGTCCAGACCCAGATCCGGATCCGTCTGGGTCCGGTTGTCACTCACACTGCGATCAGAATATGTATGTGTATGTACGGACTCTGAAGGCCTCACGAGAGCACAAGTTACAGGGATTCACGCTCAACTGGGAGTTTACATGATCGCTGGCACATGTAAACAAAACACCTGCGCTAAGTTTTGGGCTGATTTCACGTCAGTTCATTTTCTGTTTGATTTTTCACTGCACAATGGATAAGCACGACACCTTTACTTAAGGGTCCGGTTTGGCAACTTCTGCCAACAGGCGGCTCATGTGTGTTTGGTGTGAATGGGGCTGTCGGGGTCAGAGGAGCGGAGCACGTCGCGGAGGGAGGTTTTGAAGACTTGATTGTAGAGTCGGCTTTGCCAGCGGTCATATGTGGCTGTTTGATTGGCTCGTGGCCAGCGAATCAGTGCACAAGAAAATAATGCGGAAAACCGAAAATGACACTTAGGAAAAACAGTATTTACCCGAGCATGGATTGTTGTTATTTACCGGGTTCAAACAGGACGTGAGTACAAAGAAGAAGGCTACTATTCGTCCAAGGAAAACAAAGATGGATGAGTACCATGTTGTAGTACAAAGGCTGGACTGTAGCGGGAAACAGAAGATGAGCCAAATCCATGAGGTAAGATAGAAATCTGTTCGCCACAGACTCGCTTGCAACTTCTGTTTCGTCTTTTTCGTCAAGCGTTACATCACACACATGCTCACTCGGCATTGTTCGTTGACTGTTGGCTGTTTGGATCGTGTTTGTGTGAATGATTTTTTACATCGATGCCCCAAAGAGACTAGAACAGACGGTGCGTTGCTCCTCCTACCGACAGAGCTGGGAGTTGTGTTGGTGTGAAAGAGCCTATACATCCTATGTGTTGTATAATTGTGTAAATGTCGAGCATTTTGACATAATTGTTTTAGTGGTAGTAACATAATATTTTGTCGCTGCAGCTGGATCACACGGAAGCTCCACGGCTGCAAACATGAGGCTTTAATTACAAGACATGGTAATGCTGTTTGTGCATTACCAACGCAGAAACAGCAGACCCAGTCGAGTCCAGTGTTCACAGATAACATCCAGACTAATCGATTATTCAACTAACGTACAGCTGTTATTGTTTGTCTTCACTGACAGTAGAAATCTCTGCACAGACAATCGAGTTGGAGAAAAATAATGATGATGGAAAAAAAAGTGTAAATGTGGGAGGAAGAGATGGCAGCTGTCAGTGAAGCGGCTCCAAACTCTGGTGTCTGACAGATTTAGATTTGTACAGCTTGTTAAACTGAGAGACCGACACTATACAGTAATCACACTTCATTTGTGTTTTTAATATGTTTAATATATTCTGTAGAAGGTTCTGAAGTCATGTGAACGCAACCTGTTTTCAGACTCTCTCTTCTCTCTTTGTTCTCTCTCTCCCTCTCTCTCTTTGTACCCTTCTCCCTTTCTCTTCTCGGCCCCTCTATCCTTCTCTCTCTCTCTCTCAGACTCTTCTTTCTTTCAAAACTCTCTTCTTGTGGTTCTCTTACCTTAAGCTACTCACTTGACCCGTACGACTCTGCTACGACCTCTTCGAACGTTTCCTCATTTCACCATCCTTGAGGCTTTTGCAAAACAGCTCGGCCCTTCTATAACATGTACTAATGTAGATTTCTCTCAGGCACAACGCAGACTAAAGCGACTTAATTGCTGAGCGCGAGTCAAGTGAGCCCGCTTCGAACTGCCTCTCTGACATTTATCGGATCTGTATGAAGCCCACCGGGGCTGTAGCACGCTGGAGGAAAGGCAGCTAGCTTTAAACACGAACAGACCGGACAAGGAGACGGGGAGGCGAAGGACAACTGGAGGGGACCCACAGGAGCCCGGAAGCCGACCAGACGGACCAGGACCCGGGTAGGAGAACCTAAACCGGCCCGGACCGGAGCCCGGAAGAACGACCGGAGCGCAGAATATCGCTGAACCGCCGGACGGACGGGACCATGGAGAACGACCCGGTGCCGTGCAGGAAATTGCTTGAAACACCCAGACTACGCAGCGGGAAACGCATGCTGCTGACAACCAAGGGGACAGCTGTAACAGTTCGAACTTTGGACACTTCGCTCGCTGCGAAAATAAACTTTTTTATCACAATGTCCTAAGGGTGTGTCCTTTTTCTGCACAATCATACAGATCTACTTCAGCTTGTGTATAAATGAAAATTTTTAGTACTTCGCTTCAGTCTAATTGGAACCTAGCAAATGTAAGCAACAAACCATAAAAAAATGTTCTCATCAAGTCATTAGAGTATGGTTTCCATGCTGGATTCAGACTTCTAACATTATGGATCAATATCATGAAGTACGACCAACAAAACCAGAGAGAAGTGACCCGAATCAGAACTCATGCCCCAAGTCATCCCTCCAAACAAAATCCACATAAAAATCATGAACATAAGTCCTGACAAATCCTAGAGCACATCTGTACAGAAGAGTATGAATCTCATAGTAGGCTCTAACATTCTGCATTGATCGATTGGTGTCGAATAAAGGCCAGTGATGGTTGTTAACCCACCTAATCAAAGTTAATACTGGAAGATCTTCTAGGTCATCCACCGCAGAGTCCTGAGCTTATTTTACAGCAGGCTATACTGTTTCTGTCAGCCCCTTTACTGAAACTGCACATCTTACAATAACTTATAGCTCACTTCCACTTTAGTTGCGAACTTATATAAATCATGAGGACCCAGAACATATTCTTGAGCCTCTACGTTAGACTTCTACCACTTCACAAAGCCGTTTCTTCCAAATCGCTCAAGCCACTCATTTACTGGCATCAGCTTCTTTAATGACTGACTCAAAATACCTCAGATGAGTTAATGTATTTAAACCGACTGCCATCCGAACTTCAAAAGCACACCTTTAAAGAGCCCAGTGTATCCGTAACTCTGCAGCCCCCGTTTATCATCTACAGATAGAAAGATACAAAGTCGACGAGTAAGAATCCCTTGTGGTAGCTTTATTAAAGCTGCAGTACCAGAAGACGGTAGGAACGTCCAATCAAAGAGCATCTATTCCCCTCCAAGCCTTCGCTTTTTCATCCTGCACTCGGTGGAGAGGGCAGAAGTACTCGGGGGTCAGAGGAAGGTCCCAACGTTAAGAAACAAAACTCTGGATGAATTATCAAGATGACCGAACTCATTATATACCGCGTTCCCGTTCGTAAGGTTTTCAAGTTCATGCCTTTAAAATATATGCTGCCCGTTTCAGATTCTCTTCTGATAGTCTAGTTTCCATCTCATTTACCTCATCACTCCCGTCCTTTACCAAATCGCTTTATTCGACTGCTCTTCTATCCACCCTTCCTCGGCAACCTTAGCTCTCCTGGGCCATACTAACTACCTCCATCTCTTCACCAACGACGATTCAACTATCGATCCTCATCACTACTCGTCCCTCGAACTCGCTTTTTCTTTCTCTAAGACTCCATCCTCTCATATCTCTTCTTCTTCTTTCTCCTGCTTCTCTCTTCCTATCTATCCTTTCTCTCTCTTCTCGTTTATCACCTCACGTCTCCTACATATCTCAACTCTGTATCATCTCCACTCGACTTTCAGCACTCTCTGTTCAAATCTCAACCCTCTTCATTCGCTGCTCCCTAACTTTACATGTCTGCTGTCATCTCCTCTCACTATCTATCTCGACTCACTCTTTCAACATGCGTCCTCTCGTGCTCACTAATGCTCCTTCTTACACTCATCTTGCTTCAATCCTTCATCGACTACTCACACGATCTGTCTTTGTGTCACTTATCTCCCAGGCGGTAGCTCTTCGTCATTTGATGACTTCTAACTTGATTTTTCACTGCGCAGCGACAGAGTGCGAGGATACGTCGTCGACGGATAACGAGAAGCGCTAGCTCTCTCTTTCCTGTCGTCTTTCTCTCCACTCTGCTCTCTCCTCTCTCTGTATGGCCTCGATCTGTCCTCACTTTTCCTCTCTCCCTTCTTTTTCTTTTCGTCTCTCCCCTCAAGCTCTGTTTCTCTCTTCATCTTTCTCTCTCCTCCTCTTTCAAACCCTCGACTCTCTCTTGTGTGTGTGTCTCTCTCTCCCCTCTTTGTTTTCTCACCCTCTCCTTCTCAGTCATTCCCTTCTCTCTCCACTCTTTCTCTCTATCTCTTTTTATCACTGTATGTTTGTCTCTTTTTCTTCTCTCCCTCTTTTTTTATCAGACTCTCTCTCCTCTCTTTGTGTGAATCTCTCCTCTTCGATCTCAGTGTTTCTCTTTGTTCTCCTTCCCCCTCTTCTCTTGCTCTCTCTTTCTTTCTTTCTCTCTCTCCCCTCTTTCATCCCACTCCTCCTCTCTCTCTCTCTCTCTCTCTCTCAGACCTCCTCCTTTTCAATCGCTCGACTGTAGTAACATAATCTCTCCGTTTGTACTTCTCCCACTCGTCACCGCACGCCACCGACAAACGCCAAACAGCACCGACACGGGACGCCAGATCTCACTTTAAAAAAACCTGTCGATGGAGAGAGAGAGAGAGAGAGAGAGGGAAGGAGAGAGAGAGAGAGAGGAAGACAGAAAGGAGAGAGAGAGACGACAGAGAAAGAGAGAGAGAGCTGGCACAACAGCTTTAGCATCACTCACGGATTTCAATATGCTCCAGCACAGCTCCAACCTTCACACACAAGCTGAGAGAGAGAGAGAGAGAAGGAGGGAGGGAGAAGAGAGGAAGGGGAGAAAAGAAGAGGGGAGAGAGAGGGTGAGGGAAGCAAAAATGAGAGAAAAGAAGAGTGAAGAGGGAGGAAAAGAGGAGGGAAAGGAAGAGAGAAGGGGGAGAAAAGATTGGAGAAGAAGAGAAAGAAAGAAGCAAAAGAAAGAGGGTGAGGGAGAGAGAAAAAGAGAAAAGGGCGAGGGGAGAGGGAGGAGAGAGAGGGGTAGAAATAGAGATGGACAGAGTGAGGAAGACAAAGAGGCAGAGACAGGGGAGAGAGAGAGTAGAGAGGCAAAAGAGAAAGGAGGGAGAGGGAAAGAGAAGAGGGAGGCAAGGAGGTGAGAAAGAGGAATAGAGAGGAGTGAGAGAAGGAGAGAGGGGAGAAGAGCTGGGAGGAGAGGGGAGAGAGAAAGGAGCGAGAGAAGAAAGAGGGGGAGAGAGAGAGAAAGAAAAGAAGAGGAAGAAAGAGGGGAGGGAGAAAAAAAAGAGAGGGGGAATAGAGAGAAAGGGAAAAGAGAGAGAGGGGAGAGAGAGGAGGAGCGAGGGAGACAAGGGGAGAGAAAAAAAGAGAGAGAGTGAGAGAGGAAAAAGAGAAAAGGAGAGAGAGGTAAAAGAAGACGAGGGAGAAAAGCAGGAGGGAAAGAGGAAGAAGAGGAAGTGAAAGAAGGCGGAGAAGGAGAGAGAAAGGAGCGAGGCAAGAAGAGGGGAGAGAGGAGAAAGAAAAAAAGAGGAAGAAAGATGGTGAGGGAGAAAAAAAAGAGTGGGGTGAGGGAGAGAGGGAGAGAAAAGAGGGAAAGAAGAAAGAGTGAGAGAGAGAGAAAAAGAGAGAGAAGGGAGAAGGAAGGGCGGAGCAGAATAGAGAGAGGGAGAAATAAATGGTGAAGGAAAACGTAGGGACAAACAGATTGAGAGTGAAAGGATAATTGACAGACAAACAGAGAAGGAAGGAGAGCGCGAGAGAGAGAGAGAGAAGAGAGAGAGAGAGAGAGAGAGAAAAGAGAGAGAGTAAAAAGAGAAAGAAAATGGAACAGGAGCCAAAGGGAGGCAGACTCTTGGGCAGAGGAGGAGGCGTCTGGGGAGAGGGAAGATCTTTGCTCTTTTTTACTAGAAATGAACTTTGATCTGCTCCGTTTCAGTTCAGAAGATTCCTCAAAGGTCCAAAAAAAACTCTGCTTTTGTTCTGCCAACTTTTAAAGACGAAACAAGCTCTTTATAACAAACACGATTTTTAGTTTATGAAAGCAGAAGAAGTGAAGTTAATGTGCAGATAATCCAGTGACTAAAAACACACTTTCAATAATTAATCCCGAGCAGATGAAAGGGACGTCCAGTGGAGTCTCAGAATGTGGTCAAAGCCTCTGATTTCTGCTGGAAACTGAAGCTCTGAAAAACATGTTTGATTCTAGTTTTTGTAAAGTGGACGGAGCTGATGTGAGTATTGGAGACATCACTGTTTTTTAATAAAACTATAATTGCAGACTGTTGCCCGACCGACTCATTCTCTGTGTGTCTGAGCCCAAAGCGACTTCACTGAACTGTGGCATTTTAACCCCTTCTCATTCTGGACTTTTTCCACTCACATGTCTGACTAAAATCTGCAAAAATTCAAACTAAACTGTTTCTGATCTTTTGCAGCAAATGTCTGGAGTCTTTGTGAAGCTGTATCTCTGTAGTTTTAGCTTCTGAGACGCAGAGCTCTGAGCAGAAGTGAGAACTTTCTCCAAACTAAAAAAAAAACCAATCTAATTTCCACCTATTTTTTCTTTTTTGTATTTTTTTTTTTATTTATTATTATTATTATTTTTTTGTAGATATAAAGACTGGTGTAGCTGGTGTTGACCGCTGAGAGCTGGATGGGTTTTGACAATTCCTCTGCAAAAGCTGAAGGTTATTGAGGTCAAAATGAGTTTTAGGGACATAAAATTACTCAAAAAATTAGGCAGAGCCAATACAAAAGTCCAATTATCATTTTTGAAATTTTGTGAAAAATCTTCAGTTCACAGTTGAAACTGAGTTTGATTCATCCCAGAGGCTGATCCGACTCTAAAGAAGAGACACAATGTGATTTTAATCTTCAAAATTTCCAGGTGCTTCATAATTTTTTTTAGCTATTGAACAAAATTATTTTTTTTAGGAAAAAGTGGGACGGCACTCCAAAGGGAAGCCGGAATTAGAAGTGGTTTTAATGACAGAAAAAGCACTTTACTGATGTGTCGCTTGTGTTTACATGTTTACATGCGTATCACACTCCTTTCTCTCTTTATCCTCTTTCTCTCTTTCTTCTTCTTTTACTTGCTCTGTGCGTGTCACACATACACAAGCCTTCTGTCTCTCTTTCTCTTTTCACACACATCTAGCCTTATCACACCATATAGTTGGCCACTGCATGGTTTTGCGCTGTGTTCTGGCGCAGCTGTCAATCATCCGCACATCACACATGTTCAGTGTGGCTCTGCGTCTTGACCCAAACTCGGCCTGGCCCAACACCTGACGAGAAATGAGATGGGCTGGGTTCAGGCTGGGTCCAGATTCTAAACTCAAACCCACATTACCTCAGTGCCTTTTACTCTTGTGGATCCTTGATTGTAAAGTGCCTTGAGTGCCTTGAAAAGTGATAAAGCGCTATATAAATAGATCATTTACCATTCATTCCTTCATTTAATCGATTTTATCCAGATAAACCGGATCAAAAGCACACTTCTACATCTTCCCTGTCATTCTGCTGGTGATATGTGCAGATGTGGCACTGACAAGAACCCATAATTCTTCCATGTACACCATCAAAATATGTTTTTTCAAAATTTTCCGGGGGGAGGATACCCAGACCCCCACTTCTGCACATTTAATCCTTTAGACAACACTGCACATGGATTTAGATCTTTATAACAAAAATAGAAAACAGTTTTGAATTCATGTGTGTAAATGTAATGTTTGTATAAGTTTGTATGTGTTTTAAACAAGTGGATTAAATATAGCTGCAAATATAATCTTTTTAAAGTCGTCCAAGTTTGGACAATAATCCAATATTGACTAAAACTTTCTCTCTACAGACCTGCTCCGACTCAAAACCCAAAAAGATATTGATCCGCACATAAATTACTGATAAAAAGTGTGACTTTGTGTATGAAATGAAACTCTCCTGATAAGCTGCGACATTTGGATCCGTCCTCGCGCGGCCTTTTACCTTCACAAACGTCTCAAAGATAAAGTCGTTTATTTCACGTCTGAATGTTTAATTACTAAAGCTTTGTGAAGAAGCGTCCGCGCCGTTTTCAATCTCATAAACTAAAGGATTACATTAAGACTAATCAATCGTAACGGGATTGTAGAAGTGGAACAGGCAGCGAAGCAAAAGGTCTTTAAAGTGTGAGGTTAGTTTAGGACAAAGTGATGTTTAGGACAAAATATGTTGATGATTTTAAGGTGAAAGTTGTGAAAAAGTTAGGACGCATCATGAAAGTTAGAACAGGTAACTCACATATCAAATAAATGAACTATAAATATGTCTGATCATTGACTTTGTAACTCCAGGCAGAGCCGGACATGAGGCTGTTTGTCCCAAAAAAGTTTCAGATGTTAGTATTTCAAAAAGTCCAGCCCGATGATGCAGCTCATCAGCTGTTCCAGCGTGAGCACATGAAGAGGGAACAGAGGCGGAGCTCACAGGGAGAGGGACAGTGCAGGGGCCCCACTTGGAAACACTGACACCAAGTCAAACTTGAAGAGGAGCAATAATATATAATCATTATGTATGCATAAACTTTCAGATTTTTTGGGTCTAAAATAGCTCACTCCAAATGTAGGGAAAATGCATCTGTTTTATTCAAAGGTTTCTGGGGCCAGGATCTTACATTATCTCTTTATTGTGAAAAATATTTTTTAGCTTACACCTTTTTGTATCTGTCGCTTTGTGTATAGTTATAAACTATAATGAAAAAAGTCCATTTAAACGCTGCTTTGGATTGACTGATTAAGGTTCGTAGAAAAGACTGAAGGGCCCCCGAAGCAGATTGTTGCTTAGGGCCCCCAAAAGGTTAGATCCGCTCTGACTCCAGGTCCTGTTTCACTTTGGATAATGCAAGAATGTTGGGTCTTGAAGGACGGTGATTACGTTTAGGAGAACAGGAAAGTTTAGGGAAAAAGTTTGGAGAAAGGGGTAAGTTTAGTGATGGGATGATGTCGAAAAAAAGCATCTAATCTTTCAATAAAGGTCTTTCAGTTCAGTCAGGTCTTTGGTTTGATCCTCTTGTGTCCTTCCATAGCTCTGTTTGTCATTTTCATGTAGTTGGAAACGGCTAGTCAGTTTAGGGAAATATTTTAGCAACAGAAATGAACTCATAAGTATATTAAATGATAACTCTGTAGTGCAGGGCTTTTCAAATGGCGGCCTGGGGGACAAATGTGGCCCCCTACGCAGTTTTTTTTTTTAGTCCCGCATGAAAAAGTAGGTCATGGATAAGCCAATGTGTTTTGACACGGACACTTCTTCAGGGCATAAAACAAGTTGTATTTACTTTTATTTAACATATTTAAAAGGGTATGTACAGTCAAAACATAAATGTTGTCATTTGATGCCTGGTTGAGTTGGTTTTAGGCAAGTTTACAGATTCTAACCCCCGGCAGAGAAAGGAACAGCGCACAAACACTGATCCTACATACAGTATATAACATTTATACATCCATCCATACATCCATCCTTCCATCCACACATATATAGACTTTCTTACAGAGCCAGTTACAGAACTAGACCAACTAAGACTAATAGTCACAATGCTGGAGAGCTCTTGAAGTATATTGTTAGTTTTAGCTTTAAAACCACTGATTGTAACACGTCTTAATGTAATCAGGCTTGTTCCACTGTATGTATCCTTCACTCAAAAGGCAGAAGTGACAGAAGTGTGTGATGCAGTCATGTAAGAGGCTATTCTTATGAAACACACTGACTTTAAAACCTCGATAATCCACAAAACTCTTCAAGTTCTTTACCAGGTGTTTAAATAATCACGAGTCACCTTCTGGTCAGTCACCTTAGCCATCAATACTGACAATAACATTAGTGGGTTGTAACGATGCACTTGGTCGTAGTGAATCGTTTTGGTACAGCAAGTTTGATTCGGTGCAGAACTAAAGTTAGAATAATCTTCCTTTCACAGTGATATGCACAAAGATGTATTGCCGTTTTTGAAAATACTGAAAGTGTACCGAAAAATACAAACCGACAACTTTTGAAACTGAAAACCAAAGTGAATATGGTTTTAGCGTACCGTTGTACTCCTAAAAATCATCCTGACACAGCTCATGTGATCTCTGTGTGTTTGAGGCAGAAGCCCAGGTTCAATTCCCATTCGACTCTGGGTTTTTCTATGTGAAGTTTGCATGTTCTCCCTGTGTCTGTGTAGGTTTCCTCATACTCCTACTACTAAAAACATTTCCTTTCTCTTTCCCCTGCACGACTCCTCTGCAAAAGAGATTCGGAATCTCGTGGGACTTTCCTGGTTAAATAAGTAATAATAATAATGTATGTATTTGGTAATGTTATGTATGTATTTATGTAATTATGTTGTATTATGTAAAGTATGTATGATGTATGTATGTATGTATGTATGTTGTATGTATGTATTATATGTATATAAGAATGTAAGTATGTATGTATGTATGTATAGTAGTATGTATGTATTTGTATGTAAGTATGTATGTATGTATGTAAGTATGTATGTATGTAAGTATGTATGTATGTATGTATGTATGTATGTATGTATGATGTATGTATGTATGTATGTATGTATGTATTAAGTATGTAAGTATGTATGTATGTATGTATGTAAGTATGTATGTATGTATGTATGTATGTAAGTATGTATGTATGTATGTATGTATGTAAGTATGTATGTATGTATGTATGTACTTGTTTTTTGCATCTTTGTGAGGACCGTTTTGAGTTTTTAACCAACAGAATGAGGACATTTTGGGAAGTGAGGACATTTTGGCCGGTCCTCACTTTCTGAAGGCCTGTTTTGGCCTGTTTGAGGGTCTAGATGAGGTTTTAGAGTTAGGGTTAGAATTGGGTTAAGGTATAGGATTAGGGCTAGGGTAGGGCTGGGGGTTAGTTTGATGGTTAGGGTTAGGGTAAGGGGCTGGGTAATACATTATGCCTATGAATGTCCTCACTAAGATAGAAAAACAAGTATGTATGTATTTATTTATTTGTTTGTAATGTACTGAATTTTGCTGCCACTTGGCCAGATCTGCCTTGAAAAGAGATTTTTAGTCTCAATGGGACTTTCCTGGTTAAATAAAGGTTAAATACATAAAAATATATAAATAAAAGTTTATTGTCTGAACTGAATATAAAGAATTATAGTTCTAAGAGCTGAATACTGGGCTCTGATTGGCTGAGTTTGGATGGTCCTCTCCAGTTTCACTTGTTGTTTTTAAAAAGTCGTTTATTGACCATAATTGCAAACTAAATGAACACATGTTGATATTAACCATGTGTCAAAGGATTTAAGAGAAAGTTGTCAGATTTTAGCCTAAATTGTGTTTGTAATGTGGACATTTTGTGGCTGAAGTGAAGAAGTGTGATTCATGTGTTTATATTTCACACATTTCAAATCAGCATTAATCATCCAGCTCGATGCACAAACAATAGATTAGAATAAACTAATAAACATGACAAAACCTCATTAACATTCCTTTTTAACGAGTCTCATTCCTCCTGCTTCAGACAAAACGTGGAAATCTCACTATCGCAGCTCGATCAGAACGACAAGAAGACTAATCGATGAAAAAGCAGCTAACGCTAAAAGAACCGACCCAAACACTGCAGGTTTAGGACCCAAAATAGCATCGTCGCGTTTGGGCTCCATCAGCGAAAACGAAAGAGCGGAGACGGCAGAATCCAGCTCACGTAACTCGATATAGTATGTTTAAAATTAATAAAGAGAGGAGAGAGTGAGTGGCAGGTGGAGGTAGAGAGAGACGGGAAAAGGTAAAAGGGTTTAAAAGGGATTATTTATGGATTATAATCTGTACAAAGTCAAGAGGGCAATGAGTTAAATTTACTTAAATATGTGTGAATGTAACTTGACAAGGTGATCAGCTTTTAAGTATGAGAGAGAAAAGAGAGAGGGAGAGTGAATTAGAAAGAGATAAAGAGGGGATAGAGAGAGAAAAGAGAGGAGAGGGAGAGAGAGAGAGATGGGGTGTTTGTGTGTGTGAAGGAGAAAGAAGAGGGAGAATGAGGAAAGAGAGAAGGAGAGAAATGACATGAGAGAATGAGCTTCTGTCTTGTATAAAAGCTGTTTAAATGGTCCGTCTGAGTAAACGTTCTATGTCCAGGGCTTTAGAGTCAAATACAGGTGCTGGTCAACGAATTAGAATAATTTGAAATGGTGCAATCATTAAATTCTTTGAATGTATTTGTTGTGCAGAAAGAAAATCAGGTGTTCACCGCACCTGTCCTACTCGTTAGAGTAATCACAGAACTCGTTACCTATAAAAAACCTGCTCAGCTGAGCTTTCCAAAAGGTCCATTTAGGCCATTTAACTGTGACACTGTTGTTCCATTGAATTAGAATAATGGAGAAACCGTTTCATTGAATTAGAATAAATGCTCGAATTTTTGTTTTCTGTGAAGAGTGTTCACTGTGCAGTATAAAGTCAGGGTTGAGTAGAGTTTCTAAGTTGTAAAATCAATCATGGGTAAGCAGCACGACCTCTCAACCGGAATAGTGGCTCAAATTCAAGCCCTTCGCCAACAAGGCTTGACCCAAACTAAAACTGCTGAGCAGCTCGGCATCAGCCAGTCTTCCGTCTGCAAAGCTCTCAAGAAAAACTGCAGCAAGCGCACCAACTGTTCCAGCGTCCGAAAAACCTCTGCTCGCGACAACAAGCAGCTGAGAAAGATCGCAGACAGCAACCGGTTCAAGTCCACTTCCAAGCTCACCGACTTGTGGAACAAGCAGACCGGCGCTGACGTCTCCAGATCAACCACTTACCGTCGTCTGCGCGAACTCGGCTTCAAATATCGCGTTCCAGCAGTAAAACCCATAGACATACTATGGTAAAACCGATGCTGAACAAGAAACAAATGCAGAAACGGCTGAAGTGGGCCAAACAACACGGTGAGTGGACTGCTGAAGACTGGCAGAAAGTGGTCTTCAGTGACGAATCACGCTTCTGCATCTCCTTCGGTGACCAAGGTCTTCGTGTCTGGCATCGTGGTGGCGAAACCTACAACCACGAGTGCGTGAAAAGATCCGTCAAGTTTCCCCAGAGCGTTATGGTCTGGGGATGCATGTCTGCTCGGGGTGTAGGGAAACTCTGCTTCCTTAAGAAGACTGTCAATGCTGCCGTATATCAAGATGTTCTGGAAACGTTCCTGATTCTGACTGTTGAGGAACAGTTCGGCGAAGAAGACTTCATATTTCAACAGGATCTTGCACCGGCTCATGCGGCAAAGTCGACCAAAGATTGGTTCACTAGAAAACAGCTTGAAGTTTTGGCATGGCCGGCCAACTCGCCTGACCTCAATGTCATTGAAAACCTTTGGGCCATCGTCAAGCGGAAAATTCGCGACAGAAAGCCGACTACTTGTCGCAAGCTGATTTGACCAGCTTGCGACAAGCTGGTCAAATCGATGCCGCGGAGACTTCAGGCAGTCATACAAGCCAAGGGGCAGCCACAAAATACTGCGAAAGTGATGATTCTAATTATAATAAAAATTATTCTAATTCAATGAAACGGTTTCTCCATTATTCTAATTCAATGGAACAACAGTGTCACAGTTAAATGGCCTAAATGGACCTTTGCAAAGCTCAGCTGAGCAGGTTTTTTACAGGTAACGAGTTCTGTGATTACTCTAACGAGTAGGACAGGTGCGGTGAACACCTGATTTTCTTTCTGCACAACAAATGCATTCAAAGAATTTAATGATTGCACCATTTCAAATTATTCTAATTCGTTGACCAGCACCTGTATACTGTATTTCCCACAAACATCGTCAGAGAAACGTGAAGAAAATGAAAAGTCAATCAGGTGAACAGAATTGGCAGATTCAAAGTCTGATTTATGCTTCTAAATGTGGGTGAAGCAAAGCCAGGCCACAAAATGGTCAGTTGTTTTTTAGCTGTACTAATATTTACGGAGTAACTAAACACATGTACCGCTGTTATGTATGTCAATCGAGGTATTTAGAATACAGTTACTTTTATAAAATCAATGGAATACATTGTATGTTAGACCTGATGTTAAAATCACCACAGAAAAACGTGTAATGTTTTCACAGCAGCAGCTTGTCGTGCTGTCAGTGCCTGTGTCACCTCAGGGGCAAAGAAAAAACAATGTCCAATCAGATTTGGCGTTGTTTAGGTTGCCTGGAGAATTGCCCCCGAGTCAACTGGATTTCTAGGGCGGAGCAAAGCTCACCTAAAAGTCAGCGGAGGGAACCAATCAGAGAAGAGCATAAAGGCTTCTAGTTCTCGCGCTGTCATCTTACCGGCTCGAGTCGACTGCACTGCCTTGACCATCTTGAACACGACTATTGACGCGATGTCTTTTTGGTAATTTAAAACGGCATTTACCGGTGAATGGAACATACTCTCGTTTTTCCGGTGTGCCATGTTGTTTATCCTTCCGCCGCGCTGCCTAGATCCATGCGCGCTGCCTAGATCCATGCGCGCTGCCTAGATCCATGCGCGCTGCGCACAGCAGGGACGTTGTTAGCAAAAACCACGTGACTGAAATAGACGATTTTCATTGCACGGTGCGATCTGGATCTCGAGGGAAACGCCCTTGGAGGGGAGGGCGACCGGACTGATATTTCTCTGTGTAACAGAAATATCATTCTGGACTTTCCAGGCAATTGTTTAGGGGCCATTTATTGCCTGCAGACAGACTGACCAATCAGATTGTGCCTTTATGGACAGGTACATTAGAAGTTTGTTGATGGCTTAGCTTATCTGTTAAACTTTTTCTTTATTTAAGATAAACAAAGAGAAGACGCCTGTGTTTGGAGCGATTTGTGGAATTTGTTTTTCAAAGAGGAACAGTTTGTTTTTTGCTATAAAAATTTTGACGAAACATTCACAACAAGTGCACTGGACTGTTAGCAAAGGATTTGTGACACTGGAACATGAAGCTCACGGACGACACGATGAATGAACTGTTGTTGGACTAAACCCACGAGGAGCACACACAGTAAACTTCTCCTCTCGGCTCTGGTGAGTGAGACTGAAACAGCGCTGTGTTCAGAAGTTATTCTAACGCTTGTTTACATGGACATGCTTTATTAGCATTACTTAATACAATTAAGAACAATTAAAAACAAACACTAAAACTTCATAACACCTAATTTGCATTTCAATATAAAAAGTATTCCAAGTATTCAGAATACAGTACCTAAATTTACCAAGTAACGAAATACAAAACAGAATACTTTTCAGACCAAGTATTCAGTATTCTGATACAGAATACATTTTGAAAGTATTCTACCCAACACTGCTAATTTAATGCCAAAGAAAAACCTACATTTCATGCTTCTTTCCATTAGATCCAATGGTAGTGATGGTGGCAGCAGGAAAAATTACTTCTCTTTAGACATAACTGCCAGCATCTAAACACACCACACCAGACACACTGCCCACAACGTCAGAAAGTCACAACACCCACCCAAACGCTGCTTCTGATTGGTTACTATTCCAGTTTTTAACCATCAGAGCCTCTTTACACATCCCAAAACAAAATCAGCTTCTCTCAAAGACAGAACAGCAGCAAAGTTTGATTCAAAGCACAAAAAACCAGCTCCAGCGATAAACCAGCAGCAGCAGAAACAGACAAGCTCCTACCTGAGTTCCTCTTGGAGATGTACTTAACGTCGTCACACTGAACAGAAGAGACGAAGAAGAAGAAGAAGAGGACGAGGAGGAGGAGTGAGGTCGTCTTCATCTCGCACGGATCAGAGCAAACCTGCAGAACACAACACCACACAGGTAAATACAGGAACCATTCTTTTAAGAGATTTAGAAAGAGAGATACACAGAGAAAATCCAAATAATATTTTTACAATCCAAATACGATCTCCGGAAGCATAAACCGACTGTATTTGATGGAAAAAGTGAACACAAAAGCCTGATTCAGAGCCGTGTTTTGCATCAGGACTTTAGGGACACGCAGACTTATCTGTCCACGGTCTTTGTGTTTCCCACGCTCTTTTGTGTCCCTCAAACGCACCACAACAAAGCTCCGATGGAAATCGCATTTTCTCCATCTCCGAGCGGAACAAGAGGAAGAGAGGACGAGCCGCTGGCAAACACGAGACAAAATGGACGTCTGGGAGGTTTATGATTTTTACCAGATGCAGTCAGATCAGCGAGTTTATTTATTTATTTTATAGAAACTAAAATGTAAAGTAAATGTTCATTTCCAGCCCAGTCTCTGAAGAATCAACAAATAGTGAATAACATATAAACACATATTCATATAACGTCAATATGTTATGAAAAGCTGAAACATTACCACAAATTCACCACTTTAAAAAGAAGCAGGCAAATGTTTTGTTTTGTTTTTTTTTTCACAAATTGTCTTTCATCCATCACTTAAAAATCTCCACCACTTCAAAAATAATAATGACACCCTTGAACCAGACTGACAAAAGGATCTGGCAGATTTGCAGTTTAAATGTTCCCTATAGATTTCAGAGGATCATAAATGGATAAAATAAATAAATATCACAAACTCTTGCACTAGGGGCCCAACAGCAAAGTTTGTACCCAGGGCCCAGAAAGTGCTACGGCCCTGGTGCCTGGCTGTGTTAAATGTTAAATACAAAGAACTTCAGCACTTCTACAAAACTTCCCCTCAACAGCATAACTGACCCTGACTTAAGGCCAATTCATACTTCAGCCGACGTCCGAACTTTGTTTGGCCCGCTCAAGCTAGCCTCAGTTCTTCAGTTCGTGCGGGTTGTTCGTGTCACATCAGCTGAGCAGAACTTCTTGGCAGAGCTGTGCGGCAGCTCGCCTCTGATTGGCTAGTTTTTCCAAAGTGGGCGGGATTTCTCGAAGAATCCACTGCTGAGTCCTTTGACAGTTCTGTGCTGCCCTGGCCGCAGCGGAGCACGCCGCTCCTCTCCCCCGGTCAGAACAAAGTACGGCTGTCAACTAACGTCCCACCGTTTGTCTGTTTCTTTGTTCCGCATTTCAGGCAGAGCCTGTTATTAATAGAAACATTGAATAATCAACAAAATAACAAGCTACTGACGAGGTCAAAACTCCTCCTCCGCAGCAGCACGGGCAGGACTCTGGTCCACACAGCAGGTTAAACACAGCAGAGGATAGACAGATAAACCTGGATAAGCGAGGGTTTCATCTGTTCATACAGTGTGTGCGTGGGCCAGCGTGTGTACCTGCACGCAGAAAATACAAAAATCTTCCTATACGAGTTAACGGAGCTGTCTGTCCGTGGTCAAAATCTACATAGCAACTGTTGTTAGGGCTCACGGGGGCGGGGTCTAGAGGACTTCGGCTGCAGCGTCTGCTGAAGTATGAATATCAGAGCCGAAACAAACTTCTCTGTTCGTACAACCGAGCAGGCCGAACAAACTTCTTACTTCTTATGAAGTATGAATAGGCCTTTACAGTCTAATTGTCTCAAAAGGAACATTTTAATAACTTTGTAGGTTTATTTTCAGAAGCAGATTTTAAATAAAAATGTAGCTCTTATTTATTTAAGCTTTCAGAATCTCTAGGATTTACAGTGAATAATTGTGTCTGTGTGAACACCAACATGGGGACAGGGCAGTTCCTCTGACCAAACAGGGACTGGAGGAATGTTGGAACTAGTTCTTGGTCGGTTCATGTGTGAAAACGCCTAATATGACTGGATCCAAAAGGAGGATAAACTGTTGGCAAAATGTCATTAGCATGCTCACTAGTGTTGTCACGATACTAAACTTTCAAACTCGATTCGATACTTGAAAAAAACCAACTTTTAATTTGTCTTTTCTTTGATAGTATTTTTACTTTTTAATTATTATTATTTTATTTATGTTTTTCTTTTTGATAATATTAAAACAATGGTATTTTAACATATTATTTGTTTATAATTAACTTAATTCATGAACCTTTACATTAGGACTGGGCTTTGTTCTATGATCAGACACATTTGCTGTTTATGTCGTATATAGGCTCTATATACAGGGCCGCTGCTAGCAATTTTGGTGCCCTATGCAGGATTTCAAAAAGGTGCCCCCCCCACAAACACCCCCCCCCCCCCCCCTCCAAAAAACTCCCAACCCCTAACAGGCCCGACACACACTACTAACACTACTAAATGTATCTATTTTTTTAAGACACTGTGCCCCCTAGATTTTTTTCTTCTTTCTTTCCTTTTTTTTCATAATAAATGCATATTCCTTTTATCTACAATGTTTTAGAACTGTAAATCTATTAATCTCAATTTTTTGCCAAATTGCTTTCCAGTTGGGCCCCATCTCTTTTCGCCCCTTCAAACTGCAGCCGTCTTAATTCATCTGCTGTTTCTCCTCGTAACTTACCCAATATGTGTCCTATTGACACGGAAGATTGTCTAAGAGCTTACGGGTCGTAGAACACGTTTCTGTTTTCGAAACAGGTTCCAGAGTCTTTGATTTTGCGCTGTGTGTTAAGAATCACCAGGTACAGACTTGTCTGTCACTCATGAGTTCAGCACACGGGACGGCACGGCTCGACTTGGTGCCCCCCAGTGCAGGTGATGCCCTACGCGCTCTACGTTATGTGCGTATTGGGGGCGGCGGCCCTGTCTATATACAGTATAATAGTTTCATCGTTTCCATCTCCAATTAGAGAAGAAGGGGGCGGGGCTTAGCGTACGAGATGGGGAAGGGTGCAGGGCTTAAAATATCGATCGGTTTTAGTATTGATTGATATCGGGGAATCGATTTTTTTTGACAACCCTAATGCTCACTGTTCAAAAGTTGTGAAAAGTGCATAAAAGTGCTCATGTTCTTAAGTAGGTTTATTCAGAGACAGATGCATTAATGATCCCACAGTTTATCGACTTGTTTCCAGACTGTTCTTTAGTTTAGTTTAATAATAGTTTTGAATTTGACAATATTCTGGTTTGTGGATTGTCATTTACTTTGTGAGTCATATAATTATATTCACTAACACAAATGAAAAAGTTTGGCGTGGATAATAAAGTCGTTTTGTGTCGCTTCAGAAAGAGGAAAAACTGGCTGGAGTCACAACAAAACTCTTCTGGTCAGTAATTATCCCCCAAACATGAAAACAAGAGGAAACACAGAGAGAAAAGACTAAAAACTCTACATGTTCTGCCTGTTTCCATGGTGATGTTAATGATTTAGCTGGAATGTTGAGTTTAATGTTCAAAACCTGTGAGTTATTATCCACCTTATTCCTGGGGCCGCTGACGTAAAGCGGGTTATGGGCGCAACTTTCGGTATAGCAACCGGAAGTGTCACTGCGTTGTTGTTTCGATGAGAGTTGGCGGTTTTATTAGCTTTAGCGGTGTAAACAAACTTTAGAAGCGTGTCTCATTTAATTCTCCGACGTTCACAAAAATGGCATTGCGCAGCTCGGGGACATGTTGTGCAGCTCGTGGTTGTACTAACAACCAAACAAAATTAAATTTGTGGCTTAAAGAGCGTTGTGTGGAACATGGGCTGCTGACGAAGCGGGAGTGTAGCTGCCCTGCAAGGTACAGTTTCTACCGTATACCAAAAGAGGAGGAAGTCACCGAAGACATTATGTATGTTCTTTTCATTTCGTGGATAAAGTACCCACGGAGGATAATCCATATCCTACATTATGGTTGGGATACTCCAGACCACCAGAGAAGAGACGCCGGGTACTGCGAAGACCTGACAGCAGTGTTACACAAACAGGTAAGATATGTTGTACATCTCCATGGTATCTGGTTATTCCAAAAGTAACATTGAAGCGATAACGTCACAATAGATCAGAGCTGTGTGCCAACACGGCAGATATGAACATAAAGATTATAGTGTGAACTGACCTACCTGCTGTTTGCCTTAAATTATCCGTGTACATTTGTTCAATTGTTCTGTATATTCTTAGAATATAAACCTTAATCCTTGTTAAGTTCAGAGCTCATTTGACTTGGCTCAACGTCTGCTTTTAGATACATTAGATTGTGCCCAACCTCTTTCAACAAAACCCGACCAACCTTATTGCTATGAAGGTACTGGTATGCCTCGGAGTTTTTAAGATTGTTCTTAGCTTCGCCATCTGCCGCAACAGAGCTGAGAAAGTAGCTAAAAATGCTACTATAGGTGATGTTCGGCCACTTTTTCAGGTCATCCTCCCATCCTTTCATTTTAGTAGGCAACGGAATTGTTATATCGCCTCGTTTAAGACATGAAAGCTGGTGTTCCCACATTTTTAACGCGATCGGTTCAACATTTGTAATGTAAACAAACGCTCGTTCCGGTGTCTACCGGAAGTTTCGCCCATAATTCACGCAAAGGCTCATGGGGCTAGGAATAAGGTGGATAATGACTAAAGAGAGTGTAGCCGTGGTAACCTATAGCAACAAATGTCCAGTTCTGGCAGCCATCTTGTGTAGGGAGAGTTTACAAAAGATCTCATGCAAACGGGAGAGGCTGAACTTTTAAATTACTTTTTCACTTAAATACTTGGATTATTGAACATTTTCGTATTTGTACTTTTATTAACACTTCTGTTCAACCAAACAAATGTGATAATGCACGTAAATGTGTATGGATGCCACATAATTTCTTCTTTTTTGTGTATCTTTGAAGCTCATTGCTGCCGCCGTAAGATGTAGCTTGAGCAATTAGCACACTTCATTTGTCTTTGTGGAAACGGCATAAACATGTGTGTCAGTGATTGTTGCGTTAAACTTGCAAATTAAAAGGTACATTATCATATTCCAAGTTAATATTCAGGTTGGTCCTGGTCACTTCTGTTCGCTTAAGGACCACTGTACTTCCTGCTTTTTGGGAACCGTCTTTAGTCCTGAGATGTCTGACAGCTGGACTGATGGAGACTGAATGGAGGCACTAAGTGGCTCCAGCCTGGCTAGTAAAAATGTGTTATTAATAATGGATATTAACAAAATTCTAATCTTAACCAATTCCAAACCTCAGACCTAAACTTACCCACTGTTGTAACTTCAGATATATGCTTAGTTTGGTTCATGTCTCCACGGGGCTTGAACGAAAACACCAGACTAAGATGCTAAGAAAATAGTGTTTCTGACGCATTTCACGGCGTCATATAGACCCCTTGCATGTTAGTAAACATTGGGTCGAATTCTGGTGGGCGGAGCTTAGCCGGAGGAAGAAAAAGACGTTGCCTCCATTTAAACCAGTGTAAACTAACTCGTTTTTGGAAGGATTTTTAAACACAAAAGCAGAAAAAATATCAGATTCTGGTCGGAATTGTCAAGATATATATCGTGACTTACTGTGTGGGACCTGACACAGACTTTGGTGAATTACTTCTGACAGATGGAAGCATTTTGTCTGAACTTGTGTGGTTCGTCTTGGATCTGGATCTGCCCTTTCACGTAACTGAAGAGGTGATTTTTACATTGTTTGAGGTTCGTTTTACTTTTGCTAAACACAGTAGTGGCTAAAATGCTTCTTTTAACGGTTCATTCATGTCTTAAAGCTAATGCTAAATATGCTAATGTGTGCACCTCCCATTAGAGCTTCAGAGACACAACAATTACTAGTAATCATGAAACAAGACTAAGCTAATACTGTACAACAGTACAGTATTAGCTACAATTCTAAATAAAACAGACCAATCTGAACATGAAACTGCACCTGCACGTCTGGATAAGGTCAGGCTAACATTAGACACAAAGGTCTTAGTCACAGTTCACAACATAACGACATTTTAACCACGATAAAACTTCGAACTTTTAATGCGTCGGCTATGAGTTTTTGTCTTTTTTGCCTCCAGCTAGAGCTGTGACATCACTATGATGTGGCATGAAAGGGTCTATAGCAGGGGTGCTCACACTTTTCCAGCTCGCGATCTACTTTTAGTTGAGGCAAGGCCCAAAGATCTACCTATCGATTATTCATTAATTAAAATTATAAGATTTTATTATAGATTTTGTTTTTTTAATTAAACATCAGTTGTATAATACAAGAACTTAATTTTACTTGAGTACATTCATTAGAAGAATTAACATGTGGGATTTTAAACCTGTAAAATAATCTGGAAGAAAACAATGTAGCTAATTATTAATCTAGTTGTTTCTAGTGTTTAACTTCATTCTAACCTCGACTGTGTCTAATAACTCTGGTTTGATCACCATGGTAACGCTCAGGGGAGGGCTTGAAGTCAGCTTTGGCTCGGTTGGATGTGGAGCGCGTGTATACTCGTGAGTCTCGGCTCCGGACCTCGTGCGTGCCGGTCCCGCGGTTGGATGTGGAGCGCGTGTATACTCGTGAGTCTTGGCTCCGGACCTCGTGCGCTCCGTGTCCCCACGGTTGGATGTGGAGCGCGTGTATACTCGTGAGTCTTGGCTCCGGACCTCGTGCGCTCCGTGTCCCCGCGGTTGGATGTGGAGTGCGCAGCAGAACGGGCACCGTGCCAAAAGCAGAACAGGTGAAAATGCATAATAGCACCTCAAAACCAAGCTGTCCCGCTGAAGCGGTCATAAAAAGACTCGCGCTTTTGTAGCTCACAGTGGATCACATCAGCGCATTATTCTCTTCATTTGTACAAAAGACACTAAACTTCACATAACCAGGCAGGGCTTCGCGATCGACTCCTCCTGCCTCCGAGAGCTACCGGTAGCTCGCGATCGACGTATTGAGCACCCCTGGTCTATAGAGACACCGTAACAGACACTCGCAAAAGGTTAGAAATCAACATAACATGTCGTAGAAAAGATACAGATTCTGTGAGACAGTGTTTATCACTTTATGTTGTAGTGTTTATCAGATTATGTTTAATAGAACATTAGTTTCAGTATTTGTCATTTTAAAATCCCCATTATGTGATATCATGATCCTGGAGCTCTACCAACACAGTCTCACAAGAAAGCGTACATTTACAACAACACAAAAACAGCGTATGAACCGATTCTTATGTTACTCCGTACAAGCCACGTGGGGACGTTTTCTTCAGGTGAAACGGGTAAGTTTAGGCTTCACGTTACTAAAATGTGTGAGTTTAGTCTGGGGCTTGGGCAGTTAAGATTAGAATCAGGATTTGGTTAATATTCATAAATAAGAACACGTCTTAACAACCACCATAGAAATGAACTGGCACTGTGATGCGTATACTATAATTACACTGTGCTAATCATACGCAATTTACATGCCCGTAATGTCGTAGTAAATGCCACTTTCTTGTAGATGGACTTGGCTCTACAGCATCACAGTCTGCAACATGAACAGCAGCTTGTGGACAAATCAAAAGGAACTTGCTTTTGTCCAATTACCTAAGATATAAAACTGAAATGACAATAAAAAAAAACAACTTCTGAAGAATCTATCAGTGTGTGGGGACTTTCTCTCTCTCTCCTCTCTCTCTCCATCTCTCTCTCTCTCTTGCTCTGTCGCTCTTTTCCTCTGATGTGATCAAAGTCTCCTGATGAACAAAGGATTAAAGCAATAATGGATCAAGCACAAAGAGAACTCTGCACTCTCTCTCTCTCTCTCTCTCTCTCCTCTCTCTCTCGCTCTCTCTCTCTGTACTTCTCTACCTCCCCCCTCTCTGTCTTTCCTCTCTCTCTTTTAGTTTTAGTCTTGTTTCATTCCACTGCACCTCTGAACCTTTTAGAGAAGCAACAACAGACGACTAATGCACCGGCTCTGGACTGAGAGAGAGAGAAGAGAGACAGAGAGAGAGAGAGAGAGAAAGAGAGAGACAGAGAGAGAGAGGGAGAGAAGGACAGAGAGAGGAGAGAGAAAGAGAGAGAGAGAAGCTGTAATTACGAGTTATTTAATATCAATTATTAAAACAGTGACTCTGTCCATAGGTTGTGATGAGCTATAAAATATGACTTCAGCACTTCCATCTCTCTCTCTCTCTCTGTTTTCTTCTCTCTTTCTTTCCTCTCTTGTTTTTTCTGTCTCTCTCTCCTCTCCTCCTTTCGAGTTTCTCTCTCTTTACATCTCTTTTCGCTCTTCCCACTTTCTCCCTCTGTCTTCCCTTTAAATCTCTCTCTCTGATGCTCTCCTCTCATTGCCTCTCCTCTCTTTCTCTCTCTCTCTCTTTCTGTATTTTCTTTACTGCTTTCATTTGACTGTCACTCTCTCCTCTCATCTCTCATTCTGTCTCTTTTACATTCTTTCTTTCTCTCTCATTGTCTCCCTCTTTCTTGCTGTCTTTCTCATTCTCTCTCCTCTCTGTTGCTCTCATTTATTCTCTCATCTCCCCATCTCTTTTGTGTTTCTTTCTTTTTCTCCTTTTGTCTCTCCTTTTCTTTTCTTTCTTCCTTTCTCTTTCTCTCTCTGCCACCTCCCTCTCTCTCTCTTTTTTGTTGCTCTCTCATTCACTTTCTCTTTTGCCTTTTATTTTTCTCTCACGCTTTTTTTTCTTTGTTCTTTCTTTTTCTCTCTTTTTGTCTGGAACTCTCTCTCTCTATTTTCTCTTTATTTTCCTCTCTTTTCCTTTCTCTCATGTCATGTCTTTCCTTGGGTTTTTTCTCTGTTGCACTCTTTGTCATTCCTTCCATCCTCTTCTTGTTTGTTTTTTTGTCTCTCTCCTTTCCTCGTCACTTCTCTCTCTTTTTTCTCTCTCCTGTATTGTCTCTGTTTTCTTTTTCCTCACTCTCTTCTTTTTGTTCTGTTTTTGTCGTTCAATCTCTTCTTTCTGTTTTCTGTCTCTCTTTCTCTCCCTCCTCTCTCTCACTCGTTCCTCTTTTTCTCTCCTCTCCATCTCCACTACCGTTCTCTCTCTCTCTCTATCTCTTTCCCTCTTCTCTCTGTCTCTTCTTTCTCTCGCTCTTTCTCTCCCCCTCTTTGTCTTTTCTCTCTCCCCTCCCTCCTCTCTCTCTCTCTCTGTTCTTTCTCTCTCTTTCTTCTTCTCTCTTTGTTTTTTCTCTCTCTTTCCTTCTCTCTCTCTTTGTTTCTTTCTTTCTCTCTCTTTCCTTCTTCCTTCTCTCTTTGTTTCTTTCTCTCTCTTTCCTTCTTCTCTCTCTCTTGATTGATTCCTTTTTCTCTATCTTTCTCACTTCTTTTTTCTCTCTCTTTCTCTTCTCTCTCTCTTTCCCCTGTCTCTCTCCCCTCCCTCCTCTCGCTCTCTCTTTTTCTCTCTCTCTGTTTCTTTTCTTTTTTTTCCTCTTTTTTCTTTCTTCTCTCTCGTTCCTCTCCTCTCTTCTTTCTTCGCTCTCTTCCCCTCCCTCCTTCTCATTGTCTTTTTCTCTCTCTTTTTTCTCTCTTCTTTCTCTCCTCTCTTTTCCCCTGTCTCTCTCCCCTTCCCTCTCTCGCTTCTCTTTCTCTCCTCTTCTCGCTCATCGTTTGTTTCTCTGTTTCCTTTCTCTCATCTTTCCCTTCTTCCTCTCTCTCATTATGGATTCTTGTCTTTTCGCATCTTTTCTCCTCTCCTCTCTCTTTCCCATCTACATCTCTTCACCCTAAGGCACGCCGTCCCTCCCAGTCGCCTCTTCCTCCCTCTCAGTTTCTTTCTTTCTCTCTTCTTTCTTACCTTTTGTTTCTCTCCTCTTCTCGTCCCTCATACCACCTCTTTCCTCGTCTCTCTCTTTCAGTCTCTCTCTCTTCTCTCAAGATCACCATGAAACACATTCTTAAGTTTGCCTCTCCACGCATATTTATACAACCTCTCATGTTTCTTTCTTTTATTCACAAACACTGGAGCAGAAAAACATTCCCATAGTGAGTGGTGAACATAACACACACAGACCTGAACACACAGACAATAAATGCAGGCAAGTGAGCGTGCCGCTGGGTCTTATCCACCATCATGGTCACAGAAGCTCACCTGGACTCTGCATAAGTCGAAACACCAAACCGGCGAACAAAAGAAGACGGAAAGTAATGCCCAGCTGTCCTCTCGCAGGGCGTGAAAAGTGAGTCCGTTCCTGTGTTTACAATTGTGCTGCCTCTCGTCGGCCCTCTTGGCACAAGCCACTACTCCGAGCGCAAACAATCTCGAACCTGTTTGATTGTAAGCACACGAGGGTTATGGAGTTTTCAGGCCCGACTACAAACGGAAGTAATATTCTCTGGTTATGTAGATGAAGCAAGGAGGCAGCTTCAACAAAACAGAAAAGATCGAAAACGAACAAAAGTAAATAACGAATAAAGTCCTGTTCAAGTCCCCGATCTGGTCCAACGTTAGTCCAGACTCTTGTCTGTTTACGTCCCCCAAATCTGGTCCACCGTTTAGCCCTGACTCTGGTCCGACGGTTTATGTCCCCTGGACGCTACCTGGTTTCAACTTAGTCCTTGACTACTGGTCCACGTTTTAGTCCCCGGCAGTGACTTGTCCACGCTTTAGTTCTATATTTATTACTGCTGGGCCCACCGTTTAGTCCTGACCTCTGGTACACGGTTAGTACAGACTCTCAGTCTGTGTTTAAGTCCATGACTCTAAGTCCCGTGGTTAGTCTGCGACTGCTGGTCACGTTTAGTCCCTGATCTTGGTCCGACGTTTATCCCGGATGTCTTGGTCCGCTACGTTTAGTCCGAGTCCCTGACTCTGGTCCACGTTTAGTCTGACTCTGGTCCCGTTTAGTCTGACTCTGGTCCACGTTTAGTCCTGACTCTGGTCCGTTTAGTCCTGACTCTGGTCCACGTTAGTCCCGATCTGGTCCAGTTTAGTCCTGACTCTGGTCCACGTTTAGTCCCGACTCTGGTCCACGTTTAGTCCTGCTCTGGTCCACGTTTAGTCCTGACTCTGGTCCACGTTTAGTCTGATTTATTTTAGTCCTACATTTGTGTGAAAAGCGTAACTTAACCTGTCAGACTTTTTAACCCAGAACAAACCAAGACTCTGTCAGACGTCACGCTGTTTTCCAATCACACTTCACACTTTTACAATCCAACATCTTTTTATAAACCGTGTGCTTATTGTCTCAGAATTTCCCGCTGCGACGCGAGCTCTGCCTCTGTCTCAAAAAGCAGCGATTCTTTCCTTTTCACAAACGCAGTCGGAGCAGTGTGGAGGTGTTTAAGCTGTAATATACAACTGGGACGAGCTTAATTTGGAAACAGACACTCGCGGCTCCGAAAGGCACATTGCTAAAAACATGTCCGGTTGTCGGCCTCAGCTGTGGCGGGTTCACGAAACGCGTCGCCGGCTGTAATTGTGTTAAGTGTGACCAGCAGAGCCACATATGTTTACAGTAATTAGGCGTGTAATCGGGGTCTGTCGGAGTTAGAGCAGCCGGTGAAAGAGGCTTTTCTGATTGGATGAGACGGACCAGGAGCTGCAGCAGTTTGTTAAGTCGCTTCTGCTGCAAATGTGCAACGCAAGACAAGATGGAAGTAAACCATACATGAGACTGGTGATTGGTTTGACAGCAGGTGTGATGGAGGTGAACAGATTTGTAAAACCCTCAATCAAACAGTGAAAACATGGTTAATTAAATGACAATATATTTCCACATTTACTACAGGCAGGTAACAAACTGATCTAAAAGTGGGACATGTCTTGTGTGAAACTGGGACAATCAATAGAGCCTGAGACTTTGCCGGGACCTGGGACACTGAGGTTAAAACAGAGACTGTCTCAGGGATAGTTCAGTGACAGCTTGGTGACCCTGGATCAGTCTGCAACCTTTAACAGTAAAAGAACCAATTCAAAGAAGTTATGACTCAGAAAGAGACGCAACTATGGTTAATAAAAAATATACAAGACAAAAAGGTGAATATACACTTGTTTTACAAAGTGGTCTGTCATAGTTGATCAGATAATCGTCACTTTCTCCATTCTGGTTTCTGTTTCCTGTCCCTGCTTTATCATTATCCCTGCTTTAGAGTCATATGTGGCCTCACACAAGCCGTATACAAAATGTCAAAGTTTCATCATGCATTTATCACAAATAGTGTGCTAATAATGATAAGAGCTCTCGCTTCAGACCTGACAACAGTTTCAGTCTCTAAAGAGCCGCAGGTTGCAGATTCCCTGCTCTAGATCAGACCTGGGCAGAAGTGACCCCAAGGCCTGGTTTCATCGGACTCTTGGCAGGTTTTTGATAATAAGTGTTTCTCTTTTTATTTCTTCTTTTTATTGATGTATAGAGGGATTTTTGTTTCTCAACACGGGCGATGTGCGCGCACCCAACCTGCAGAAAGAGCCTCCGCTCATAGACACAAAGTGGAAACAAGTGGAAAAAGCTCCGTTGTCAGTAACTAGAAAAATGTATCACAACAAAAGTTCTGCTGCTAAATCAACATTTGTGAATGAAACTCGACCTACGACCCATAAAAGTTACATTCAGGGAACAGAACGTCTGTCAGACCAGTTCAGACCTGATCCAAACAGCTGCTCTCGTCCTGTTTTGTTGTTTTATTCAAAAAAGTTTCCTCAGGTAACAGACGTAGAGCAGCTCTTTCTGCATAAAGCCTGCGCAGTAGAGCGGAAGAGACGTCGACTGAAAATCCCTCTACAGATATGGAGCATTTCACGTGTGTCTTGATGGTTGATAATGATAGTTTTATTGACACAGACAGATGTCTTCTAATCTAAAGTGCTTCACACAGCAGCCTTCCTCAGTGACAGCAGTGGGTCTGGTCACCACTCCCTATGCCTGAGTTTCAGATCAAATCCACAATGTTCAGCAATCAGATGAGTTTGTTTGTGTAACGCACAACAAATACAGGAGCTGGTCATTTAGACCAAAATCTAACTTCACTCACCTCACGTTACTTTTTTTTTTTTCATTTTTGTTTTTGCTTTGCTCATTGGAAAATTATTACCAATGAGACATGATTATCACAATGAGACCATTTCATCCAGACAGCCATTGTCACAGGGACGAGCTCATGATTCCATTTTGATCACACTATTGTTCTTTTCCACAGACACTCGACAACTTTGTAGATAAACTTTTACCTTTCAGGACCTTTGGCTCAGATTAAAACATCAAACTCCCCAGAATGCGCCAGGACAAAGCGTGAAACGTACAAACGAACCATCTGTGAGTGTGCAGCAGAGACAGAGACGTAGAGATGAGCTTGAACACAAGAGCTGAACTGGTGGGAGACACATGGACGTCTAAAGAGATGAGGAGATGAGTGTGGACACCTCTGCAGACCTGTAGCACACACACAGAGTAAGAGAAGATTTCCCCGGTGTTTCTGCTCATCTACATCACAACAGAACCAAAAAGAGAGAGAAGATTACACCCAGACACTGTTCCCATGACATATGAGCGGGGATTTAAATGGTCTGGGATTTCTCATGAGTGGCATTCAAACGGGATCTCGATCGGGATGCTTGCTGCTGTACTTTTCCTTTCACCTTCTCCTCATGCATTTACAACAACCTGCTGTCTGAAGTGTGTTTGTGGGAGGAGTTTAAAGCTTGGTCAGAGTTTCCAGGACTGATGAGAACTGTTTGTATTTCACTCACACAACAGAGACCAGAAGAGGCTTGTCTCCTGCTCTCCATCTTCTCCTCCTCCTTCTCCTTCTCTTTCTCTGCACAAAGGCCACATGTAAATCTCTCTCTCTCTCTTTTCCTGCTCCAAAGGTCAGGCGTGGACATAAATGCACATCCACACAGCGCAGAAGCATCGATCCAGGTTCAGTCCGCAGGTTTTCTGGTGGAACTGTGTCTTGGGTGTGGGAAACGATTGACCACGGCTCGACCTTGTTTGTGTCCAGACAAAAAGAGATGGATCGTCCTGCCTTGGCTCTGCGCTCTGAGCTCTGAATGCAGCTTAAAGAGAATCAGAACATGCTACTGTATAAGGTCACTGAGCGGTAATTACATTTAACCCAGGTCCAAGTGGGCAGAAGTCTACAGCCTTTAACAGCAAAAGAAATCAAACAGAAAAACAGAAAGAGCCACATATTTGGACCTTTCGTACTGTTTACTTCATAGTTTTAACTTTCTTTTGTCTTGTAATAATACAGTTGTAATAAGCTCAGACAGTTTCAGCAGCAGGACTTCCGCCTTCGTTAGAGGTGAGTCTGGTGTGTCTCTAATGGGTGCGTTCAGACCAGACAACGTATTTGCGTTTATTTTTAATGTAAACGCGCGTCTTGAGCGTTCAAGCGTTTTCGCGGCGCGTATTGGCGTCTGCGGACGTGCGTTTCTGCGTCTGAAAACGCAGCGTCTTGCCAAGTGGAAGCTCACACCTGCAGCGACCGTAACTTTGCACGGGAGCTGCGGCAAACGCAGGAGTTAGGAAAAATCCATCTTCTGTCACTAAGCTTCATAAGACGTAGACATGTTTTCACTTCATGGTTCTAGATTAGAATGTTTAAGTGGTCTGTATGAGTAAACGTGTTATGTCCAGGGCTTTAGAGTCAAATATATTTCACACAAACATCATCAGGGAAGTGTTTTAATGATAAAGAACAAATATGATGTGGCCCACCTTGGTAAAATGGACCATGGACTGGGCCACATTGTAAAGAAGCCTGGGAAACACTCCATATGTGATTTACAGTGAACAGTGGTGGATACAGCATCATAATGCTGAGCAATAAAGACTGGCCCATCAGAGTAAAGTGGGCCAGGGACATTTCTTGGTTAGATCTGGTTTTCAGTCGCCTGCAGTACTTTTAAATCAACTTCATCAGCTAAAATGCCACTGATATTTGTTTTGTTCACTTTTGTTCTGGTTCACAAATTGTTCTCTAGTCTTGTTCCAAATTGAGGTTCACCCTGAAGTAGCAAATATGTAGACCTAGAGTCATAGTAAAATATAACTGAATAGTCCTGCTGTAGAGCAATAAAAACAGACGCAGCATTAGTTATTATCACTATAGAAACAACTCTGGTCTTGGGCACAATCTTGCGTCAAAAACTGCGATGTATTGGGCAACTGCCCGGCCCACTAGCCGTGGTACATCGATACACATACAACTGGCCTCTGAAAAATAAAGTGAATACCAGTGACTCAGATGAACAGAATGGCAGATTCAGAGTGTGGTTTATGCTTCTAAACTGTGAAAAGTAAAGTCGGGCCACAAAATGGTCGCTAACGTTTATTTGTGTGTGTTTTATTTGTACGGTTACGGTCTAATTAATGTCACACGGATATTTCACGCCGTCTAATTTAACGTTGTCACATTATCTTTCCGAAGTCCTCGTTAGATCAGCCTGACAATCTGTGTAGCGTGACGAACAGTCCGCAATGAGACTGCCTGGCGCAGAAGTTGCGTAGTGTGGACGTGCTCTTCAGGAGCTCAGTTATTGGTTTGCGCTGTACATAAAGACCAATCCTACAAGCTTAAAAATGTTCTTCTGCTGTGCTGAGCTTAAACTACAGGTGCTTCTAACCAACGAGTCTGGGAACAGTTTATGCATGTCTCATAAAGTCAGTCTGCGTCAATCGAGTATCGGCTGAACTATGGAGCTTAAACGTCTGCAGATTCACGGCGGTCTGACAACATCTGTGTTTCAGATATTCTAAAATATGATGAGATCATTCCATACACAGAGGGACAGACTTCACCAACTTGACGAGATTTCTTGGCGGAGGCAGGTCCAGCCGCGTCCTTAAGATTCTGAGCTTAGGTTAGACGAACTGTATTATTACAAGACAAAAGAAAGTTAGAAAAAGCCACAACTCTATTTATTCAACGACAAACACAAACAAACAAACAGCATGCAGGAGAAAGTTCCACTATTTCCCAGAGTGTTTAAAATGAGAGTTTTGAGTTTGTGACCGCCTCCAGAGACACTCTCAGACCTGGAGTTAAACCAGTTGAGTGAAAGTTTGGTGTGGCTGGAGTTTGTGGGCCAAAGCCTCGGAGCCGTGTGTGCTGCTTGTGTATACACTGTGTATGCTTTATTGGATTTGGGAAATAGAAAAGTAATGAAGAGTAATGCGGTTTATCTGAGAGAGAACATCCAGTGCTCGCCTCAAATCTTATTACACAGATTTACAGATAGCTCCAGACAAAATGCCACAAAATGTCACGTTTCTAATGGGAAAAGACGAGGCAGCGGTGGAGCAGAGTCTGTGAACGTCTGAAGGGAATTAAACCCACAAAATCACTTTATTAATAACACGGACGAGCTTTAAATGAACTTTAAGTGAATGAAAAGAGATTATTTCAATTATAATCAGCTTGACTTGTTGAATTCAGCGCTTTTCAGTCACTTTACAATGATCTGTTTTTCATTATCGACACAAACATCATCAACAGATCAAAAGAATCAGCCTTAAAGACGCAGTGTGTGAGTTAAAACGCTCAAAGTTGTGTTTATGTCACATTGAGAAACGGAGGAATCTCTGAACTGTGCTGCAGATCAATAAGACTGATCGTCTGGAGGTAAACTTCTGATCAAAATCATCTCCAGATGCAGAGACACTCAGTAAATAATAAAGTCTCTAATCCAGAGGTGGGCGGCCTTTTTTGGCCCTAGATCTACTTTTTAAGATCTACCAATAGATTTGTATTAAGGGCACGTCTCTGGGATCGACCCGTTTTGACGACACGATCGACCGGTAGATTGCGATTTTAACTTTTAACTTCTAACTTTCTTTATCTAACTTTGGAGTTTCCAAACTGGCCAGTCAGTCAAAAATAATAAATAATATAGTCAACATCTACATTTCATACAAATAACTGCAGATATGTGTCAGCAAGAGACTTAAACCATAAGAATCGTCTTCAGTTGAGTATTACACACCTTTAATGTAACAGAAAGTTTATTTACGCTGAACATACGTCTGAGCTGAAGTGTCCAGGTCCAGAGTTAATAATGCAGTGGGTTTATGCTGCACTTTCATGGCACTTAAAGATGTTTCACACTTTACATTATTCATTCACTCTACATTCTGTAGAGAGCTTTACTATTGGAGCCACAAACAAAGTGTCTTGCCTAAAGACACAACAACAGTTTCTTCCCCAGTTGTCCCAGTGTGGCTCCTGAGGTTCAGAGTTTAGAGTTCAAGTGCTGTCCAGATTAAACCTGCTTAATCTCTGAGACCTGACAGGATCAGGCTGCAACATCGTTGAACAACTCTGAATGTTCTGCTAAACATTTCTTCACAACATTAGTAACAGTCCTGTACAAGGCAGCAAGAGGAGGTTTGAGCTCAGTTCAAAAGAGCATCCAGAGAATCTACCAGAGCTGTCGTCGTTAGATACTTAGTCTGTCGATGGATTCTTCTGCCTATAAGGATTTACCCTGGAAACATTATCATTTAAAATTAGATAACAAGTGCATATGTGACTGATATAAGCTGTATATAAAACTGGCTTAAATAAGACTGCCTGTGGCAAAACATGTGACCTAAACCAAGAAAAATACACTTATTCTAAAACAATAATAACTCAATTGATCTTTTCTATTGGCAAATCATCAAAATATTCTCAAATACAATTAATTCAACCACTTGAAAGCACCTTAAGACATCAATGAGTGATCAATTTACTTCTACACTTTTTTGAATTGCTACAGAAATGTAACTTTTCATTTGTGTCTTTAATTAACTGTATTTGAAGCATTTTTACTATAAACAACAAAAACAAACTGTGAATGCTTCAAGAGCCTCTGGTCACAATCTGCATCATCTCCATGAAGCCAAAAGTCAAATAATCGCCGGCTTTTTGAAAAATGGTAAATGGTCTATTTATATAGTGCTATATTTAAGTGTAACAGCAACAAAAATCTGAATAGTGAGATCTAATCCTTGATCTAGTCTTGATTTTTCTCTCTTTCTTTTTAGTCAATTACTTGGTTGATGAGACTTATTTTTACAGCCCCAGAATCCAGTCTAACTCAAAAACACAGAGAACAACTCAAGGTGAACTATTAAAGACAGCATTCATGGAACAAACATTAAATACAAAAAGTGTTTTTGATCAAAGCAAAATTGACACTTTAAAAGTCTTAAATCTTTCTCTGAATGAACTTGTGGACCAGGATGTGTGTGTGTATCTCCAAATCCCGACGTGCAGACAGTAAATCTCTGAGAAGTGATGCTCAGGCCGCAGCGCTGAGGCCTGGAGGGAAACCAAAGAGCAGATTTATTCGTGTAATGAAGGAGGACATGGAGTCAGTCGGTGCGAGAGCCGAGGATGCAATTTGTCCTAATTACTCTCTCCGCCGCGCGCACACATTTCCCCGCGCGGCGTTTTGTAATTCAGATGAGTCTATTTCCTGCACGCAGCGGGACAAAACCACTGACGCTGGCCGACGCAGACGCCACAGAGATGTTTGTGCCATTTGCATTTGGAGATCCAGCGCGGAAACAAGCTCGAGTCAGAGTTTAATAAAACATCAGATACGTGTTTACAAAGAGACGGCTCTGGGGAGAAGACTTAGACTGCATCAGACTTGACTTGGACTGGTTTTAGGACGATTGTGTCTGTGTTTAAAGGACACATCTCAGGCTAAATGTTCTGAGTTGTTACAAGAACTTATTATAAGGAGTTGATTCACATGAGAAAAGACGTTTCTTACTCATAACTTGAGTTCTAAAACAGGATTAAAACAGATTAAAACAAGGACTAAAACAAGGACTAAGCAGGACAGGTCACTGCGCTTCGGCCCTGTGTAAGTTAGCCAAGACCAAGACAGGACGAGTTCAAGACAGGACCGAGTTCAAGAAAGACGAGTTCAAGACAGGACCGAGTTCAAGACAGGACCAAGTTCAAGACAGGACCGAGTTCAAGACAGGACCAAGTTCAAGACAGGACCGAGAGCAAATGTCCAGAGACCAAACACTAAAAAGCAGTTTTAGAAGATATGACTCAACATGTACATTTATGACTAGGCTGGGCAAGTTAACGTGCTATTAACACGTAACGTGCGTTAATGCAGCACGTGCTTAATCGCGATTAATTATTTTGTCGGCGTTAACGCAGGTCACGTGATTCAGCCAAAGACATGAATGAAAGCGCCTGCACTACTGCTCCTTTTTCTCCTCCTCGCTCTCATAAACAGTCCACAAACAGATCTGTTCCATTGCTGCTAGCGCTTTAAATACAGAAAGGAGCTATGATGTACTGACAGCGGGACAGAGACAAGTCTGAGCTCCGTGTGAGTTTTTAAACTATCCAAAAAGAACCACAAATCACAGAGATACGGACCGTTAAAGACTTTCAAACCGATAACTCCTCATTAAATATGTGCATAATCAGCCTCGATCAGCGGCGCTGTGCAGACTTTTACTCATGTGTCTGTGATGTTACTTTGAAAACTTTAAAAAACTGCCTTGTTTCACTTCCCACAGTGTATTTAGTGACACTGAGCTGGTTTTAACCAGGACTATCCCAGAACTGGACCAGGTTTTCATCAGACTGAAAATGTTAGTTACCAATGTAACTATAGTTCTATGAGTAGCTAAAGCTAAAACCATGAACTTGGTTTTATACATTTCTGTTCAGCCTAAAACAAGATGAAATAACATTCTGATCTTAAACATATCAAGACTGATGAATGCTGCTGATATTATTATGTAAAACAGATTATTTATGTTTTTTCACAGCTTTTAAAAGCGAGACGTGCTGCTAACAACAGCAACAAAGTTGGTGGAGTTTAGTGAACTGGGGTGCACGGTAGCCAAGTGGTTAGAGCTCTGGCTTCCCAATAAGGAGGTCGTGGGTTCGACTCCCGGGTCGGAACCATATCAACATCTCACGATCTCTCTGGGTGGAGTTTGCATGTTCTCCCGTGTCACAGTTGGTTCTCTCCCAAAACCTGCATGTTTAGGTTAATTGGGCATCACTGTAAATTTCCCTTAGTGAGTGAATGAGAGAGTGAATGTTTGTCTGTCTAACCCTGCGATGAGGTTGGCCACTGTCCAGGGTGTTCCCCGCCTAAGGCCCAAAGTCACTGGGATAGGCTCCAGTCACCCGCGACCCCTAACGGGATTAAGCGGTAGAAAAAATGAATGAATCAGTTTAGTGAACAAAGTCAGGACGAATCATTTTTGAAAATCCTCGATACAACCTTAAAACTCAGCCTTCCCCTTTTCTAAGTGAAGCTACAAACATCACAGAAAATAAATAAGCATCTGTTTTAGAAGGATTTTGGTGACCTGGTATCATGGAAATTGTGTGCTAAAATTATGCATCTAGGGCCTTAAAATACCATTATAGGTTGACCGTTTTTGTCTCTGTAACTGTGCATGAGTCTTTCTGAACTAAATTAACTGTGACATAACCAGGTCTGAAACTAAACTAAACTAGAAGATTAAACTTAAACTAATGACTGATGTAACGATAAAAACCCTGCTCTGATG